>OY744552.1:51648683-51726183 GCA_963556195.1 Sepiola atlantica
TCACTTTACTCACCATGTTACCTAGAATATGTATTCCATCTATTATATAAAAGGCAGTTGTTTGTGCGTGTGTATCTCCAGTCTAAAAGTCTAAAAATACAGAACAAAGACCCACAAATTTGTTATATTCTTGATCGGCATCCCCCCGGTAGACTAATATCTAAAATTTAGTAAAAATATTCATTCTTTGACCCTAAATCTGCGCAGAACGCATCAAGAAGGGTCAGTTTTCCAGACATTTCATGTACTAACTGAAGGGAAGTAACTCTGATTTTTTATGAAAGAGTTATTTCCTTTATGCCGACTAAGTCCTCGAGGAATCTATATAAAGGAGAGTTGTCTGTGTATATGTATGTGTATGTTCAGAGAGAGAGGAATTGGCTTGGTGGAAGAGAAAAAAAAGGGGGGGGTGAGGAGAGGGAGGAGAAAACGGTAGAGTGAGAAAGAGAGAAAGATAGAGACAAACAAAGAGAGATAAAGAGAAGAAGCTTTAATAGAAATATGTTACACATTTGCCCGGGCAACGTCAGGTAGTAATTACTAATGATAAGTTCATTAGTTTAGGAGTTTATCCAGCACATACGTATGAGAAAGGAAGGATGAAGGTAATCCGACGTAATGGGAAATGAAAAAGGAAAAACCAAAAAGATGTTTTTTTGATGTATTCATCAACGTTTCGTCTTTATTTGTAAGACTTCCAACACTATCAGACAACGAAATGGCTTCTATAATCTCTCCCCCTTAATAAGCAAAATTATCCTGACCGAACAAAAACTGAACCTAGATCATGGCTAACCTCTTTTTCTCTTCACTCTCAGTTGTACTTACACACAAGTCCCTGCATTTGAACACAATCCAGATACCCTCACAAATATTTAGATATTTAAACCCCTTTTTTGCCTTCAATTTAATCTCAAACCATCATCACCCCATGCACAAAATTACCAAAATCACCTAAACTAATATCATTTCTCTCCTTCTGTTTCTTTTTCTTTTCTTTCTTTTTTCTTTCCTCCTCTCACTGTCACATTCTCAACACATTTCAATATTTTCCTTCTAACCTACTTATATCCACACATTCCTGACATAGCCAGCTGGTCAAACAACCCTACTCTCCAAAAATTTCACACCTAACCACAACAAAATCTCCCCTCTCCCCCTCACCCATTTCGCCCTTTAGACTACTTCTTTCACACTCTTACCCTCCCACTTCCAATCACCTTAATTTTTTCAAATCTTTTCTAAAAATCTACACACCAAAAACACAGAGTCTCCCCCTCCACTCCTCTTTCCCCACCCCTCCGTTTTTTCACTCACAGCATCCACATTCATTTCACTCCCTGCCACCGACTTCTCTCAGCTCGGACCTTGGTCCTGCGCTCCCAGTAGTGGCTACTACTTCTTCTCATCAACCCATCATGTCAACCCAATATTTTCATGTACTTGTATGACATTTTTCTTAAAATTATCATCCTAAGGAAGTCTTACAAATAAAGACGAAACGTTGATGAATATATAAAAAAACATCTTTTTGGTTTTTCCTTTTTCATTTCCGATATATATATATATATATATATATATATATATATATATAGTCTCTGAAGCTTTTCAACAATTAAAACTATATGGTAAAAAAATAAATAAATGAATAAACATTTTAGTCCCAAGTCCTTCGGTGGAAAACTACTTTTCTTGAATTTACCAAGAATTTACGATAGTCTTAACATTATTTAAGGGATCAGCAGTTGTTTCGGGAATTTAATACATATATGTATATATATATATATATATGATGATCCCCGTGTTAATATTAGACGCGTAAGGTCTCCTGTTTTTGTTTTACTGTTAGATACTTAACCCCCCTTCTTTTTTTCTTTTTTTCTTTTTTATTTTATTTACTTATTTTTTTATTTATGAATTTCCCAACGAATATTAAGTCTGCAATATCTTGGATTTAGTTAGTTTCTCTGGGAATTAAAACTGCATTTTACTTCTTTTTTTTTTTTTTGTTAAAATGACTCAAAGCTTTTTTAGACTATATATATATATATATATATATATATATATATATATATATATATATATATATATATATATATATATATATATATATATACACACATTCCTAACTTTTTATATTTATTTTGACACATTTCAACGGATCTTTTTGATTAGAGTGTTCAGTAATAGACCGAGTAGAAAGAAAAATAAGAAATGAAAAAATAAGAAATGAAAAAATAAGAAATGAAAAAATAAGAAATGAAAAAGTAAGAAATGAAAAAATAAGAAATGAAAAAATAAGAAATGAAAAAATAAGAAATTAAAAAATAAGAAATTAAAAAATAAGAAATGAAAAAATAAGAAATGAAAAAATAAGAAATGAAAAAATAAGAAATGAAAAAATAAGAAATGAAAAAATAAGAAATGAAAAAATAAGAAATGAAAAAATAAGATATGAAAAAATAAGAAATTAAAAAATAAGAAATTAAAAAATAAGAAATGAAAAAATAAGAAATGAAAAAATAAGAAATGAAAAAATAAGAAATGAAAAAATAAGAAATGAAAAAATAAGAAATGAAAAAATAAGAAATGAAAAAATAAGAAATGAAAAAATAAGAAATGAAAAAATAAGAAATGAAAAAATAAGAAATTAAAAAATAAGAAATGAAAAAATAAGAAATGAAAAAATAAGAAATGAAAAAATAAGAAATGAAAAAATAAGAAATGAAAAAATAAGAAATGAAAAAATAAGAAATTAAAAAATAAGAAATGAAAAAATAAGAAATGAAAAAATAAGAAATGAAAAAATAAGAAATGAAAAAATAAGAAATGAAAAAATAAGAAATGAAAAAATAAGAAATTAAAAAATAAGAAATTAAAAAATAAGAAATTAAAAAATAAGAAATTAAAAAATAAGAAATTAAAAAATAAGAAATGAAAAAATAAGAAATGAAAAAATAAGAAATTAAAAAATAAGAAATGAAAAAATAAGAAATGAAAAAATAAGAAATGAAAAAATAAGAAATGAAAAAATAAGAAATTAAAAAATAAGAAATGAAAAAATAAGAAATGAAAAAATAAGAAATGAAAAAATAAGAAATTAAAAAATAAGAAATTAAAAAATAAGAAATTAAAAAATAAGAAATTAAAAAATAAGAAATGAAAAAATAAGAAATGAAAAAATAAGAAATGAAAAAATAAGAAATGAAAAAATAAGAAATTAAAAAATAAGAAATGAAAAAACAAACAACAACAAAATTGTTTCGGAATTTTTTTAGATGAGAATTGATAATTTGGATTACTTGGATTATTCGAACTACTGTTCTCATCTTGATTGTTATTCTCAGAACGTTTTGGCCGATGTAACCGCCAACCTTCTTCCTTGTCCGCAAGGACCCGTAGTGTAATGTATATAAGGGCTCAGTAATAATAAGTTCTAAGTGAATTTTATATATTTAATTTTCATAAAAATAGGATATATTTGAAATTTTATATATTTAATTTTCATAAAAATAGGATATATTTGAAATTTTATATATTTAAATTTCATAAAAATAGGATATATTTGAAATTTTATATATTTAATTTTCATAAAAATAGGATATATTTGAAATTTTATATATTTAAATTTCATAAAAATAGGATATATTTGAAATTTTATATATTTAATTTTCATAAAAATAGGATATATTTGAAATTTTATATATTTAATTTTCATAAAAATAGGATATATTTGAAATTTTATATATTTAAATTTCATAAATATAGGATATATTTGAAATTTTATATATTTAAATTTCATAAAAATAGGATATATTTGAAATTTTATATATTTAAATTTCATAAAAATAGGATATATTTGAAATTTTATATATTTAAATTTCATAAATATAGGATATATTTGAAATTTTATATATTTAAATTTCATAAAAATAGGATATATTTGATGGTTGAAGTTCCAATCGTCAATACAGGATGCGATAATGTAAATAAAATTACGAATTACTTAAAATTTTTCTCCGTTAATGGCTGACAGAACAAGAACAAACAATTTGCGTGGATTAAATAAAACAGGTTCGTTCAAAATTCGGTGGTTACATCAGCTGAAACGTTATTAGAATAACATCTCAGACAAGACATTTTCAACATAATACCATTTTCAACCAAACACTCAAGCTGTCTAGTGTCCGAGTGACATGTGATTAAATCTCCGACAAGACTTACCTTTTCTGATGCCCAGTTGTTTTGTTTTCCAACTTCGAATGCATTATCGCGAGAGAAGGATGATAACGCTTTGATTTGGTCAGTTGACAAGCCGGGTATAATGGCACTTGCTACGCTCATGTGAGTGGAGTTCCAGCTACTTGGTTGGCCCCAAAACTGAGTTGGAAATAAAAGAAAACAATTATTTATTAAGCCTCTTTGGGGATCATCTCTTGGTTGAGAAAAGGAATATACTCTTCATTAACCCTAACACTAGCTCTAAATCTAGGGTTGTTGTTGAGAATAGAAATATACCCTTGATTAACCGCAACACTACTCTTAACCGTAACCCTTGATTAACTGCAACACTAACCCTAACCTTAGCCGTAACCCTTGATTAACCGCAACACTACTCTTAACCGTAACCCTTAATTAACCGCAACACTAACCCTAACCTTAGCCGTAACCCTTGATTAACCGCAACACTACTCTTAACCGTAACCCTTAATTAACCGCAACACTAACCCTAACCTTAACCGTAACCCTTGATTAACCGCAACACTACTCTTAACCGTAACCCTTAATTAACCGCAACACTAACCCTAACCTTAACCGTAACCCTTGATTAACCGCAACACTACTCTTAACCGTAACCCTTAATTAACCGCAACACTAACCCTAACCTTAACCGTAACCCTTGATTAACCGCAACACTACTCTTAACCGTAACCCTTAATTAACCGCAACACTAACCCTAACCTTAACCGTAACCCTTGATTAACCGCAACACTACTCTTAACTGTAACCCTTGATTAACCGCAACACTAACCCTAACCTTAACCGTAACCCTTGATTAACCGCAACACTAATCCTAACCTTAACCATAACCCTTGATTAACCGCAACACTACTCTTAACCGTAACCCTTAATTAACCGCAACACTACTCTTAACCGTAACCCTTGATTAACCGCAACACTACTCTTAACCGTAACCCTTAATTAACCGCAACACTAACCCTCACCTTAACCGTAACCCTTGATTAACCGCAACACTACTCTTAACCGTAACCCTTGATTAACCGCAACACTGACCCTAACCTTAACTGTAACCCTTGATTAACCGCAACACTACTCTTAACGGTAACCCTTAATTAACCGCAACACTAACCCTAACCTTAACCGTAACCCTTGATTAACCGCAACACTACTCTTAACCGTAACCCTTAATTAACCGCAACACTAACCCTAACCTTAACCGTAACCCTTGATTAACCGCAACACTACTCTTAACCGTAACCCTTAATTAACCGCAACACTAACCCTAACCTTAACCGTAACCCTTGATTAACCGCAACACTACTCTTAACCGTAACCCTTAATTAACCGCAACACTAACCCTAACCTTAACCGTAACCCTTGATTAACCGCAACACTACTCTTAACTCTAACCCTTGATTAACCGCAACACTAACCCTAACCTTAACCGTAACCCTTGATTAACCGCAACACTACTCTTAACCGTAACCCTTAATTAACCGCAACACTAACCCTAACCTTAACCGTAACCCTTGATTAACCGCAACACTACTCTTAACCGTAACCCTTGATTAACCGCAACACTAACCCTAACCTTAACCGTAACCCTTGATTAACCGCAACACTACTCTTAACCGTAACCCTTAATTAACCGCAACACTAACCCTAACCTTAACCGTAACCCTTGATTAACCGCAACACTACTCTTAACCGTAACCCTTAATTAACCGCAACACTAACCCTAACCTTAACCGTAACCCTTGATTAACCGCAACACTACTCTTAACCGTAACCATTAATTAACCGCAACACTAACCCTAACCTTAACCGTAACCCTTGATTAACCGCAACACTACTCTTAACCTTAACCCTTAATTAACCGCAACACTAACCCTAACCTTAACCGTAACCCTTGATTAACCGCAACACTACTCTTAACCGTAACCCTTAATTAACCGCAACACTAACCCTAACCTTAACCGTAACCCTTGATTAACCGCAACACTACTCTTAACCGTAACCCTTAATTAACCGCAACACTAACCCTAACCTTAACCGTAACCCTTGATTAACCGCAACACTACTCTTAACCGTAACCCTTAATTAACCGCAACACTAACCCTAACCTTAACCGTAACCCTTGATTAACCGCAACACTACTCTTAACTGTAACCCTTGATTAACCGCAACACTAACCCTAACCTTAACCGTAACCCTTAATTAACCGCAACACTAACCCTAACCTTAACCGTAACCCTTGATTAACCGCAACACTACTCTTAACCGTAACCATTAATTAACCGCAACACTAACCCTAACCTTAACCGTAACCCTTGATTAACCGCAACACTACTCTTAACCTTAACCCTTAATTAACCGCAACACTAACCCTAACCTTAACCGTAACCCTTGATTAACCGCAACACTACTCTTAACCGTAACCCTTAATTAACCGCAACACTAACCCTAACCTTAACCGTAACCCTTGATTAACCGCAACACTACTCTTAACCGTAACCCTTAATTAACCGCAACACTAACCCTAACCTTAACCGTAACCCTTGATTAACCGCAACACTACTCTTAACCGTAACCCTTAATTAACCGCAACACTAACCCTAACCTTAACCGTAACCCTTGATTAACCGCAACACTACTCTTAACTGTAACCCTTGATTAACCGAAACACTAACCCTAACCTTAACCGTAACCCTTGATTAACCGCAACACTAATCCTAACCTTAACCATAACCCTTGATTAACTGCAACACTACTCTTAACCATAACCCTTGATTAACTGCAACACTAATCCTAACCTTAACCATAACCCTTGATTAACCGCAACACTACTCTTAACCGTAACCCTTGATTAACCGCAACACTAACCCTAACCTTAACCGTAACCCTTGATTAACCGCAACACTAATCCTAACCTTAACCATAACCCTTGATTAACTGCAACACTACTCTTAACCATAACCCTTGATTAACTGCAACACTAATCCTAACCTTAACCATAACCCTTGATTAACCGCAACACTACTCTTAACCGTAACCCTTAATTAACCGCAACACTAACCCTAACCTTAACCGTAACCCTTGATTAACCGCAACACTACTCTTAACCGTAACCCTTGATTAACCGCAACACTAACCCTAACCTTAACCGTAACCCTTGATTAACCGCAACACTACTCTTAACCGTAACCCTTAATTAACCGCAACACTAACCCTAACCTTAACCGTAACCCTTGATTAACCGCAACACTACTCTTAACCGTAACCCTTAATTAACCGCAACACTAACCCTAACCTTAACCGTAACCCTTGATTAACCGCAACACTACTCTTAACTGTAACCCTTGATTAACCGCAACACTAACCCTAACCTTAACCGTAACCCTTGATTAACCGCAACACTAATCCTAACCTTAACCATAACCCTTGATTAACCGCAACACTACTCTTAACCGTAACCCTTAATTAACCGCAACACTACTCTTAACCGTAACCCTTGATTAACCGCAACACTACTCTTAACCGTAACCCTTAATTAACCGCAACACTAACCCTAACCTTAACCGTAACCCTTGATTAACCGCAACACTACTCTTAACCGTAACCCTTAATTAACCGCAACACTAACCCTAACCTTAACCGTAACCCTTGATTAACCGCAACACTACTCTTAACTGTAACCCTTGATTAACCGCAACACTAACCCTAACCTTAACCGTAACCCTTGATTAACTGCAACACTACTCTTAACCGTAACCCTTAATTAACCGCAACACTAACCCTAACCTTAACCGTAACCCTTGATTAACCGCAACACTACTCTTAACCGTAACCCTTGATTAACCGCAACACTAACCCTAACCTTAACCGTAACCCTTGATTAACCGCAACACTACTCTTAACTGTAACCCTTAATTAACCGCAACACTAACCCTAACCTTAACCGTAACCCTTGATTAACCGCAACACTACTCTTAACCGTAACCCTTAATTAACCGCAACACTAACCCTAACCTTAACCGTAACCCTTGATTAACCGCAACACTACTCTTAACCGTAACCCTTAATTAACCGCAACACTAACCCTAACCTTAACCGTAACCCTTGATTAACCGCAACACTACTCTTAACCGTAACCCTTAATTAACCGCAACACTAACCCTAACCTTAACCGTAACCCTTGATCAACCGCAACACTACTCTTAACCGTAACCCTTAATTAACCGCAACACTAACCCTAACCTTAACCGTAACCCTTGATTAACCGCAACACTACTCTTAACCGTAACCCTTGATTAACCGCAACACTAACCCTAACCTTAACCGTAACCCTTGATTAACCGCAACACTACTCTTAACCGTAACCCTTAATTAACCGCAACACTAACCCTAACCTTAACAGTAACCCTTGATTAACCGCAACACTACTCTTAACCGTAACCCTTAATTAACCGCAACACTAACCCTAACCTTAACCGTAACCCTTGATTAACCGCAACACTACTCTTAAACGTAACCCTTAATTAACCGCAACACTAACCTTAACCTTAACCGTAACCCTTGATTAACCGCAACACTACTCTTAACCGTAACCCTTAATTAACCGCAACACTAACCCTAACCTTAACCGTAACCCTTGATTAACCGCAACACTACTCTTAACCGTAACCCTTAATTAACCGCAACACTAACCCTAACCTTAACCGTAACCCTTGATTAACCGCAACACTACTCTTAACTGTAACCCTTGATTAACCGCAACACTAACCCTAACCTTAACCGTAACCCTTAATTAACCGCAACACTAACCCTAACCTTAACCGTAACCCTTGATTAACCGCAACACTACTCTTAACTGTAACCCTTGATTAACCGCAACACTAACCCTAACCTTAACCGTAACCCTTGATTAACCGCAACACTAATCCTAACCTTAACCATAACCCTTGATTAACTGCAACACTACTCTTAACCATAACCCTTGATTAACTGCAACACTAATCCTAACCTTAACCATAACCCTTGATTAACCGCAACACTACTCTTAACCGTAACCCTTGATTAACCGCAACACTAACCCTAACCTTAACCGTAACCCTTGATTAACCGCAACACTAATCCTAACCTTAACCATAACCCTTGATTAACTGCAACACTACTCTTAACCATAACCCTTGATTAACTGCAACACTAATCCTAACCTTAACCATAACCCTTGATTAACTGCAACACTACTCTTAACCATAACCCTTGATTAACTGCAACACTAATCCTAACCTTAACCATAACCCTTGATTAACCGCAACACTACTCTTAATCGTAACCCTTGATTAACCGCAACACTAACCCTAACCTTAACCGTAACCCTTGATTAACCGCAACACTAATCCTAACCTTAACCATAACCCTTGATTAACTGCAACACTACTCTTAACCATAACCCTTGATTAACTGCAACACTAATCCTAACCTTAACCATAACCCTTGATTAACTGCAACACTACTCTTAACCATAACCCTTGATTAACTGCAACACTAATCCTAACCTTAACCATAACCCTTGATTAACCGCAACACTACTCTTAACCGTAACCCTTAATTAACCGCAACACTAACCCTAACCTTAACCGTAACCCTTGATTAACCGCAACACTACTCTTAACTGTAACCCTTGATTAACCGCAACACTAACCCTAACCTTAACCGTAACCCTTAATTAACCGCAACACTAACCCTAACCTTAACCGTAACCCTTGATTAACCGCAACACTACTCTTAACTGTAACCCTTGATTAACCGCAACACTAACCCTAACCTTAACCGTAACCCTTGATTAACCGCAACACTAATCCTAACCTTAACTATAACCCTTGATTAACTGCAACACTACTCTTAACCATAACCCTTGATTAACTGCAACACTAATCCTAACCTTAACCATTACCCTTGATTAACCGCAACACTACTCTTAACCGTAACCCTTGATTAACCGCAACACTAACCCTAACCTTAACCGTAACCCTTGATTAACCGCAACACTAATCCTAACCTTAACCATAACCCTTGATTAACTGCAACACTACTCTTAACCATAACCCTTGATTAACTGCAACACTAATCCTAACCTTAACCATAACCCTTGATTAACTGCAACACTACTCTTAACCATAACCCTTGATTAACTGCAACACTAATCCTAACCTTAACCATAACCCTTGATTAACCGCAACACTACTCTTAACCGTAACCCTTGATTAACCGCAACACTAACCCTAACCTTAACCGTAACCCTTGATTAACCGCAACACTAATCCTAACCTTAACCATAACCCTTGATTAACTGCAACACTACTCTTAACCATAACCCTTGATTAACTGCAACACTAATCCTAACCTTAACCATAACCCTTGATAAACTGCAACACTACTCTTAACCATAACCCTTGATTAACTGCAACACTAATCCTAACCTTAACCATAACCCTTGATTAACCGCAACACTACTCTTAACCGTAACCCTTGATTAACCGCAACACTAACCCTAACCTTAACCGTAACCCTTGATTAACCGCAACACTAATCCTAACCTTAACCATAACCCTTGATTAACTGCAACACTACTCTTAACCATAACCCTTGATTAACTGCAACACTAATCCTAACCTTAACCATAACCCTTGATTAACTGCAACACTACTCTTAACCATAACCCTTGATTAACTGCAACACTAATCCTAACCTTAACCATAACCCTTGATTAACCGCAACACTACTCTTAACCGTAACCCTTAATTAACCGCAACACTAACCCTAACCTTAACCGTAACCCTTGATTAACCGCAACACTACTCTTAACCGTAACCCTTAATTAACCGCAACACTAACCCTAACCTTAACCGTAACCCTTGATTAACCGCAACACTACTCTTAACCGTAACCCTTGATTAACCGCAACACTAACCCTAACCTTAACCGTAACCCTTGATTAACCGCAACACTACTCTTAACCGTAACCCTTAATTAACCGCAACACTAACCCTAACCTTAACCGTAACCCTTGATTAACCACAACACTACTCTTAACCGTAACCCTTAATTAACCGCAACACTAACCCTAACCTTAACCGTAACCCTTGATTAACCGCAACACTACTCTTAACTGTAACCCTTGATTAACCGCAACACTACTCTTAACTGTAACCCTTGATTAACCGCAACACTAACCCTAACCTTAACCGTAACCCTTGATTAACCGCAACACTAATCCTAACCTTAACCATAACCCTTGATTAACTGCAACACTACTCTTAACCATAACCCTTGATTAACTGCAACACTAATCCTAACCTTAACCATAACCCTTGATTAACCGCAACACTACTCTTAACCGTAACCCTTAATTAACCGCAACACTAACCCTAACCTTAACCGTAACCCTTGATTAACCGCAACACTACTCTTAACCGTAACCCTTAATTAACCGCAACACTAACCCTAACCTTAACCGTAACCCTTGATTAACCGCAACACTACTCTTAACCGTAACCCTTAATTAACCGCAACACTAACCCTAACCTTAACCGTAACCCTTGATTAACCGCAACACTACTCTTAACCGTAACCCTTAATTAACCGCAACACTAACCCTAACCTTAACCGTAACCCTTGATTAACCGCAACACTACTCTTAACCGTAACCCTTAATTAACCGCAACACTAACCCTAACCTTAACCGTAACCCTTGATTAACCGCAACACTACTCTTAACTGTAACCCTTGATTAACCGCAACACTACTCTTAACTGTAACCCTTGATTAACCGCAACACTAACCCTAACCTTAACCGTAACCCTTGATTAACCGCAACACTAATCCTAACCTTAACCATAACCCTTGATTAACTGCAACACTACTCTTAACCATAACCCTTGATTAACTGCAACACTAATCCTAACCTTAACCATAACCCTTGATTAACTGCAACACTACTCTTAACCATAACCCTTGATTAACTGCAACACTAATCCTAACCTTAACCATAACCCTTGATTAACCGCAACACTACTCTTAACCGTAACCCTTAATTAACCGCAACACTAACCCTAACCTTAACCGTAACCCTTGATTAACCGCAACACTACTCTTAACCGTAACCCTTAATTAACCGCAACACTAACCCTAACCTTAACCGTAACCCTTGATTAACCGCAACACTACTCTTAACCGTAACCCTTGATTAACCGCAACACTAACCCTAACCTTAACCGTAACCCTTGATTAACCGCAACACTACTCTTAACCGTAACCCTTAATTAACCGCAACACTAACCCTAACCTTAACCGTAACCCTTGATTAACCGCAACACTACTCTTAACCGTAACCCTTAATTAACCGCAACACTAACCCTAACCTTAACCGTAACCCTTGATTAACCGCAACACTACTCTTAACTGTAACCCTTGATTAACCGCAACACTACTCTTAACTGTAACCCTTGATTAACCGCAACACTAACCCTAACCTTAACCGTAACCCTTGATTAACCGCAACACTAATCCTAACCTTAACCATAACCCTTGATTAACTGCAACACTACTCTTAACCATAACCCTTGATTAACTGCAACACTAATCCTAACCTTAACCATAACCCTTGATTAACCGCAACACTACTCTTAACCGTAACCCTTGATTAACCGCAACACTAACCCTAACCTTAACCATAACCCTTGATTAACTGCAACACTAATCCTAACACCGGCATAGTGGTCCAGAATGTTGCAATCAGGGTAAAATCGTACAGCAGTATAAAACAAAAACAAAAAAGATTCCGTAAAAAAAAATCGAATTAAATCTTTAAAACTATTTTCTTTTTTTGTTTTGTAAAATTTTGTATTGAAGCTATCTTATAAGTGGAGTTTGTTTTGTTTTATTTTTACTTTTAAAAAATTTATTTTAAATTTTTGTATTTTATCTTATTTTTTTTACTGTTTTTTGTAATTTTTTTTATGGAAGCCATCTTATGGATGGAGTTTCGTTTCATTGTTTTTTAAAACTTTTTTTTAATTAAAAACAAATATGTATATTTTTTTTTATTTATTTTTTTCCTTTTTTTGGTAAAATTTTTATGGAAGCAATCTTATGAGTGGAGTTTCGTTTCATTGTTTTTTAAAACTTTTTTTTAATTAAAAAAATATTTTTTTTTTTATTTTTTTTTTTATTTTTCATTTTTTTTTGTAAAATTTTGTATGGAAGCCATCTTATGAGTGGAGTTTCGTTTCATTGTTTTTCAAAATTTTCTTTTAATTAAAAAAATATATATTTTTTTTTTTATTTTTTTTTTTCCCTTTTTTTGGTAAAATTTTGTATTGAAGCCATCTTATGAGTGGAGTTTCGTTTCAGTTTTTCAAAAAAAAATTTTAATTAAAAAAATATATATATTTTTTTAAATTTTTTTTTTTTGTCCCTTTTTTTGGTACAATTTTGTATGGAAGCCATCTTATGAGTGGAGTTCGGTTTTATTATTTTTTCTACTTTAAATAGTTTTTTTTTAATTTTTAATTTTTTTTTTACTTTTTTTTGGTAAAATTTTGTATGGGAGCAATGTTATGAGTGGAGTTGGTTTTATTTTATTTTTTTACTTTAAAATTTTTTTTATTTCAATTTTTTTTTCACTTTGTTTTTGTAAAATTTTGTATGGAAGCTATCTTATGAGTGGTGTTTGGTTTTATTTAATTTTTTTACTTAAAAAATTTTTTTTGTTTATATTTTTCACTTATTTTGGGGGTAAAATTTTGTATGGAAGCCATCTTATAAGTGTAGTTTATTTTTATTTTTTTTTACTTTTTTAAAAATGAAAAATAATCTTTTTTTTAAATTTTTATTGAAAAAATTTTTTTTTTTTTTGTAAAACTTTGATCAGTGGTGAATGCCATCTTCTTCATGGACGTGAATCAACGGTCGAACGACTGGAGTCAAGGAGAAGCTTCCTCAGCCATGTCGAACCCCTAACAACATCTCAGGAAGAGACCAGACTACAGCTGTGGACCAGGCAGCTAGAGAATGTCCCCCTCCTTCTGAGCCCCCCCCCCCCCCCCCCACACACACACACACACGGTTTAGAGGCACTCTGGCTCCGGTGGAAAACACTAAACCGTCTGAGAACGTGAATGGGGCGATTAAAAGTTGCTATGAGTAGATGGTAGTGTTGTCAATAGAAGCTTCCTCAGCCATGTCGAACCCCTAACAACATCTCAGGAAGAGACCAGACTACAGCTGTGGACCAGATGGCTAGAAGATGGCCACCCTCATAATGACATGGGAATCCCTGCTTCTGAGGAACTCCCTCCCGGTTCAGATGCACCCTGGCTCCAGTGGAAAACACAAAACCACCTGAGAACGGGAATGGGCCAATCAAAAGTTGCTAGGAGTAGATGGGGCTACAAAACTGACCCAACCATCTGTGAATGTGGAGAGGAGGACCATACGATGTAACGCTGTCTTGTCTGCCCCATACTGTGCAACCGGTGCAGCTTGAAAGATCTTGCAGAGTACAACAATAATGCAAAGGACTTTGTAAAAAAAGTGGAGAATTGCCATATGAGCACATGACACGCAACGAAGAATAAATAGGCTTGATTTTTCCCAAAAGGCTTTAAAAAAAAAGCTTATAAGAAATAGATTCACACGAAAAATGTGAAAATTATTTTAATCTGTTAGACTTACGCATGTTTCAGAGTGAAAAAATTCAATTGTAGGTGAATCCATCGAGAAAGCCAATATTACAATATGTTCTCACCACAAGATTCGACGTGTACAAAGCTTTTCTTCAGAGTCCCGTTATTTTAAAGGGATTCTGAAAAAGTTGAATCTTGAAGATCATCGTAAAACTGAATGTCGATTCACCGTTACAGTGAAATCCCGCTACCTGCGGTTTCACAAATTCGCAGATTTTCAGCGCAAGCATTGACTTAACATTCTCTTCATAAATTCCGTAGAACTTACAAAGATGATAATCATTTAAGTCTAACCAAGGCCAATATGACAAAAAAAACGCAATCAAAACACTAATTATTCCGTAGGTTGAAAGGAGAATGAGATTCACTGGACATTGTTATATAAGGTCGGACGATTAACGATTTTGTGATTATTTGAAAAACGTCCGCCCTCTCTGCCCCACCCTGTAGAAGCAAAGAAGAGGTCATCAGTGATCTGATTTTATGGACGACAACACACGGAACAGTTAAAGTTGGTCGACCCTATAAGACGTACACAAAACAGTTGACCGAAGATACCGGTTCTCAACTCGAAGATCTTCACAGAGCCAAGATGAACAGGGAAGTATGGAAGAGTTGGGTCAATATGGTCCGGGTAACCAGCCTGATCAGATAGATAGATAGATAGATAGATAGATAGATAGATAAGGAGAGATAGATAAGGAGAGATAGATAGATAGATAGATAGATAGATAGATAGATAGATAAAGAGAGATAGATAGATAGATAGATAGATAGATAGATAGATAGATAGATAGATAGATAGATAGATAGATAGATAGATAGATAAGGAGAGATAGATAGATAGATAAATAGATAGATAGATACATTGATAGATAGACTAGGAGAGATAGATAGATAGATAGATAGATAGATAAGGAGAGATAGATAGATAGACAGATAGATAGATAGATAGATAGACAGATAGATAGATAGATAGATAAGGAGAGATAGATAAGGAGAGATAGATAGATAGATAGATAGATAAGGAGAGATAGATAGATAGATATATAGATAGATAGATAGATAGACAGATAGATAGATATATAGATAGATAGATAGATAGATAGATAGATAGATAGATAGATAGATAGATAGATAGATATAGATTCTGTAGGATTCATATTAAATGCGACTCATACAAAAGCATTGGTATTCCAAATGTCTGCAAACTTTATACAAACTGAAATATTAAAAAAAATCAACCAAATTGCAAGCAGAAAGGGCTAATCTACGCTAATTTGGTGGCTTTCATACAAAAAAACACATGCTAATGTGCAAAAATCTGATTTTTAGTGAACTTTGAGGTACCAAAATTTATTCGCGGATTTTCACTATTCATGGATGTGTCTGGAACGTAGTGGGAGCTTTCTGTAATTGAATTTTAATTCCCTTGAAATCATTGAATTGTGTTTTGAAATTTTTCTCTAGCGTATATCAAAGCTTTGGGTTTTCTGTGCTGGCCTGACTTACCGCTATCGCTTTTTCCACAAAAACTTTCCGATGGTCATCATTCCAAGTCGTTATTTGGCTGAACCCATCCATGCATTCATCAAAATCAGTGGAGCAGATCATGTCGGACATTTGGGAAGCAGGAACCTGGACGGCAGCTGTTCCAAGACTCACGAGACGTGAACAGCTACAGGAAGCTGAAATAAAAACAAAAATGGAGTCACTTGTTAATAAAAGAATATTTTTTCCTTCCTTAATCCAGGCTTTTCAAAGAATGGTTTTCTTATCATCAGAGGAATTTAAATAGATAGGTTGAAGAGGAAAAAAACCCAAAGAGTCATAATTTGAAAAAGTCGTAAAATGTAGATGTAAGTGTGTCAAAATCAGTGGCGCAGATCATGTCGGACATTTGAGAAGCAGGAACCTGGACGGCAGCCGTTCCAAGACTCATGAGGCCTGAACAGCTACAGGAAGCTGGATTTAAAAGGATGGAGTCATGAAAAGTGAGACACTTTGTTTAATAAATGGATTTGATTGTTGGAAATTGCAATAAATTCGAAATATTTATTTATATGGCCTACACAGTTGGGTGTAGGTTGCAAAAAGTTAAGACAATGAATACAAAGGAATTAGGCAAAAAAAAAAATAATAATAATACTATTACCAATACTACTACTACTACTACTACTACTACTACTACTACTAATAATAATAATAATAATAATAATAATAATAATACTACTACTACTACTACTAATGATAATAATAAATAATGTCGGCTGCCAAAAGTCTTTTCTTTTAAGCAATATGTCTACAAGTGAAAATAGCCATGCTTAGATTGTAGTCGACAGGTGGCAGAGCTTTACCATTGCCGACCACGGGAAGAGTCTTTTAGGCATATGTATGAAGTGTGATGATGTATCGAAGGGAAACGTGGCTAGTGAGAGTTGAGGGCATGCGTTGCATGGATAGAAATGATATGAGAATGATACGATGGATGTGTAATGTGAGTCTTAAAGACAGGCTTAGATCTGATGACATCAGAGGGAGATTAAATATGGACAGTATAGGAAGGTGTGTGCAGAAAAAGAAGACTTCGATGGTATGGTTAGTTGAGGTAGCAGGGTCAGTTGGCAGGGGGGGCAAGGAAAACATGATAGGAAGTGATAAGGATGGATAAATAAACACCTGATCATGAATAGGTTAGTTTGGAAATCAATTTCTAAAAGCCGTCCAAAATGTAAAATAGACATAAAACCAAAGAAGATGAAGACGAATACTATTATTATTATTATTATTATTATTATTATTATTTTTATTATTTTTACTATTAATATTGTTACTATTATTTTTATTTTTATTATTATCATTATTTTTATTATTATCATTATTATCATTATTATTATCATTATTATCATTATTATTATTATTATTATTATTATTATCATTATCATTATTATTATTTTTATTATCATTATTTTTATCATTATTATTATTATTATTATTATTATCATTACTATTAATATTATTACTATTATTTTTATTATTACTATTATTTTTATTATTACTATTATTATTATTACTATTATTATTATTATTACTATTATTATTACTACTATTATTATTATTATTATTATTATTACTATTATTATTACTACTATTATTATTTTTATTATTATTATTATTTTTATTACTATTATTATTATTATTTTTATTATTATTATTATTATTATTATTATTATTATTATTATTATTTTATTATTATTATTACTATTATTATTATTACTATTATTTTTATTATTACTATTATTATTATTATTACTATTATTATTATTATTACTATTATTACTATTATTATTACTACTATTATTACTATTACTACTATTATTACTATTATTATTATCATTATTACTATTATTACTACTATTATTATTATTACTATTATTACTATTATTACTATTATTATTATTACTATTATTATCATTACTATTATTACTATTATTATTATTATTATTATTATTATTATATAAATAAAAAATAATAATGTCGTGAAGTGAGCGATGCTTAGAGTGTCTTTCTTCGTCGCTGCTTGAGAGCTCCTAAACTGCTCTGTAAACCCCCAAAGACCTTTTAAATAGAGACCTTAAATAATAATAAAAATAAATGTCGGCTGACGAAAGTCTTTTCTTTGGAGCAGGTTATCTTCGAGTGAAGATAACCTGTCTTTGTTGTTCATCGCTGCCTGGAAGCTCTGACAATGCTCTGCGAAGTCTTTATAAAGTCCAATAGAAATTACTATGCCCTAGACTCTGATTTATCATCGGATGACCAAACAACCTCACTAGGGCATGTCTCCGCCAGAGGAAAAAAATGTTAATTTTTATGCCGACTACATCATCCCCTAACCCGATCATCAAACCCCTCCAAATAACTCACTTGTGCTTCTTTTCCTGCGAGTACTCGTAGTAGGTATGGATGCGACAAGAAGTGCGACGATTTTGTTAATTATCACGTCCATGTTGCTGCATTTCTCACCGCCTTGAACAACACACCTGAGTTTCCTCTTTTGTAAGCGGTTTGCAGCGAGAGCAACAGTTTCAAACGCTCCACTGATACTCGCCTACAAGAAATAAAATTTTAAAAAAAGATTACATTAAAGCAATTTCCAAAAAAGCTCAAAAACATCTTACTCTATCAGCAAAAAACTCAATTGGTTAATAGTTTTGGAAATCTGTGTCGGAAATACATTTGCAGATTGGAAAATACTAATTTTTCTACTATGAAGAATATTATGAGAGGATTTTTTTTTACTATTGATGTCACCACTCATCAAGACCAAGAGCCACTCGAAAACAAGGGATTCAATGATTATCAGGTGAAAGTTGAAGAACACTATGGGAGAACTAAAATTGATCAATGGAATGAACAAAGTTTGATTACTTAAGAGTTGTGGTCTGCATGGAAGCAGTCCCGTGGTAACGTGTTCCACAATGGATGAGAGTTCTTGAGTTAGAAGATGTAGAAGAATTGAGGTAGCAAGGATGAACTTTAGAGAAAAGGATAAAAAAAAGACCTGGCCAGAGATATAAGAGGAAGTGGTAACGATGGACTTGAGAGAAAGAGGGATAGGTAAAGACCTGGCCAGAGATAGGTCAGTTTGGAAGTTTATTTCTAAAAGCCGTCCAACACATGCCAGCATTTAAAACCGAATATCATGATGATCTGAGATGATTTTAACTTCGTTTTAATAATTTATTTTGTTAACGGACGTTAAACCAAATAGGATAATGAAAGAATGGATGAGGGTGCTTGGGTTAGTAGATGTAGAACAGTTGAGGTAGCAGGATCCAAAAAGAAAAGTATCTTCATCGCCAGACTCTGGAGGTATTTTAACACGTGTATTTAAAGATACGGATGTTTTTGTTTTCTTTACGAAATATGCAACCGTTAAGTCGTTTTTTCCTCTTGTCTACAAAATTCAGGTTTTGTGATTATCAACGTTTTGATTGTGTAGCGATGAAGAAAGAGCTGCGATGTTTTACTTAAAACTAATTTGCTTTATAAGACATTTTGTTCTCATTGGAATCTCTCAACTTATATATATATATATATATATATATATATATATATATATATATATATAATCTGCCAGTACAATAATGCATTCAATTGTTGACCCCCTTTTCATCTCCTCGCCCCCCCCCCTCTCCCGATCTTCTCGCCACACACATAAATTGTTGGTACCTACTTTGGGGATTTTGTTGCCATTAATCCAGGCAGCAATGAAAGTACGCGCTTGGTCGACCTGATCCGTCGTTAGATCGGAGGGATTTTTAAAGCTTTGAAATGAAAAGAAAAAAATAAACATTAAATTAGTCATGTTATTTATTTATTTTTTTAATGGAATATCAACACATTTAAAGTTATTTCATGCCGAATTCAGTCATTTTAATAAAAAAAAAAAATTTTTCTAAATTAAATTCTTTTTTATTTGAAAAACTTTTGTTTCTCTCCAAGTTCTAATATTTGCTTTTTTAATGGCATATCAACACATTTAAAGTTATTTCATGCCGAATTCAGTCATTTTAATAAAAAAAAAAAAAATTTCCTAAATTAAATTTTTTTTTATTTGAAAAACTTTTTTTTTCTCCAAGTTCTTAAAATCTTCTAATATTTATTCATCGGCTTTTATTAGTTATTCAGGATGAAAGTGTAGTATACCACCGACTGCAGTTTCATGGTATTTTCAGAGCAGATTCTATACCTGAAGACCGGCAAACAGCAACTATTTGCCGCATCTTCAAGAAGGTTGACAGAGCGGATCCAGTCTCACTCACTTCTGACGGTCGCAAAGTCTTTGAGACTCTGATCAAGTCAACCATGATGTCCCATATTCTGACCACAGCATCAATCTCTTGTCCAACACGACGGTGTCGTACCGACGAGATCCTGCTTAACAAATCTCCTGATTATGGAAGAGTGGGTCACTAAATCATGAATGATTGTGATTCCGTGAATCATAGACACCTATTGTACAAGCCCCAGGCCTATGGTTTTCAACTACATGTGGTGAGATGGATAAGAGCCGTACTGTCTCGTGTTTCTAATGTGGTTAGTAGCATCCCTAGTTTTTTTGTTTGTTATTTTAACATAGTTCACCCCAAACAAGGCAGGCCGCCACTGTAGACGTAAGGGGCTACTGAGAAAAAGGGTGAGAGTTTTTTTTTTTATTGGGGGGGGGGGAGGGTCAACCTAAATTGGGAGCTGTGCAACGAGATGTCTGTTTACATTAGTTTTAAATTTCTGCATGTTAGTACCGTCAGGAAAACAGGGAGCAGGGAGGGAGTTCCAGAGTCCAGCAGCACAAGGAAACAAGCTTTTGGATTAGAAAGCTCGTCGGCATCTGGGAACCTCCACAGTGAATGGATGGGATTTGGACGATTGTCGGGTTGGTCTAGTGAATTTGCGTCGTGGAGGCACCAGAGCAGCAAGCTCATCAGAGCACAATCCATTGAAGTACTTGTAAAATAAGCACAAGGATGCAACATTGTGGCGGTGGGATAGGGGCTGGAGCTTGGTGGATAGTGAAGGACCTATCAAGTTGACAACTCTTTTTTGGACCTTGTCTAAGAGGGAGAGACTAGTGGATGATGCACCAGCCCAGATGTGGCAACAATACTTCATGCATGGGTGGATGGTGGCTTTGTAGAGATATAGGATAATGTCAGGTGTGAGAAGTTAACTAGCACGGTAGATGGAGCCCAAATTCTTTGCAGCAGTCCTGGCAATGTCTTCAATGTATTTGTTCCTGGTGTTCGTCTATGATCTGCCAGACGGCATCTCCCAGGAGATTCTTCTTTTTGCCGATGACGTCAAGATAATTGCTCCCAGAAATGACTCCGGACATCTTCATAGATGCCTCCATCAAGTCCGGAAATGGTTAAAACTCTGGGATTTATTTGTTTCCTATTTGTTTTTTTCTGACCCCTTTTTCGTTCTAAATGCCCTAAATTTTAAAAAGGGTACTTCTGCAGTTTACAGACCGGGCTCAAATAATAACGTTATAATTTAAAAAGCCATTCTTAACATGGGGAGGTGGGGGGGTGTGGGTGGGGCGGTTGATTAACTATTCTGTTTATTAAATTGTTAGGTGAAAGTACAGAATAGTTAACACAACCACCCACCTCCCCATGTTAAGACTGGCTTTCTAAATTATAACGTTATTATTTCAGCTTGGTCTATAAACTGCATAAGTACCTTTTTTTTAAAAACTTATTTTCTTTATGGGTTATGGTTACAACAACAACAAAAACCAGTTTAAATTATCTCCCCTTTCAACTGACTCTTCTAAAATAAAAAATAAAATTTCATCTATCCCCGATAATACAGAAGCACCATAAAATATCCTTTTTCAAAACCAAATATACAAATATCAGGAAGTTTCATCAGATTTGCTGGCCGAGAGCAGGCTCAAAGCGTTTCTATAAATAGTGGCGATTGAGAGGCGCCCTTAAAGCCAAGTAAATTCACGATGTGGCATGTCATTAACAGACCAAGGCTGTTGGAGACGTCTCGCATGGCGGGGCCTAACGCTCCACTCGTCTCCACAGCGATCGGTTGGATTGTTTGCGGTCCTCTGCTGACGCTGTTGCATGTCCAAGATTTGTTGCCGATTCTGTCACTGACGAGGGTGCAAAAGTGTCGGCACAAGTGACTTGCTGTTTGCAAAAGGGAAACACCGTCAGGCCATCGGGCCGTTTGCCATCCTCTCTATCGAGGTTCACTGGTTTGAGGATCGACGGGAGGTCATCGATGTGTAGGACCCTTGAGAAAACCCAGTTTTTTTGCTGTGATTATGATCTGCTTGAGATTTTGCCAAAAATAATGGCCCAGAACCATGGTCATCCCTACTACAGGCCAGGCAATCGTGCAACTGGGGTCTTTTACTGGGGGCCATGTGAATTTTCTTAAATCATCAACTGGTGCGGATCCTTTTTTTCTTTTTAACCACAATATACAAGTAATGATCTTTTGACATAAGTACAAATTCTCTAAAAAAAAAATCCAACATTGAAATAAAAATTCTTCATTGAAATATGCATTTGCCTTTGTTTATTCAAAATTACCTGTTTCTTCATTTATAGGAATTTGTCAATAATTGTAAAATTCATCAATTAGCTCATTGTGGTTCTTATTATTTGGTATGTAAAACACATAAAAACATCAAACTAATCTCACAGAGGAATTTTACCTTTGTTTGCAACTTCTATATCGAATATTTAAGAAAATTCACATGGCCCCCAGTAAAAGACCCCAGTTGCACGATTGCCTGGCCTGTAGTAGGGATGGCCATGCCCAGAACCCATTTCCCTCCCCGAGGCATTAGATTTTTGATGTTCATAGACTATCAGCAGATAGGCCTATTCAAGTGGTTGCAGGCTGACCATTGTCTCAAGTGGTCAGTTTTGGGGTGATCAAACGGGGATGACTGAAAACAAGACCGGATATCTAGGATTTCCTGTCAAAGGTAGATATATTCAAGATGGACAGGCGGGGGTAAGTTAAACTTGGCCCTCTGGGTGTCACACAATCAGTTTAGTTTTCTGGAATCTGACGGTCAGTTGGGATTGTGTGCCTTTCTTCTTTTTCTTCTTTTTTTCCTTCTTCTTCTTTTCCTTTTCTTCTTCTTCTTCTTCCTTTTCTTCTTCTTCTTCTTCTTCTTTTTTTTCTTCTTCTTCTTTTTTCTTCTTCTTCTTCTTCTTCTTTCTCTTCTTCTTCTTCTTTCTCTTCTTCTTCTTCCTTTTTTTCTACCTCTCTTCCTCTTTTTTCCTCTTTTTCTTATTTCTTTATCTTATTCTTATTCTTTTTTCCCCTTCTCTTCTTCTCTTGTTCTTCTTCTCACACGTAAAGAAGTCAGTCTTTCAATAATCCATTTAAAATAAATCAAATCCGACACGAAGCCTCGTTTTCAAATTGCTGATCAGAAAGGACATTGACCAGATGTGCTAGAAATCAAGAGAATTTGTCGACGTTGAAAAATTTGGCTCTGAGCATTTTGACTTGTGTTTTGATTTGGTCGGGCTGAGATTTCTCATTTGCGAGTTTGTTGTTCAGAAACGAGTAGCATTGTAGATAAACCTGTTTTAAACTTGAGGTGTTAGGGTTAGGGTTAGGGTTAGGGTTAGGGTTAAAATAAACCTGTTACCTGTTTTAAACTTGTGTTTTTTTTAATGGAGGAAGAATTCTTCTGTTGTAGCACTGATTGAAACTACCCAATTGACACTCCAGAATGTTATTATTGAATTTATTTTCTGTAGCCCCTATGCATACTTTTGTAAGATAATGAAGAGTTGCAAAAATGAATAGTGGACGAGTCCATTGTGGGTGGGACGTCGAGAAAGAAATAAAGGCGATCAAGTGAAGACAACATTCATTGATAGATAAGGATTAACAGATAACTGTTAACCGGAACAACGACGGTTTCAAAAATGCGAAGAGCCGAAACGCTTGGTGATCGGAGTATCGATGTACCGGAAGAATGCGAGTTTACCGATATTTATGGCACCAATGAAGCTTTATTGGCTATGGTGCCCAAGCCCGTCTTGCTGTTAGACTTTTGTGTTCGCTGACTAAAAATGCGGCTGATAAGCAAGTTGGTACTGTGAAGGAATCCCCTGACTTGTACTTCACCAAAGCGCTTGTAGAACAATTGATTCAGTTCACGCTCGGATAGACAATGCAGAGCAAATTGCTTTCCAATCGGATGTATATACGAACGAGTTTCTAGCGTAAACCAAGTCTGTGACCTCAGCAAGAAAAATACTTTCATGAGACAAAAGTATGTCAAAAGATTGTTTAATATGTGTGCGTAGCCGGCGTAAACCATCCGGTAATGGCAAATAAAGAAAACCAAAGTTTTTTCATATACGTTCTGTTCTTTATCATTCTTGTTGGACCTTACCGGGTACTCTGAAAGAACGGGTAATGCAACACTTTCTCTTCATTATTAATATTATTATTTACTGTTGCTTTGTATATAACATCACAGATTAAGCATTTATTCATTAATGGACAATTATATTTTATTCTACAATTACATAAATTGCTATTCTTTTTAACATTAACAGAATTAGCACTAATTTTGCTATTATTAATCATTCTGTGTTTAATATTAATTGCATATTTTCCATACAACAATAACTAAGTTTTATGTTATTCTTATTGATAATCGTTGATACTTTATTGCTTTTAGGGAAATTTTTTATCTATTATCATAAAAAATACTTTGCCAATTTGTGTTTTTACCTACATGCTGTAAGGTGGGTAAAACCAGATTATATTTCTTTTTTTTTTCCTTCTTTTTTATGGAAATCGCTCCAGACAAGGCATGAAGCCACTTGATGTAAGGAGCTAAAAAAATACTACTTGAAGGTCAAAAAACAAGCCAACATGAACTGTTAGGTGGCTAGATTCCGACCCAGAAAACATCAATTCTTCCCCCTTTGTCAGAAACATCGCTGATGGAATGTGAGGACTAAAAGACAAAATAAGGGCACCGAGAGTTACGAGACTGCCGAAAGTAAACCCAAGTTAGTCACTTTCTACTCTCAAGGTCTACTTTCTAGTCTCATTTCTCTTTCTGTTGTTTATGTTTTTATTATTATTTTTATTAAATGTGAATTTGTCATATCCCCTGTTTTTTCAAAGCCGTTTCATATTATATTTTGTGTTGATTGAATATATTTGTATATAAGGTGGATTGAACCAGATGATTTTTTATTTTCTATTATTTTGGTTTCATTATTATGTTTTATTAAATATCAATTTGTCATCATATCTGATGTTTTTTGAAAAAGCTGTTTCATATTCTTTTTTTGTGTTGATTGAATATATTTGTATATAAGGTGGATTGAACCAGCTTATTTTTTATTTTCTATTATTTCAATTTCATTATTATGTCTTAGTAAATATCAATTTGTCATCATATCTGATGTTTTTTTGAAAAACTGTTTCATATTCTTTTTTTGTGTTGATTGAATATATTTGTATATAAGGTGGATTGAACCAGATTATTTTTTGTTTTCTATTATTTTGGTTTCATTATTATGTTTTATTAAATATCAATTTGTCATCATATCTGATGTTTTTTGAAAAACTGTTTCATATTCTTTTTTTGTGTTGATTGAATATATTTGTATATACGGTGGTTGAACCAGATTATTTTTTGTTTTCTATTATTTTGGTTTCATTATTATGTTTTAGCAAATATCAATTTGTGTATAAGGTGGATTGAACCAGATGAAATTTCCTGCTTACCCATTGAATTCGGATATCTTCTTGCCAATCTCGTTGAACACCGACGGGTCGTTTATATACCTTTCCAAAACTGCAGCCCCTTGTAATAGACTTTTAGGCGTCAAACTTTTAATATCATCCGGTGTTAGATAAGCGTCCATTGAACCCATGTCAGCAAATGTAATATTCCCATCTTTTAATAGCTGGGGGGAAAAATTATAGAAAAAAATTATAGAAAAAAATTATAGAAAGATAACAAAATGATCTAAAAAAAAACGGTACTAATATCGAATATGAACCAGTTTCCGGAAACTTCTAGTATGGTACGTAAGCACCCGAGAGATGCCGAGGCGAATATTGACAGACGATAACTTCGATACGTTGCTGCGTCATATTTTTTTAGTTTTATTTTCAAGAAAGATAGTAAATAACTAAAAAAAACGAACAAAAATAGAAAAATCACTGTTAATAAATACATTTTTTGTAACAAACCAATGCTAAAAAACCGTTTATAAATACATTTTTTTGTAACAAACCAATGCTAAAAAACCGTTTATAAATACATTCTTTTTGTAACAAACCAATGCTAAAAAACCGTTTATAAATACATTCTTTTTGTAACAAACCAATGCTAAAAAACGTTAATAAATACAGTTTTTCTGTAACAAACCAATGCTAAAAAACGTTAATAAATACATTCTTTTTGTAACAAACCAATGCTAAACAACTGTTAATAAGTACACTTTTATTATTTTTTTTTTTTCATTTCTTTTTGTATCCAGGCTACTGGTTAAAAAGTAGTTGTTTCTTAAAACTGAAGAATAAATTTTTTGGCGAGTTTTTGAATGGTTTTTGAATGTTTTTTGAATGGTTTTTGAATGTTTTTTTAATGTTTTTGAATGGTTTTTGAATGTTTTTTGAATGTTTTTGAATGTTTTTGAATGGTTTTGAATGTTTTTGAATGGTTTTGAATGGTTTTGAATTGTTTTTGAATGGTTTTTGAATGGTTTTTGAATGGTTTTGAATGGTTTTGAATGGTTTTGAATGTTTTTTGAATGGTTTTTGAATGGTTTTGAATGGTTTTGAATTGTTTTTGAATGGTTTTTGAATGGTTTTTGAATGGTTTTGAATGGTTTTGAATGTTTTTGAATGGTTTTGAATGGTTTTGAATGTTTTTTGAATGGTTTTTGAATGGTTTTGAATGTTTTTTGAATGGTTTTTGAATGGTTTTTGAATGTTTTTTGAATGGTTTTTGAATGGTTTTTGAATGTTTTTGAATGGTTTTTTAATGGTTTTTGAATGTTTTTCTTGACATTTTTATAAATCGGTCGGGTTAGGTTTAAACAAAGACTCGTCTATCTCAATTGTATGACCTGGGCCTCTGATCCGACGAGGATTTTATAACAAATGGTCTTCGCAGACCTCCCTTAAAGAATTCTTCTAATCGGTCTGCATTTTTGGTGATCCAACGCCGCATTCCTTCCATGTTGTCTGACAGCTGACAGGAAACTGGTTCATAATTTCTAATGGTTAACAACTTACTTAGGCCAAAGGCCACTCGAAGATATTAGATTATGAAACAGTACCATGAAAACATTGAGCACTATGATATATACACAGGACGACATGACAGATATTTGTTTACATTGGACTTGAAAACGAACATGTTGTAGTGTGTAGGGAATCATTCCTGAGGTAACGTTTTCCACAGGTGGGAAGTTCTTGGAAAGAAACTTTCTTCATGGAAGTTTCGTTTGATCTTAAGTACACAAGCAAAAAAAGTGGAGTTTTCAGCAATGTTGTTAAACACAGTCATATATAAACATGTGAACATAATCCATCTACATGCGAGTTTGGTAACTGGATGTGCTGTGTGAGCTATGGGAGAGAGAGAGATACCAGCTATCATGCTTTGGAGTTTATAAAAGTAAACGTTGAGTTTTCTTGTTTCATATTGTTCATCCATGAGGAACGCTGAACACTAATCAACAAATAGTACTAACCCTAACACTAATCGACAAATAGTACTAACCCTAACACTAATCGACAAATAGTACTAACCCTAACCCTAACACTAATCAACAAATAGTACTAACCCTAACCCTAATCAACAAATAGTACTAACCCTAACCCTAATCATAGTTGTCACGTTAGCATTTTGAAGAGGCCAGGAGGTCAAAATAAATTATAGTGTCGACAATTCAATGTGTATGTGGATTTTTCTCTCTCTCTCTCTATATATATATATATATATAATATATATATATATATATATATATATCGTACATGTATTGTATTAGTTTCTGTAAATGTAAATTCGTAGAAACTCAAGTGTTTATAAAAAGTGCTCAATACCAAGTAGAGCTGTTTATAAGTATAAATTTTTATTTATACAAACATTTTTGGTTACATATGTGCATACATGTTTCGGTTGCACTTTCTTGGGAAAGTGCAACCGAAACATGTATGCACATATGTAACCAAAAATGTTTGTATAAATAAAAATTTATACTTATATATATATATATATATATATATATATATATATATATATATATATATATATATATATATAGACAAAATACAACATAACTATAATACAAAATAAAATATTTCCAAATAGTCTTGGAAAAATTTTATCGATGAAAGCCGTCAGCCGCCATTTTCAGCTTTTTAAAGGTCAACCGTCAAAGGGGCACAACTCAAACTGTTAAATCTCATATCATCGTAATAATCCCGACTAGAAAGCGTTTATCGATAAAACTTGAATTTATTTTTTTTAAACAAAAATACTGGATGGATTTCCGTAAATTTTGGTGTACTGTATTTTTAAAATCTTACAGGTACATACATAATAGAGTTTTTGTGCTATTTTCTTGTTTTAAATATAGGGGTTAATCTGGAGAAGTCCCCGATAGTTTTATTAATACAGATTTTATTATTGTATTGATTTACTCCTCTCCAGGAGTTAGGCACAAGGCCAGTTTTTATCTTACTCCCACAAGTAAGAAGTGACCCAAGGTCGGGTCGGGAAAGTGGGGTTTAAAAATTGCCTGGGCAGCCCCGTCGGCATTCCCCGGTAGGGGCGCCTCAGGCAGTAAGCAATAAACTTACTCCTCCCCAAAGAGGGGAGGCGAAGCCTGGGAGGGTGGACCTCCTAGAACTGCACAGGACAGACCCATAGACCAGCGTAAATCAAGCCCCAAAGGCTAAGACAATACCAGTCTATGGGGTGCAGTATCCATCCGAACAGATACTACACTTTGATCTTAGCGAAAAGGCCAAGAACATTGTAGAAAAATCTGCCAATTCCAAATATGTCATTTGTTTTGCTTGGAGACCAACCATTAACAGCTGATCCATAAACAGACAGACAGACAGACAGACAGACAGACACTTCAATGGATTATGCTCCGATGAATTGGCTACTCTGGTGCCCCCTCGCCGTAAATTCATTAGACTAACTCGACAATCAACTAAATCTCATTCATTCACTATGGAGGTCCCCAGATGTCGGAGAGCCTTCTACTCAAATAGCTTCTTTCCTCGTGCTGCTGGCCTCTGGAACTCCCTCCCTGCCCCCTGTTTCCCTGACAGTAGAGGCATGCAGAAATTTAAAACTAATGTAAACAGACATCTCGCTGCGCAGATCCCAATTTAGGTTGACCCCCCCTACCTTCCCCTTTTTTCTTTTTTCTCAGTAGCCTCTTACGTCTACAGTGGCGGCCTGCCTTGTTTGGGGTGAACTATGTTAAAAATAAAAAAAATTAAAAAAGACAAGCAGACATCCTCGTTTTATGATCATCATAAAATGTACAATTTCATAACTTTTATTTACTTACAGACAGACAGACAGACAGATAGATAGACAGATAGACAATCAGACAGACAGACAGACAGACAGACATACAGATAGACAGATAGACAGATAGACAAGCAGACAGACAGACAGACAGACAGACAGACAGATAGATAGACAGATAGACAATCAGACAGACAGACAGACAGACATACAGATAGACAGACAGACATACAGATAGACAGACATACAGATATACAGACAGACAGACAGACAGACAGACATACAGACAGATATACATACATACATACATACATACAGATAGACAGACAGACATCCTCGTTTTATGATAATCATAAAATGTACAATTTCATAACTTTTATTTACTTACTTTCAAGCAGTTCTTTTTAAAGGATTCCGCATTCTTGGGTGCAATTCTTTTCAGCAAACTTCGACCCAAAATTTGACAGATTTGAATGCCAACAGGAAGTTTCCAATCTAGGTCTCTGAAAAACAAGAATTTTAATACAAATATATTTTCAGAATTTTAAATGAGAGACATTTGTATATTTTTTGTTTCATGATTTTGTTTTACGGCATATCAACACTTTTCTGGGTTATTTAATGCTGAATCCAGTAATTTTAGTAAAAGTTGTTTTGCTTCAAGTTCTTGATATCGTCACATATTTTGTTCACAAGCATGTTGCGAAGCTCTCTGGTATATGTACATAAACTAACAAGTAATATTTGTAAAAGTTGTTATGCTTCAAGTTCTTGATATCGTCACATATTTTGTTCACAAGCATGTTGCGAAGCTCTCTGGTATATGTACATAAACTAACAAGTAATATTTGTAAAAGTTGTTACGCTTGAAGTTCTTAATAGTTTCCCATATTTATTTCTGCTGTGAATGTAGGTTTTGATTATATCTGTATATATATATAAAGTAGATTGAGATAAATAAAATGAGCATATTATTAATATCAGTTCCAAGAATTCAAGCAAATCTTTTGTGTACGATCGTTTCTAAAACGATTTGGATGATTTCAAAAAGAGTCTTCATCAGTGCTCCTCGTAACATCACATATAGAAGTAAAGCAAGAAAAACATATATACATATATATATAGATATATATATATATATATATATATATATATATATATATATATATATATAAATATATATCTGTTTTGTTTATTATCTATGTACGTATACGTTTCGTCTTTTTTATAATCGGGACTCATCAGCATAGAGATATGACTATTCACTACCGGTCATGCGATTCGAAACCCCGAATAAACTGCTAATTTTAACACTTTGTTCCGGCGGCTTGACGTCATAAGAGCGTCCAACTTAATGAAAGGAACAATGCATGTATAGCTAGCGACGTCATGCTGTGTTAATACTACACTTACAGTGCCCTTCTAGACGGGTTTTCTAGGAGCTCCAAATAATAAATATTTGTTTATTATTTATGTACGTATACGTTTCGTCCTTTTTATAATCGGGACTCATCAGCGTAGAGGTATGACTATTCGCTACCAGTCATGCGATTCGAATATATATATATATATATATATATATATATATATATATATATATACAGTTATTATAGGAAACGGAACCTCTTAGTATATAATTTTATATCATTCTATTTATAATAATAATAATAATAATAATAATAATAATAATAATAATAATAATAATAATAATAATAATAATAATGTTTACTCAGCCCTTCTTCGTCTCTGAGGTAGAGAAGAGGAGGTGATCTCGTGAAAGCACGTTGGCCGAAGATTCCGACCAATCAGAGACCAACAGGTCATCTTGACCACGTGTGATTTGACTACCTATAAAAGAAGTCACACCCGCTTTTCTTCCTCTTTTTCTTCCGCTTTCTGGCCGAACGCACACAAGAGATCGTCGACAACCCCCCCCCCACCCCCCACCGGCTCGACCGAATAGGTGGGGGAGGCAAAAGTCAAAAAGTAGGTAATCTTTTTTAATTCCTACCACGAATAATGAACTATTCCGTCCAACACACACCATTACAATTGCCACACAAAAATACACCAAAACACGCTCGCATATTACACATTCGTACAAACATGAACTGAAACGAACCGAACATTTCACTCGTACAAACGGAACTATTTGCACTCCTTAAAAATATGAACTCTACAAAATGTCTTAGTCAAATAAATTGTTTTGTTTTTAATATAAATGTTTTACTCTTAATTATTGATTTTGCTAAATACCATTCTTGTGCGTTAGCTTTCTTATTCCTTCGCTTTCTTTCTAATATAATTTCCAAATAATAATAATGTTTTTCCTTCTTCCCTTTGTTTGTTTTAATCTGTTAATTTTATCCACACGTGGTCGGGTCACATCGAACAGTGGGAACGACATGCTGCTATAAAGGAATCCATCCCATAACCACTTGTCCGGCCATCCATCGCCACATTGGTTTATCCTTTGTCCGAACCCCCGGCCATAAAACTAGGAGATGAACAATCAATTTATTCAATTCTCAATAATAATTACTTACTGGTCAACATATTTAAGCACACAAGACATTTTGGTTCCATTTATCTTTGGGTCAAGCTTCAGAGCGAGGAAGCGATTTTTCAACGTGATTTCCTAAAATTGGAAAAAAAAATACAATTAAATGAAATGCCCATCATAAAAACGATTCTTAATAATCTGGATTCCAATTCAGTCTATTTTGTATTTGTTATGATCCTTTTTTAAATAATGTCCCCAATTCGACGTTAGAGATATCTGTTTTATAACTATGTTCCCAATTCGACTTTGAGGATCTCTCCCTTTTTAGCTATGTTTCCACTTCGACTTTAGAGATCTCTCTTTTTATACTATGTTCCCAATTCGACTTTGGAGATCTTTCTTTTTCAGCTATGATTTCCTATTCTATTTTGGAGATATCTCTGTTTTAACTATATTTCAAATTCGACTGTAGATCTCTCTCGCTCTCTTTCTCTCTCTCTCTCTATCTCTCTCTCTATATATATATATATCTATCTCTTTAGTATGTTCCCAATTCGACTTTGGAGATCGCTCTTTTTTAACTATATTTCCAATTCGAGTTTAGGGGATCTTCCTTTTTTGAGTATGTTCCGAATTCGACTTTAGAGATCTCTCTTTTTTAACCATTTTCCTAATTCAACTTTGGCGATCTCTCTCTTTTAATTAGTATTCCAATTCGTTTTTGGAGATCTCCCTTTTTTAACTATGTTCCCAATTCGACTTTGGAGATCTCCCCTTTTTTAACTATGCTCCCAATTCGACTTTGGATATCTCCCTTTTTTAACTATGTTCCCAATTCGACTTTGGAGATCTCCCTTTTTTAATTATGTTCCCAATTCGACTTTGGAGATCTCCCTTTTTTTAACTATGTTCCCAATTCGACTTTGGAGATCTCCCTTTTTTAACTATGTTCCCAATTCGACTTTGGAGATCTCCCTTTTTTAACTATGTTCCCAATTCGACTTTGGAGATCTCCCTTTTTTAACTATGTTCCCAATTCGACTTTGGAGATCTCCCTTTTTTAATTATGTTCCCAATTCGACTTTGGAGATCTCCCCTTTTTTAACTATGCTCCCAATTCGACTTTGGAGATCTCCCCTTTTTTAACTATGTTCCCAATTCGACTTTGGAGATCTCCCTTTTTTAATTATGTTCCCAATTCGACTTTGGAGATCTCCCTTTTTTAACTATATTCCCAATTCGACTTTGGAGATCTCCCTTTTTTAACTATGTTCCCAATTCGACTTTGGAGATGTCCCTTTTTAACTATGTTCCCAATTCGACTTTGGAGATGTCCCTTTTTTAACTATGTTCCCAATTCGACTTTGGAGATCTCCCTTTTTTAACTATGTTCCCAATTCGACTTTGGAGATCTCCCTTTTTTAACTATGTTCCTAATTCGACTTTGGAGATCTCACCTTTTTAACTATGTTTCCAATTTGACTTTGGAGATCTCACCCTTTTAACTATGTTCCCAATTCGACTTTGGAGATCTCACCTTTTTAACTATGTTCCCAATTCGACTTTGGAGATCTCCCTTTTTTAACTATGTTCCCAATTCGACTTTGGAGATCTCCCTTTTTTAACTATGTTCCCAATTTTACTTTGGAGATCTCCCTTTTTTAACTATATTCCCAATTCGACTTTGGAGATCTCCCTTTTTTAACTATGTTCCCAATTTGACTTTGGAGATCTCCCTTTTTTAACTATGTTCCCAATTTGACTTTGGAGATCTCCCTTTTTTAACTATGTTCCCAATTTGACTTTGGAGATCTCCCCTTTTTAACTATGTTCCCAATTCGACTTTGGAGATCTCCCCTTATTTTACTATGTTCCCAATTCGACTTTGGAGATCTCCCTTTTTTTAACTATGCTCCCAATTCGACTTTGGAGATCTCCGTTTTATATAAATATTGTCAGTTACTAGATGGTGTTTTATTTGTTTAGTTACAAAGAGCTTTAGATTACGCTTTACATTACACGTTACAATACGCTAATAGTAGTAGCTGGCGATATAACTATCAACATTGCTCAACCCGAGACAGGGGGCTTATATATTCATCCACAGACAGACTGTTTTACTGTATCACAGCTCTTCAGTTTGGCTAGACTATATATGTGTGTGTGTGTATTTGTGTAAATTAAACCCCCCTTTTTTATCATTGACATTTCCCCCTTTTATAGGCCGACCTCGTGTTATCCATGATTACACAACATATTTTACATGGCGGTGCTCGTGTTGGAGAAGGGGCCTCCAACACGCGTTGTACTATCAAATATTCTAATGTTTTTCCACCAAAAATGATTCCTTAAACGATAATATTACTTACCAGATCGATATTAAGTTTCCTTTCATATTTACATGCTTCCGACGTGACTTTGATTAATTGATCCAATGCGAGGCTGTCGATAATCTCCCTTGGAAGCTTCGTGACCAGTTTTCCCAAATTCGATGCGCTCGTTTTGGTAAGACTCTCAACATCTTTTCTACACGTTTTAATAATGTATTGAATCTAAAACAAAAAATAGTAAGAAGGGAAATGCAGTGACAAAATAAAGTTTATCAAATGTATTCTTTGGCCAAGAATCATCCCCTCACTTCGCAAGAAAGTAAACAATTAGGCGTGGTTTGAAGTAAAACAAAAATCCACTAGTTAAAAAAGCACAAAGTAAAGAAAGTCAAAAAGTAAAAAAATGACAAAGTAAAAAGGGCGCAATGTAAAAAATGTCACAAAGTAAATAAAAGTCACAAAGTAGAAAAGTAAAAAAATTTAAGTAAAAATATTGTCCATGTGTTTATGGCATGATATTATGAATTTCATGAAGAGACTGACCACATACAGAGCATTTCGTCATTCATTTGAATCTAGTTGTTTTGTTTCTACAATAGGAAGCAAAACTGAATCATATATCCATCACTGCTCCGAGAATCATGGCATTGAGCACTTTTCAATCTAAATATTCCAGGATCCGGGAGGGGAGGTAAACCCATACATATGGAGGGGTCATTTCTTTCCCATACTTGAAGTTTCAGAAAAAAAATGTTCGACAACTCAGAATTATTTATGGGTAGTTTGCTTGTAAGCAGTTACATGCTCGAAAATCTGCGAGAACTTTAGATCGATCGAACCAAATTGGGTGTAGATCATTCTGCAATGGTTTCCAGTGCATTGTTGGCGTGTCGCAGGGCAACCAAGATGGGAGATTGATATGTTGTGATCTGTTTCAATGAAACAGACAACACTCAGCTAGATAAAGACTGGTTGATCGCAGTTATAATGATATTTCTTTAATCGTTTTCGATTAAGATAAAATAAAGTGAAGAAATAGAATTTGAAAATTTATGGGTGTTTTATCACTGGACATAAAAACTTACTGACCAGGGAGCCTCTTATTTTGGAGTTGGCATTCATTTTTGCAAAGTCTCTAAGTCACAGCATGCAGCCTCGTATCCAAAAATGCATTACTATTTCAAAGAACCAGCAAATTTCTTGGGTGGTCTAACCTCGAGCCAGACATTTTTCCCATCACTGGCCTGTCGTCTGCAGCATGCATCTATGTACCCCACTAGACATGCAGCCTTGCGCATGTTTACAGAGTAACGATGCAAAGGTGCATCTGTACGGACTAAACTTTAGATATTATCAGCCCGACTACTAACACAAAATGAGAGTGTGTGCATGCTCAACATTACCGCCTACACAAACAGCAGCCAATCAGCATGTTAGCTGCATGTTAGCTGCATGTTAGCTGCATGTTAGCTGCATGTTAGCTGCAGAAGAAAAAATATCCCGGAACCTTCCATGTGCACATCTATATAAAAGTCAAGACGAGGTGCCAGATCTGGCGTAAATCGTACTTTTCTTGCTGATGAACCACGTGCGTCGTTGATCTCAGTCAACAGCCTCCATTGAAGAAATTGCTACTTAATGTCGCCATGCTATGCATCACACGCAAATCAAAAATCAGCATCGTCGATTCCAGATTACAGACAAACACCAAAACAATGTTTCTAATCTCCGCGTCAAAGCAAAATGCACATTTCCTGCCAACTTTTGGACCGCAAATTAAAATCTGGTTGGACAAATAAGATCTGCTTATTCGAACCACAAAAAGCAACTACTTGATCAAGAAAGCAAGCAGCATTAGGAACTACTACTACTACTACTACTACTACTACTACTACTACTACTACTACTATTAATTATATACTACTACTACTACTACTACTAATTGTGAAATACTACTACTACTACTATTAATTGTGAAATACTACTACTACCACTACTAATTATGAAATACTACTACTACCACTACTACTTGTGAAATACTACTACTACCACTACTACTTGTGAAATACTACTACTACTACTACTACTTGTGAAATACTACTACTACTACTAATTGTGAAATACTACTACTACTACTAATTGTGAAATACTACTACTACTACTACTTATTAAATACTACTACTACTACTACTTATTAAATACTACTACTACTACTTATGAAATACTACTACTAATGAAATACTACTACTACTACTATTAATTATGAAATACTACTACTACTAATGATAAAATACTAATACTACTACTACTTATGAAATACTACTACTACTATTAATTATGAAATACTACTACTACTATTAATTATGAAATACTACTACTACTATTAATTATGAAATACTACTACTACTACTACTTATGAAATACTACTACTACTATTAATTATGAAATACTACTACTACTATTAATTATGAAATACTACTACTACTTATGAAATACTACCACTACTACTATTACTTATGAAATACTACTACTACTACTATTAATTATGAAATACTACTACTACTATTAATTATGAAATACTACTACTACTACTATTAACTACACATACACACACATGCAGCAGCATCTATGCAATCAAACAAGCAACTATTACTACTGCTGATGATGCCGACATTTACAGCTTTGCGCCTGACAAACTTTCACTCATATCAAACAAGTCTTTGAGACAATTTCCACACACGCATATGCGCAGGGATTCTTCTACATGAATTGAATGTGCGTTTGATTAAAACCAAAATGAGAAGGAATAGTTTACCTGAGCATCTTTTAGCTCCGTGGTATCCATATTCATGCGACAAACCTCGTCTCGGGGGATTATTCGAAATATTTTTATTGGGATGGCAGTGATTAATGACGATTCCATTATCAAAGACATGGTTTCATTGTCGGGAGGATTCTCCATCAACTGAAGATAAAATAGATAAAACAATTAAAAATAAACATTGCAAAAGATTATAATGAAGCAAAGCAATATCTGCACTTTGTACGATATCCCTTCCCCTTCGTCCGTCATTTTCACAAATTACCATGGAAAACGTTTCTTTTATAATGGTGCCGTGACCAGGATTGTTGACTATGTCTCCTTGTCCGTCTGTTTCACAAATAAACGTGGAAAACGTTTCTTTTATAATGGTGCCGTGACCAGGATTGTTGACTATGTCTCCTTGTCCGTCTGTTTCACAAATAAACGTGGAAAACGTTTCTTTTATAATGGTGCCGTGACCAGGATTGTTGACTATGTCTCCTTGTCCGTCTGTTTCACAAATAAACGTGGAAAACGTTTCTTTTATAATGGTGCCGTGACCAGGATTGTTGACTATGTCTCCTTGTCCGTCTGTTTCACAAATAAACGTGGAAAACGTTTCTTTTATAATGGTGCCGTGACCAGGATTGTTGACTATGTCTCCTTGTTCGTCTGTTTCACAAATAAACGTGGAAAACGTTTCTTTTATAATGGTGCCGTGACCAGGATTGTTGACCCAGTCCTCCAACAGTTTATTTCCCTAGGGTCACAATGGAAAATGTGATACGAGAAACGTTATTATATTCATGAAGGGTTAATTTTCATGTGAAGTAAGTATTAGTGTTTTAATTGAACCTTTCAAATAATTATTGGCATTTCTAACTATTGTGAACATTTTAATTGAACCTTCCAAAATAATTAATGACATTCATAACTATCGTGGACGTTTTAATTGAACCTTTCAAAATAATTAATGGTATTCCTAACTATGGTAGACATTTTAATTGAACCTTTCAAAATAATTAATGGTATTCCTAACTATGGTGGACGTTTTAATTGAACCTTTCAAAATAATTAATGGCATTTCTAACTATGGTAGACATTTTAATTGAACCTTCCAAAATAATTAATGACATTCATAACTATGGTGGACGTTTTAATTGAACTTTTCAAAATAATTAATGGCATTTCTAACTTTTATGATAGACATTTTTTTTAATATTTCTCATCGATTTGAAAAGTTATTGTCTAGGCAGATTTTAAAGACTAGATCGATTAGCCAATTGATTTTTTTGCTTATAGAGTAATAAATTTTTGGAAGAAATCGCCAGATTAGAATAAGAAGAGCTATGGTGTAGAAGATTTTTAAGATGCAATTGGGTGAATTCAGAAAGAATGGTAAAACAAGAATTAAGAGGACAGTATTGAGAGCTATCAGATGAAATATTTTAGAATATTTGAATTGGGGACACACATCCATGCGCAACATCGCACTTGAGAATACTCCAACATTTAGCGAGTGCTGATGGAGAAGCCTCTCAATGAACTGCATCTGAGTTTGGCTTCCTGTACTATCACACTGGAAAGTGCCGACCAGAAAAAGCACTATGACCTCGCTCTCCACCAAGGATATTTAACGACCTTCAGTATCACTTAGTTACCAGACAGACCAAGCCTAAAAGAAACCCCACCATCAACGTTCAATCCACTGGACTTCAAACGTGCGAGCCAAAAGATAAGCTCTTCAAGAAAAAGGAAATAGTTGCAAGTACATCCTCGGAAAAAGAGGCGTACAGAAAGACTGCAATTAATTCGGTGTTGCCCGAGAAGTAATGAGGACCCCAGTGCATACTCTGGCAGACTGACACTCGCCTTCAATTTGAATGGCCTGCCCAAAGATTCTTGATTGCGTTTATCAGCTTTTCCAGTTCCTTTTTGTTTTTTTGACATCTATAAAAAGGAAATAGGTTTGACTTTATTTTATTTACAAAAAAAATGTGGGTCTGCGTTTATTTTCACATCTATAAAAAGGAAATAGGCTTTACTTAATTTTATTTACAAAAAATGATGTGGGGTCTGCGTTCGCACTTGACATCCATAAATAAGGTAATTTACTTTTATTTTGTTCAAAACAATAATATTTTAATATTTATTTGGCTTTAACTACGTATTGTATGTAGTTCTGTCACAATTATATAATGTCGATAGATAGATAGATAGATAGATAGATAGATAGATAGATAGATAGATATGAAAAGAGCGACATAGATAAATAGATAGATAGATAGATTGATATGAAAAGAGCGACATAGATAAATAGATAGATAGATAGATTGATATGAAAAGAGCGACATAGATAAATAGATAGATAGATAGATAGATAGATATGAAAAGAGCGACATAGATAAATAGATAGATAGATAGATTGATATGAAAAGAGCGACATAGATAGATAGATAGATAGATAGATAGATAGATAGATAGATAGATAGATAGATAGATATGAAAAGAGCGACATAGATAAATAGATAGATAGATAGATAGATAGATAGATTGATATGAAAAGAGCGACATAGATAAATAGATAGATAGATAGATTGATATGAAAAGAGCGACATAGATAGATAGATAGATAGATAGATAGATAGATAGATATGAAAAGAGCGACATAGATAAATAGATAGATAGATAGATTGATATGAAAAGAGCGACATAGATAAATAGATAGATAGATAGATAGATAGATAGATAGATAGATAGATAGATAGATATGAAAAGAGCGACATAGATAAATAGATAGATAGATAGATAGATAGATATGAAAAGAGCGACATAGATAAATAGATAGATAGATAGATAGATATGAAAAGAGCGACATAGATAAATAGATAGATAGATAGATAGATATGAAAAGAGCGACATAGATAAATAGATAGATAGATAGATAGATATGAAAAGAGCGACATAGATAAATAGATAGATAGATAGATTGATATGAAAAGAGCGACATAGATAAATAGATAGATAGATAGATAGATAGATATGAAAAGAGCGACATAGATAAATAGATAGATAGATAGATATGAAAAGAGCGACATAGATAAATAGATAGATAGATAGATATGAAAAGAGCGACATAGATAAATAGATAGATAGATAGATTGATATGAAAAGAGCGACATAGATAGATAGATAGATAGATAGATAGATAGATAGATAAATAGATAGATAGATAGATATGAAAAGAGCGACATAGATAAATAGATAGATAGATAGATTGATATGAAAAGAGCGACATAGATAGATAGATAGATAGATAGATAGATAGATAGATAGATAGATAGATAGATATGAAAAGAGCGACATAGATAAATAGATAGATAGATAGATTGATATGAAAAGAGCGACATAGATAGATAGATAGATAGATAGATAGATAGATAGATATGAAAAGAGCGACATAGATAGATAGATAGATAGATAGATAGATAGATAGATAGATAGATAGATAGACAGATAGATATGAAAAGAGCGACATAGATAGATAGATAGATAGATAGATAGATAGATAGATAGATAGATAGATAGATATGAAAAGAGCGACATAGATAAATAGATAGATAGATAGATTGATATGAAAAGAGCGACATAGATAGATAGATAGATAGATAGATAGATAGATATGAAAAGAGCGACATAGATAGATAGATAGATAGATAGATAGATAGATAGATAGATAGATAGATAGATAGATATGAAAAGAGCGACATAGATAGATAGATAGATATGAAAAGAGCGACATAGATAGATAGATAGATAGATAGATAGATAGATAGATATGAAAAGAGCGACATAGATAGATAGATAGATAGATAGATAGATAGATAGATAGATAGATAGATATGAAAAGAGCGAGATAGATAGATAGATAGATATGAAAAGAGCGAGATAGATAGATAGATAGATAGATAGATAGATAGATAGATAGATAGATAGATAGATAGATAGATAGATCGATATGAAAAGAACGACTCCCAGCCTAGCAAAAATATGGTGTGTGTGTGTGGGTGGGGGTGGGGGGCATCTATTTAATAGTTATATTAGATAGGCATTTTGTTGGAATGTGTCATATTTGAAAGAAAAAGCATTGCAGGATTAAATAGGGCAATTTATTCTTACCTTGTCGACCAAAGACAGTTTTGTTAAAGATTCTGTTTCTTCTTGGCCGTCTTCATCGTCGACTGTTTCCTCCATTCCATCCTCTGTGCTTACTGCGGATTGCGGCTTCTTTTTAAAAATCTCAATCAATGTTTTCTTAGTTTCTGGGGAATACATTTTGTTGATAAATTCTGGCCCTGCTTCTTGAAAAAGTTTAATCGGAATATTCTTAATGAAATTTTTCTTTTCCTCGGGTGTCTTTTTATCCATCTACAAAAAAAAAGTGCACAGAGAAATCTATTAAAAGTCTGTACTTCCCAACCTTTTCCAATGACGACCCCCCAGCTTTTACTTTCGGTGGTTCTTTTCCTAATAATGATTAAATGAGATTGTAAGTTTATGTTAGATCGACATGCTGACAATTATAAAGTTAGGTATGTGTATATGTTTATATATTTGTATTTACAGGATGCATTCCTGTTACACCGGCTGTTCTAACAGAAGAGAAACTACACCGGTTCTCACTATAAATAGTGCGAGTAGACAATCAGCAGGGGGAGAAAAAGGACAGTATTGTAACTGTCTAGCCGAGTGTCAGTCAGTTTCCTTACCTTTGTACCTTTTTATGTTAATACACTTGTTATCTTAACCCAACCTCGGCTTGACTTCTTCTTTTTTACTGTTGGACTACTTCACAACAATAACGTAAATATTCAAATAAAAACATGGTTATTGGAATATAATAGGAACCTGACTTATATTGGCTCTGTTGTCACTAATTGACAATCATCGAGCTGAAATTTTTAAGGAGACTGCAAAGTAAAAAGGCACTGATAGCATATGATAATACATATATTGTCATTAATAATTATATATATATATATATATATATATATGTGTGTGTGTGTGTGTGTGTGTGTGTGTGTGTGTGTGTGTGTGTGTGTGTGTGTGTTGCTCGGAGGTGTTTACAGAAAAATTCAGGAGGTAGGCGAATTTTTAATGAAAAGTTATTTTCAAAAATTTGATTTTATCGGATGCTAAGTGTTACACCGGCCGTTCTAACAGAAGAGAAACTACACCGGTTCTCACTATAAATAGTGCGAGTAGACAATCCCCAGGGATAAAAAGGGACAGTATTGTAACTGTCTAGCCGGGTGCCAGTCAGTTTCCTTACCTTTGTACCTTTTATGTTAATACACTTGTTATCTTAACCCAACCTCGACTTGACTTCTTCTTTTTACTGTTGGACTACTTCACAACAATTCCTAAACTAATTAACCGATCATTATGAACTTTGGAACACAGCGTGCAATAGTCCAGCATCTAAAATCTAATCATTCTTGTCCCCGTTCTCAACTTTGAAAAATGCTTATATACAATGCAACTATATTAGAATACGAAAATGACAAACTAAGACTGCAGATATTAGAAGCTCTACACATACCGGGGAATGCCGACGGGGCTGCCCAGGCAATTTATTAGAAGCTCTACACATAAAAACTAAAAATTAATCAGTCATTAATAAAAAAAATAATTTCGATAATAGTGAAAACACCCTAAAATGCTTTTTATACTAATACTCTGAATTACTTTCGAATATGCTCGGTATAATGCTGTAGCAGTTACCTCCTCCTTTCAAAACATAACTACACCGGTTGGCCGTTAGGTGGTGCTTTTTCACCGACAGGTGGCGCTGTAAAGCGACACCAGAGTTATCTGCCCTTCGGACTATAAAACCTGGTGCATAACGGAAATTCGCTCTCTCCTTCACAGACCAACCTCAGCAAAACAACGCTGGCACCAGCGTTCCGTTTCACTCGCCTTTTGGCCTCGACAGAATGACGCTGACACTAGCGTTCCGTTTCACTTTCTCTGGTCGACAGAACGACGCTAATACACTAGCGTTTCGTCTCACGCTTTTCTTCTCAATCGGCATAACAACTACCAACACACGTGGTCAAACAACGGTAAGAGTTCTCAACTCATTTTCTTTGTATACGGTGTTCAAAGACTTTCCACACGCTGGATTCATTTCTTCTTATACCTTTTCAAGAACTGTTTTTCCATCGACACACATGCATACATCACACACTTCATCATTCCACGTACACGCACGTTCAATAAACGTTATTTGAACTACTTCATTTTTGTTTATTAATTATTACTCTGTCTTTGCATGCAACAATTGCTTGATTTACTGAACACGTTTATAATCGGGGGAACACGACCCTCGATCTGAACAATGCACATTTTGAAGCACAATTTATATCCCTTTGCTGCGAGAGAGGTTTGGGTAGGATTTATCTGCCCCTGATAGATCACATGATCATAACAGAGAAGTAAGATTCAAAATGGAGGAAGCGACCGAAATCGGCTTAGCGACCGACAATTAATCCCTATTCGTTCATAATAATTCCTTCAGTTGTAAAATTATAAATAAATCATTTTATATTGTTGACCTCCAGAGAATCGTTTTCATCCATTTATTTCTTCATATTTTTGTTACACACTTCATAACAAAAGGGAAGTATATATTCACTTACCTCCATGTCTTTCATAGCCTTTCTGAGGATCTTTTGCACCTGGAAAAAAAAAATTTTTTTTAAACATTTTTAAAAAGAAAAAAATAATAATTTAAAAAATAAAAACTAACTTTTTGCTTTTGAAGATTTATTTTTATTACCAGCTGTTAGATTCAGGAGGTGTTCGGAGAAGATGCGATGTGTAACACAAATTAAGGAGTGGTTCAACCGATTCAAAAATGGCCGCACATCAGCGGAGAGTGACCAGCGTTCTGGCAGGCCCCAAACTGCTTGGAGTGCAGTTGTTGTTGAGAGGATGCGAAAGAAGAGATAATGCAGAACGCGACAGGGGAGATGAACACCATTCCAAAAGAAGACTTCCAAAGGTGTTTTCGGCAGTGGATGGATCGGTGGGCTAAGTATGTGCAAGCACAAGGGGCCTACTTTGAAGAGGATTAGGGTCTCAACCCCGTCACGTATTTGAAATATTTTTTCTGGCATACGTTTTAGACAGGCCTCGTATATATATATATATATATATATATATATATATATATATATATATATATATATATATATATATATGTACAGGTATAGCCAGAGATTCATTAATGTCGTTTTAGTTTAAACTTTTAAATAAATAAAAGAATAGTTCAAAAATTAAAAAAATAAATTAAAACATAAAAAAATAAATGAATAAAAACATAAAAAAATAAAAACATGAAAAAATAAAAACATGAAAAAATAAAAACATGATAAAATAAAAACATAAAAAAATAAAAACATGAAAAAATAAAAACATGAAAAAATAAAAACATGAAAAAATAAAAACATGAAAAAATAAAAACATTAAAAAAATAAAAACATAAAAACATGAAAAAATAAAAACCTTAAAAAATAAAAACATTAAAAAAATAAAAACATGAAAAAATAAAAACATAAAAAAATAAAAACATAAAAAAATAAAAACATAAAAAATAAAAACATTAAAAAAATAAAAACATGAAAAAATAAAAACATAAAAAAACATGAAAAAATAAAAACATGAAAAAATAAAAACATGAAAAAATAAAAACATAAAAAAAATAATAATGTGTAAGTCACAAAGAGATGGTAAAAGCTCAAAATGCACAAAAGAAGAAAAGAAAATGTCTTTGCAGTTGTGGTAGGTAGACGAGTTCATGCTGTGAATGTTTTACTTGGAGGAACCAGAGATTGGAGATCAGTCGAGAACCAGCTGTGGAAATAACGATGTCTTCACAATTTCGACTTAAGAGAGAATCAGAGAAGACTTGACGTTTCATCTTTTGCTCCTTATATTTTCCTCCACTCCCTCATCACGTCATCACCTCATCACCTTATATTGCAAATATGCAATCGTCTTCCCGTCACAAGTGCATTCTTTTCTATTTAGAACGTAGACATCTTCGACATTTCCGTGTGCCGCTGAAGAAAAAGAGATGAGCTTGAACGAAACTGCGAAGGAAAAACGTATTTCTACTTATGCCGTAAAGACCACATCATAAGATTAAGGAGGAGGTAATGCTTGTGAAGATAGTCTCATGACAACAAAACAGAGACTACATGACCCCCGACCCCAAAAAGGGAGGAGGTAATCCCTTGGTGGATAATATAATGACAGCAGAACAAATATTATACTATCCCCTACCGTCCCCCCCCCCCCCAAAAAAAAAGAGATGGTAATCCGTTGGAAGATGGTATCATGATCTTAAAACATATACTATACTAACCACCGATCACCAAAAGAGAAGGAGATAATGTCTGGGAGGAGGATATCATGAACGAACATATACTAAACTGCTCCCCCCCCCCCAAAAAAAGGAGGAATTAATGCCTGGGTGGATAGTATTATGACAATAGAACAGATACTACACTACCTCCCCTCCCTGAATTGCGCATTGGAAGATGGTAATAGTATAGTTTCGGTTTCAGACAGACAGATACTAAATCTCCATTAGTGATAGATGTATTTACCTGATTCCTTGATGAAACTCCTTTCACCTTTGACAAGGTTTCTTTGTCCATCTTCGCATTCATCTTCATCAATAATTTGGATGTTTCACCTACAGAGGCCGCCATTGCCATGATGCGCTTTTTATAATCGTTATTTGTCGCGTATTTATTCAGCTCGTCTGGGTTGTCGATCAAGTAACGGATGACTGATTTGGTCACAAATTTCAGGATTCGCTGATCCAAACAGAATGAAAGGAAAACCATTAGACACATCAACAGATACCGAAGTATTAATACCGATAAGTATTTATATATACATATATATCCACACATGCAATATAGCGATACCAATACATAGTCATATCAGGGCATATCAACACATATAATATAAAATAATATATAGAAGAGTTTGAATTACCTAATAGACAAAACCTGGCTTCGTTGATCCCCAAAGAATGAATAATTTCTTTTAAATTTTAGATAGACACGGGGCAACGCTGATCAAGAATATACCAACTTTGAGTGTGTTTGCTTTGTAGTTTTGACTTTGAGCTGGACATACATACATACATACATACATACATACATACAGAAGAGTTTGAATTACCTACTAAGCACCATCCTCGAGTGTCTTCGGTCTCTATGTAAAAGGGTTTGTCAGGACAACCTGATATGAGAAAGCTTCACCCTAAAAGTAAACCCTGACCAAATATTCAAATAACATAGTATTAAAAGCCCAAATAAGATCCCCTCGATACGACTATACACTGGCCTATACGAGGAATGGTGCACCTTCTCTAAGTAATGTTACCTCAAGTAACAACACTTAGCTGGATACTCCACCAGACTAGATTAATTCTTGTCCTGGAAACATTGAGTATGCAAGAAGTGCAGTGGAATTACAGGTAGTTTTTTTATATCTTCTTTTTCTTTTTTCTTTTTCTTTTTTAACATTTCTTTCTTTCTTTCTCCCTTTCTACTGTTTATTACACATGACTATTTTTTTAAATCCAAATTGCGTTCTTTGATAAATTTGAAAACTTTTCTGTTTTTATTTAAAGTTCTGCTACCGATTGATGATGATTGTATTTTAACAATCGAAATATTTTGGTAGAACTTTTCAATATGTGTTTTTGAGTTTATTTTTGCTAGTTGTTGATTAGCTTATCCTTTATTCCATTTTTATTTTTACATTTTGTCCGAAACATTGTTTCTTTTATTCCTCATATATATATATATATATATATATATATATATATATATATATATATATATGCATATATATACATATAAACATGTACATATACATATATATACATATAAACATATACATATACATATATATACATATAAACATATACATATACATATAAACATGTACATATACATATATATATATATATATATATATATATATATATATATATTTAAATGTTGAATTAAATTAAAGATAATTGGATTATCGTTAAATAATAATCTATCGTGATAATATAAAGCTCAATATATTGAATAGAGCAATCAATTCTAGAGATGAAAGATGAGAATAAAAAATTGTAAGGATACAATATTTATTAGAACATCAAAAGTTCAGAGCAAGGAGCTTCATATACTTAATCCATGGATTTTCAAAGATAAACTCTTTTAGTATATATATATATATATATATATTGTCATAATAGTTAAAGTGTTCACTGATGGGCCAGGAGACACGGGTTCAATCTTTGGTCAGGTCATACTAAAGACAAACACTCAGGATTAAGAGGAAGCGGAACAATCCGGGGAAAGAAGTGGCGCCTTCCACTACATCTCAATGTAGTAGTCGATGAAAAGGGAGCCTTTGGGTTGCCCTCGACTATGCTCGATCCGTTTTTCTTTTTCTTCACATATATATATGTATTTTTTTTCAATAAAGACTCACCTCCTCCTTTTCTGATTCTGGTTCTCTGGTGAAAGCAAGAAGTTTCTCCAATAATTCCTTTTTATTTGACGCAGTCTTTTCATCGAAAGGCTGAAACAAAAAGGGAACATTTACAATCAGAGATTTATTCATGCCTCTCTCGGCATCTCGTCTTTTCAATCGTGAATATCATTCAAGTTTGAATAAAGTAAAGCACGAGTTATCTCCCCCTGCGATCACTACTACATGAATAAAGTAAAGAACCTCTCTTTATATATAAGAAATGACGGCAAAAACCATACGAAAATAAAGAAGACGTACAAAGGGATGTTTTGGGCAAGTGCATAACTATTTAAAAAAAAATAAAAATAATTATGCAGCGCGTTTGACAAAGGATTTAAAATGGGAAAAGGGGGAAGAAAGAATCAAAGAACGCCGAGTATGATCCACTCCTAAATATGCGCATTATTTCTGTCCCAAAGGAAAAGAAAAAGAAAAGACCACCCTAACCCTAACCCTAACCACCGTCTTGTCGTTGACACTGTCACTTTTATATTAATTCTGGCCTTGTGCCTAATTTGCATATGTTACAAATCTCGCTCAGTTATTTTTCGGCATCCATATTTATCAAGCTTTGTGTACAGTAACCCATGTTGGCTAGGAACAAAGTGCAGTATCTGTTTCTGTACATATAACTATATTCATGTAAAATAAAAATTTCAAACTAATTGGGGACATCTAAAGTAGAACGGTCCCTAGTGTAAATGTGGTATTGTGGTGACTGAGATGATTCTAGTTAAGAGTAGGATAGACACTTTTATCATTATAGACAAAGGATGACCAACGACACCAATTTTCCCACACTTTTGATGGCCTTGTGCCATATTTTTATTGAATGTAAATTTTTGTGTTTTCTGCAAATAAATAAAACAAAGTGTCCTGATACTTCACTTTGAATATTCTGTCCTCGTTCAGTTAAGGAGAAGTCCTTCTAGACTGAGGCAATTTTTATTTTTGTTCCAATCAACAGTGCTCCTTTTTGGGAAGCTAGATTTCTTCATATTTAAAACTGACCTTATGGCTAACTTTGCCCTCGTCGGGAGGCAAGTAAAAAGGAACTTTATGTACATTTCGTGTAAAACTTATTTTTTTGATCAACGTCAGAAATAATGTAAGTCACCATCAATCAAAATATAAGTAGTGAACTAAAATACAACACGAGCGACGCGAGAAAGCAAATGGTGTTGATTTCAACGCCTTTTCTTTCTCTGCATTGACCGATACCCTTTCTTCGTCTCTGACATACAAATAGAGAAATATTGTGGAAACGCACTGGCTGAAAGCTTCGGCCAATCAGGAAACAACACGCCAGAGACCAGCAAAGATCCAAAGCACACACATCAGAGCAAGACCTGAAACGCCCCCCCCCCCCCGAGCAAGGCGAAAAGACTTCTAAAAAAATGCACGTTCAAGCTTTCAATATACGTGCACTAACAGGACAAGGTAGGTCACGCATATACGAAGCCACAATGACTTTTAGTTATATACACTCTCTTACACAGTGTCTCTATATTTTCACACGCATATGCACACTAGGAAATATATACAGACATTTCTCAAAACGTCGCATACACCCAACGAACTTTCTCTACCAAGACCACGAGTTACATAAACTAAAAAAAATGAACACTTTCTTGACACGAACTGATCTTTAAATTCATGTAAAGCCAGTTATATAAATGTTAATAATATCGTCTTACTTTCATTCACAAAACCCTTCATTCGCTATAATAGAACATTTATCCTTCCTCCGTATTAAAAAAACAAAAATGATGCAATCGAATGAATATAAAAGTATTTTTCCATAATCAGATTAAGGATTGAATGACGATATTCATGTCTTCTTATTCACAACCTATAATACAGGTTTAAACTTTTGATCCATAATTTAACATTTAATAATCTGTAATTGTTTTGGTGAGTCAGAAAAAAGGGGTCATGGAGAAACCAGTGGGAAAAATCGTTGTTTAAAGCGAGAGAGAGAGACAGACAGATAGACAGACGGATAGCTTGGCTGTTACACCTAGCTACATTGTATGTAACCCTCCCCTCATCAACGGGGAGGACGCCTTTTGCATTTTTTAATAATCACCTAAAAAATCAACAAGAAGATAACCGATTTTGAATTGATTATATTTAAAAATGGGCAAACAAAAAATAAAAAGTAAAATGACTTTGGACTATTTGTATTATTTGTATTATTTGGATTATTACGATTATTTGGAGTATTTGTATTATTTGGATTATTTGGATTATTTGTATTATTTAGATTATATAGATTATTTGGATTATTTGGATTATTTAGATTACTTGGATTTTTTATATTATTTGGATTATTTGTATTATTTGTATTATTTGTATTATTTGTATTATTTAGATTATTTGGATTTTTTGTATTATTTGTATTATTTGTATTATTTGTATTATTAAGATTATTTGGATTATTTGTATTATTTGGATTATTTGGATTATTTGTATTATTTAGATTATTTAGATTATTTGGATTATTTGGATTATTTGTATTATTTGGATTATTTGGATTTGGATTATTTGGATTATTTGTATTATTTGTATTATTTGTATTATTTGTATTATTTAGATTATTTGTATTATTTGTATTATTTAGATTATTTGGATTATTTGGATTATTTGGATTATTTAGATTACTTGGATTTTTTATATTATTTGGATTATTTGGATTATTTGTATTATTTGTATTATTTGTATTATTTAGATTATTTGGATTAATTGTATTATTTGGATTATTTGTATTATTTGTATTATTAAGATTATTTGGATTATTTGTATTATTTGGATTATTTGTATTATTTGTATTATTTAGATTATTTAGATTATTTGGATTATTTGTATTATTTGGATTATTTGGATTTGTATTATTTGTATTATTTGTATTATTTGTATTATTTGTATTATTTAGATTATTTGGATTATTTGGATTATTTGTATTATTTGTATTATTTGTATTATTTGGATTATTTGTATTATTTGTATTGTTTGTATTATTTGGATTATTTGGATTATTTGGATTTGTATTATTGTGATTATTTGTATTATTTGTATTGTTTGTATTATTTGTATTATTTGGATTATTTGTATTATTTGGATTATTTGGATTACTGTTCTCATCTTGGATATCCTCACAACATTTCGGCCGATGTAACTTCCGACTTGTTTAAGGTGCGTATTGTCAATGGCTTTAGTTTATGCAACAAAATCACCTGAAATACGAAGTCTTTTTAATGGAAATCGCTCCAGACAAGGCATGAAGCCACTTGATGTAAGAAGCTAAGAAGAACCAAAGATGATTATCGCAAAAACAGGAGATGCCTATTGGCCTTAGTCTTGAAAAAAACAAGCCTATAGGTAGGAGAAAAACAGTTAGCAGGAAGAGAGTTCCACAAGTCTGCAGTTCTTGGATCTTTCCAAGAACTACTAGAATAGGAAGCTGTATTACAACGAGGTATCAAAACAGCGAATTTATGGAGACCACTAGACCACCTGGTCAAACGAGCTGAAACAAAAGAAGCGGGGAATAGATCACATAATTCTGAAGAACACATGCCATAATTGTATTTATAGAAAAGACTGAAACTAGCAACATCACGTCTGTGAGAGAAAGGGTGCAGAGAAGAAGTAAGCATGTGGCCAATCAAATTACAGATACGTTTCTGAACCTTATCAAGAACCCTCAAATGGGACAGAGATTCACCAGCCCATCATACCTCATTTGTACCCATTTTCCTATATTTTCTCATTCCCACGTTCTACTGTTTCATGTCTGACACCGACAGACAGGGCACCCTTGAACAATTCTAAGTTCAGTCAAATGAATTATTCAAAACTAGTTAGCTTACACACTTTTAAATATTCGAACGTGACTAAAGTGGCACGCCTCCCACCGACAAAATAACGTTCCATATACTTACAAAATAACGTTCCATATACTTACAAAATAATGTTCCATATACTTACAAAATAATGTTCCATATACTTACAAAATAATGTTCCATATACTTACAAAATAATGTTCCATATACTTACAAAATAACGTTCATATACTTACAAAATAACGTTCCATATACTTACAAAATAACGTTCCATATACTTACAAAATAACGTTCCATATACTTACAAAATAACGTTCCATATACTTACAAAATAACGTTCCATATACTTACAAAATAACGTTCCATATACTTACAAAATAACGTTCCATATACTTACAAAATAATGTTCCATATACTTACAAAATAACGTTCCATATACTTACAAAATAACGTTCCATATACTTACAAAATAACGTTCCATATACTTACAAAATAACGTTCCATATACTTACAAAATAACGTTCCATATACTTACAAAATAACGTTCCATATACTTACAAAATAACGTTCCATATACTTACAAAATAACGTTCCATATATTTACAAAATAACGTTCCATATACTTACAAAATAACGTTCCATATACTTACAAAATAACGTTCCATATACTTACAAAATAGCGTTCCATATACTTACAAAATAACGTTCCATATACTTACAAAATAACTTTCCATATACTTACAAAATAATGTTCCATATACTTACAAAATAACGTTCCATATACTTACAAAATAATGTTCCATATACTTACAAAATAACGTTCCATATACTTACAAAATAATGTTCCATATACTTACAAAATAACGTTCCATATACTTACAAAATAACGTTCCATATACTTACAAAATAATGTTCCATATACTTACAAAATAGCGTTCCATATACTTACAAAATAACGTTCCATATACTTACAAAATAACGTTCCATATACTTACAAAATAATGTTCCATATACTTACAAAATAATGTTCCATATACTTACAAAATAACGTTCCATATACTTACAAAATAACGTTCCATATACTTACAAAATAATGTTCCATATACTTACAAAATAACGTTCCATATACTTACAAAATAACGTTCCATATACTTACAAAATAACGTTCCATATACTTACAAAATAACGTTCCATATACTTACAAAATCAAAGCCGACTTTGTATCGATCTGCTATGTCTCCGCCGGGTTTCTTGCCAGGGTTGACATTTGTTTTTTCCTCCGGAAACAAACACTCCATCAACGTTGGGGCACCTGGTTGTTCAAATATGGGCCATATGATTGCTTTTAGGATGCACGTCAGACATTGATCAAGTGGTTTCATTAGATGCGCAATCATAGACATGACCTTCGTGATTGTCAAATCCTTTAACTCCTGTGGAATTATCCGCTGAAAACAAAGATGGAAAATTGAAATGGAAAATTAAAATCTGACAAGTTTCAAAAAATGTTCAGAGCAATAAAAAGATAGTAACAGTCTATGCAATTGCAGAAACAGAAACAACTGCCCTCTGGGCAATAAATGCTTAACAAGTTATATCCTTATTTATAAAACTCAATGTCTGTGTGTAAGTGTGTGCGATGTGTGTATGTTCCCTATAGAAAGAAAGGTTAGAGACTACATCGAACATAAAAGTGTATACTTACGTAAAATTTACCGGGAAAGACAATGGAAGTGGTCCCAAATCTTTATGTTACCTTCTATGTGCCAAATATCCACACGCTCCCACCTCTAAGTGACCTACGGAGACAGAACCCCCTTTAAAACATTATGTAGTTCCAATTTTAATGAAAGGATTTTTTTGCAATTGGGCATTTGCTTGCATTCGGGCAGTGTTTTGCCTTGTTTTTTTCCCCACAATCTTTATTTTACTTTTTCAAATTTTAAATCTTGGCCTTTGCCAACTTATCTATCCCAGCAATTTCCTCTGATGATAAGATTTTGATCTTTGGCTTAAGGAAAAAAATAATTGAATAAATTGCCTTTTTTCAGAATATACCTTGCATTGAGCAACTGAATTGAAAAAAGATCTGCCTTTTGCTTTTCTAATTCCTTTTCATCCTTCTACAGGGTGGGCAAAAATAAGGGTCCTATTTTAAAAATTCATAACTTTTTTATTTATTGATTTTTTTTTTTAGAATAAGTAAAGGACCCCTTCCGAAGCAAGCATGAGCCGTATTAGCCCTAAGGAACGTACCCTCATTTAGAAAACATTATTTTTGCTTAAAAAACTCAAAACAGTGTAAAAAACAGTACTTTAGTTTTTGTAAGTTTTAAGAAGTGTTTTTCGGCTAAAATTTGTTTTGTTTATTTCAAAAAATCTCGGAAGTGTCAGTCTACACACACATAAAGTTTGGTGAGTTTAACTTTTATTTTGTGGAAGTTATTCAAATTCAAGTTATTCAAATTTAAAGATAGGACCCTTATTTTGGCCCACCCTGTACATATCTATCTGATCTATCCTGTATATTGAGCTGTATACTTTCCACAATAGGTTTTACCTTTCCTAAAAGTTAGCTTTTAGTTCACCACTTTTTATATATATATATATATATATATATATATATATATATATATATATATGTATGTCATCCATATACAGACGGTTTCGCTGTTTCACAGCTCATCAGTGCGGCTAGTCCAGTTAGTGCCTCAAGCCAGGATCGAAACGCAACCGTCGAGCTAACAGTCGGCGCTGCTAACCCCTACACTATCATGCGACACTGACTGAATGTAAGAAATATCTCAATGTTAGTAAACATTGCAAATGCCGGAGCTCGAATTAGTTTGACCTAATGAGCTATGCCTTAAAGCTAAATGGCAGTTGGCGATATCCTTACAAAATAAGCTCTACTCGGGGGGAGCTTTAATATATATATATATATATATATATATATATATATATATATATAGTGTGTAGATTTCAATTTTGTGTAGAGAATCTGAATAACAGAGCTCAATGTAATTTAAACAGAGCAGAACAGAATTATAAAAGGAAAAACTATACACACATTAAGGTTGTACAACCTTAATGTGTGTATAGTTTTTCCTTTTATAACTATATATATATATATATATATATATATATATATATATATATATATATATATCAAGAAAAAGAATGATGCTACAGTAGTCCTGGCTCACCCCATCCTTCCATTTTTCCCCACTCATTCTTTTCTACATTCATTTCTATTTCTCCAACAAATACGGACGTCCACCCAGTAGTTGGCCACTATTTCATTCTATTTTTCCCAATATGTCTACCCTACATGTATCTGTGCTTGCATGACATTTTTTTTTCTCTATTTTATCATCCTGATGAAGTCTTATAAATAAAGACGAAACGTTGATGTACACATAAAAAACATCCATTTTTTGGTTTTCCTTTTTTCATTTTCCCATATATATATATATATATATATATAAATTTTCCAATTCTTTTTCTATAACTTCTATTCTATTTGAAATAGTTTCTGGTAGGGCTTCTTACTAAAGCTAAAATAAATGACCCTTCCACTATTAATAGGCCCTTTGAACTTTAATAACTTTTTTTTACATTGTATTTATATCTGAATGATTCTCCAGTGAGAGGACATTTCTCTTGTAATTGCCTTTGTGTTTTTTTAAGATCATTTTTTTTCCTTTTCTTGTAATATTTCGACTGGTATGTTACATAAATCCGTTTATTTCACTGAGTCCAACTGTATTGTTTTCTACCCGATTCACCGGGTATACTCGCCAGATAGCTTTTGAAATTATTTTTCATTAGTCCTATTGCTCCTATAATTACTGGAATGATGGAGATTTTCCTAAGATTCCAGTTTATTTTCATGTCGTACATAAGACCTTGGTATTTCGTAATCTTTTCCCTTTGAGCTCTGTTTAATCCTGCATCATTAGGGACACTGACTTCAACTAGGGTTGCTACTTTCTCCTTTTTGTCCCATATTACGATGTCAGGTTTAACAGCTCCGTTTTCTAGATATGTAGCTGTAGGGATTGCATAGTCATATATGTATATGTGTGTGTGTATATGTACAGCTAAAAGTTCAAAACTACAAAAAAAGACCTTTCTTACTTCAGTTCTGATACTACCAGATCAGACTGTCTGAAAATACTGCCTCCTGACCTAATATGCACCAAACATTGATGTTATTGTTTTTTTTACCTTCCCCTTTGCAAAACTCAATTATGTTCTTCAAAACCAAAAACAAAAACGACAATTTTCCTCTACAAAAGAAAAGAGAGAGATAGAGAGAGAAAGAGATAGAGAGAGAGAGAAGGAGATATAGCAAATAGAAAATAATAATTTCAGATTTTATCGTTTTATATTTAGCTAGCAGACAGGAATTAATTTTGGCTTTTGCCTTTTCCTTTTCTTATATTTAACTGGCTTTGCAAACTCTTTTCTACCCGATCTGTACTGATTTGATGCCTCCACACCACTAATCTCCTTTTTGGCTCGAATTTGCTGTAGAATTGCTGTGGTTGAATCATAAAGCCTTGATGCTGTCTGCTAGCTTTTAAATTGGTGTCTATACTCTATGCTGATGAAAAGAACCGATATTAAGAAAAAAATATATATCGTCTCAGAAACGATCGTACACATAAATGATAATGTAACAAAATTTACATTAGATCTATGTTTCGATCCCGGCTTGAGGCACTAACTGGTCTAGCCGCACTGATGAGCTGTGAAACAGCGAAACAGTCTGTATGTGGATGACTATATATATATATATATATATATATATATATATATATAGGATCAAAATAAACCAAAGTGAAAACTTTTAGTAGATGGAACCTATTGTGAAAAGGATTAGCTCAATATACGAGATAGAGCAATAGTAGAGATAGAAGAAAAAAGAGTATAAATATGCGACGATTGTCCAAATTTATTTCAAATTTCAATTGTTCAATGCAAGGTGTAATCAGTAATAAACTAGTGTTTATTTTTCTTTCCTTAAGCCAAGGCTTTTCAAAGATCGAAATCTTATCATCAGAGGAGAAATACAGATGGATAAGTTGGCTTTCGAAAAAACCAAAGTTCAAATATTTGAAAAATATGAGAATTATTATTAAAAATTATTAAAATAATTTTTGTTAAAAAAGCGTATTGAATGAAAAGAAAAATTCCGTGAAAAAGATATGCAAATTGTCCGGGTGGTAAATTTCCGTTGAATTTTCTACAATTTCACCGGACTTTTTCAAAAATTAAATTCCTTAGTTTAACCTCTACTCTATCTTGTTTGGTTTTTTTAAATAAAGTTTTATTATATTTATTCATTCTTAGATTTATTCTTAAATTTATTCTTATTTTATTATGTTTAATTCTCTATAATTATTAATAATTATATTTTTTATCCTTTCTTTATTTTTCTTTCTTAATTTTATTTTATTAATTCTATTTTTATTATTGTTTTATTATTTTTAAATTATTTCTTTTTATATTTTTTAAAATTTATTTTCTATTATTTGTTTTTTTCTTCTTGGTTTATTCTATATTTTAAATATTTTAAATATTTAATTTGCTGTTTCTAATGTATTTTCATTTGCGATTATCATTTTTGAACTGACTGATGGAATAATATATGGTTTCATGATGGAAGGTTATGTCTCCAAGATTGTCTGAATGTATGTTTTTTTTTTAAAATAATACTGAAATCTGATGTTTTTCTTAAATGACTTCTGTATACTGATCAAAATTGCCTTGGAAACGATCGTATGCCAAATAATCGTTGTGTTTGAATCCTTGGAACTGATATAAATAATGTTCTAATTTTGTTGATCCCAACTCACATATATATATATATATATATATAATAAATATTTGTTATTGTTTATTATCTATGTACGTATACGTTTCGTCCTTTTTCAATCGGGACTCATCAGCATAGAGATATGACTATTCACTACCGGTCATGCGATTCGAAACCCCGGACCTCAAGTATTTTTCAACTCCAGTCCGACGTCGCTAATCGCTGGGCCAATTGTAAACAGCGAATAAACTATGATCATTTTAACACTTTAACGGCGGCTTTGACGTCGAGGCATTCTACTTCTATTAAGGGAAGGAATGATGCATTATAAGCAAGTGACGTCATGCTGTGTTAATACTACCAATTACAGTGCTCTACTTTCAAGGAGCGACAAATAATAAATATTTGTTATTGTTTATTATCTATGTACGTATACGTTTCGTCCTTTTTCAATCGGGACTCATCAGCATAGAGATATGACTATTCACTACCGGTCATGCGATTCGAAACCCCGGACCTCAAGTATTTTTCAACTATATATATATAAACCGAGACACAGTGCATATTTATGCATGTATAGATATCGAAACAGACACAAAACCTAGTATGTATAGTCGGTTATTTTACTTACCTCAACTTCCAATGAATATTTGTATAATCCTATGATTATTTTACTAACAGTATCTTTCACTTTTTCCGCATCAATTTGACCTAAACAATAAAAAAGAAATCTTTTAAACGCTTGAATGGTTTTGTTTCATAGCTTTTTCTTTACAATTTTGCTGCTATAATAGTAATGGTCTCCATCTATAATTTATATTTGCTGCTGAAAAGAAATATGGCTACCTTGCAAAAATATATTCCAATTAGGATAAATTGTATTTGCAAAGAAATTAAATCAAAATTTATTGTTCTTAACAACATTCACCGACGTTCAACAAAAGAAACAGGCCTTGCATAATCAAATTTCGAGCTGTCAGATGCAATGCTTTTTAGGTTTATGCTTGAGAATCCGATTGCCTTTTGCTTTATCTTGATAATAAAATAAATAAACCCTTCCTCGCCATGGTAGAGGTGGTGGCATCATGGTAGTGTAAGAGTTATGTTGTCTGCAACTCCGGTTCCTGGCAGGGTTACCCATGGCGGATAGGTCTGGCACCAAGCGGTATTAGGGCCGTAACCTAATTAAAGTGAGTCAGCCTGGTTGTTCCAACGCATCTCCCTGGCTATCGTTCGTGGCAACGCTATGTCAGTAACGGCGGCGTCACTTCCGTTCTAATCGTCATCTATTGACTCTCTCTTTCTCTCCCCCTCTCTATCTACCTATGTCTGTATCTGTCTCATTGCTTCTCTTTCTTTCACTCCTCCTCTCTATCTACCTATGTCTGTATCTGTCTCTTTGCTTCTCTTTCTTTCTCTCCCCCTCTCTATCTACCTATGTCTGTATCTGTCTCTTTGCTTCTCTTTCTTCCTCTCCCCCTCTCTATCTACCTATGTCTGTGTCTGTCTCTATGCTTCTCTTTCTTTCTCTCCCCCTCTCTATCTACCTATGTCTGTATCTGTCTCTTTGCTTCTCTTTCTTTCTCTCCCCCTCTCTATCTACTTATGTCTGTATCTGTCTATTTGCTTCTCTTTCTTTCTCTCCCCCTCTCTATCTACCTATGTCTGTATCTGTCTCTTTGCTTCTCTTTCTTTCTCTCCCCCTCTCTATCTACCTATGTCTGTATCTGTCTCTTTGCTTCTCTTTCTTTGTCTCCCCTCTCTATCTACCTATGTCTGTATCTGTCTCTTTGCTTCTCTTTCTTTCTCTCCCCCTCTCTATCTACCTATGTCTGTATCTGTCTCATTGCTTCTCTTTCTTTCTCTCCCCCTCTCTATCTACCTATGTCTGTATCTGTCTCTTTGCTTCTCTTTCTTTCTCTCCCCCTCTCTATCTACCTATGTCTGTATCTGTCTCTTTGCTTCTCTTTCTTTCTCTCCCCCTCTCTATCTACCTATGTCTGTATCTGTCTCTTTGCTTCTCTTTCTTTGTCTCCCCCTCTCTATCTACCTATGTCTGTATCTGTCTCTTTGCTTCTCTGTCTTTCTCTCCCCCTCTCTATATACCTATGTCTGTATCTGTCTCATTGCTTCTCTTTCTTTCTCTCCCCCTCTCTATCTACCTATGTCTGTATCTGTCTCTTTGCTTCTCTCTCTTTCTCTCCCCCTCTCTATCTACCTATGTCTGTATCTGTCTCTTTGCTTCTCTTTCTCTCCCCTTCTCTATCTACCTATGTCTGTATCTGTCTCTTTGCTTCTCTTTCTTTCTCTCCCCCTCTCTATCTACCTATGTCTGTATCTGTCTCTTTGCTTCTCTTTCTTTCTCTCCCCCTCTCTATCTACCTATGTCTGTATCTGTCTCTTTGCTTCTCTTTCTTTCTCTCCCCCTCTCTATCTACCTATGTCTGTATCTGTCTCTTTGCTTCTCTTTCTTTCTCTCCCCCTCTCTATCTTCCTATGTCGGTATCTGTCTCTTTGCTTCTCTTTCTTTCTCTCCCCTTCTCTATCTACCTATGTCTGTATCTGTCTCTTTGCTTTTCTTTCTTTCTCTCCCCCTCTCTATCTACCTATGTCTGTATCTGTCTCATTGCTTCTCTTTCTTTCTCTCCCCCTCTCTATCTACCTATGTCTGTATCTGTCTCATTGCTTCTCTTTCTTTCTCTCCCCCTCTCTATCTACTTATGTCTGTATCTATCTCTTTGCTTCTCTTTCTTTCTCACCCCCTCTCTATCTACCTATGTCTGTATCTGTCTCTTTGCTTCTCTTTCTTTCTCTCCCCCTCTCTATGTACCTATGTCTGTATCTGTCTCTTTGCTTCTCTTTCTTTCTCTCCCCCTCTCTATCTACCTATGTCTGTATCTGTCTCTTTGCTTCTCTTTCTTTCTCTCCCTCTCTCTATCTACCTATGTCTGTATCTGTCTCTTTGCTTCTCTTTCTTTCTCTCCCCCTCTCTATCTACCTATGTCTGTATCTGTCTCTTTGCTTCTCTTTCTTTCTCTCCCCCCCTCTCTATCTACCTATGTCTGTATCTGTCTCTTTGCTTCTCTTTCTTTCTCTCCCCCTCTCTATCTACCTATGTCTGTACCTGTCTCTTTGCTTCTCTTTCTTTGTCTCCCCCTCTCTATCTACCTATGTCTGTACCTGTCTCTTTGCTTCTCTTTCTTTGTCTCCCCCTCTCTATCTACCTATGTCTGTATCTGTCTCTTTGCTTCTCTTTCTTTCTCTCCCCCTCTCTATCTACCTATGTCTGTATCTGTCTCTTTGCTTCTCTTTCTTTCTCTCTCCCCCTCTCTATCTACCTATGTCTGTATCTGTCTCTTTGCTTCTCTTTCTCTCCCCATCTCTATCTACCTATGTCTGTATCTGTCTCTTTGCTTCTCTTTCTTTCTCTCCCCCTCTCTATCTACCTATGTCTGTATCTGTCTCTTTGCTTCTCTTTCTTTCTCTCCCCCTCTCTATCTACCTATGTCTGTATCTGTCTCTTTGCTTCTCTTTCTTTCTCTCCCCCTCTCTATCTACTTATGTATGTATCTGTCTCTTTGCTTCTCTTTCTTCCTCTCCCCCTCTCTATCTACCTATGTCTGTATCTGTCTCATTGCTTCTCTTTCTTTCTCACCCCCTCTCTATCTACCTATGTCTGTATCTGTCTCTTTGCTTCTCTTTCTTTCTCTCCCCCTCTCTATCTACCTATGTCTGTATCTGTCTCTTTGCTTCTCTTTCTTTCTCTCCCCCCCTCTCTATCTACCTATGTCTGTATCTGTCTCTTTGCTTCTCTTTCTTTCTCTCCCCCTCTCTATCTACCTATGTCTGTATCTGTCTCTTTGCTTCTCTTTCTCTCCCCTCTCTATCTATCTATGTCTGTATCTGTCTCTTTGCTACTCTTTCTTTCTCTCCCCCTCTCTATCTACCTATGTCTGTATCTGTCTCTTTGCTTCTCTTTCTTTCTCTCCCCCTCTCTATCTACCTATGTCTGTATCTGTCTCTTTGCTTCTCTTTCTTTCTCTCCCCCTCTCTATCTACCTATGTCTGTATCTGTCTCTTTGCTTCTCTTTCTTTCTCTCCCCCTCTCTATCTACCTATGTCTGTATCTGTCTCTTTGCTTCTCTTTCTCTCAGATTAATGTTTTTATAAATAATTGGACTTGTTTTGGTTTGTCTTCACAATGGCAGCCATGATTGTTTATTTATTGTTGGTTTGAAATTGTATTTCTTGTCCTGGAATAAAATTCTATCTACAGAGAAAAAAAAAGTATATATATATATATTTAATAAGGTTGAAATTAAATACATACATTTTGTTACCTAATTAAACAGGACTCTTGTGAAATTCCAGGAGGAGTCAGCATCAGGATCCGTCGTATTCTGGTTTTTTTTTTCCTCTGCTTGTTGCAAACAACGACGTGTCAGGTTCAGAACCGCAAATCAATGGAGTGTAAGTGGCTATTTTGCCTCTGTGCCATTCCTTTGTGTGTTCGGAGGCCAGACCTTCCCCGACTTTGTATGCAACCACTAAGCCTTGCTATTTTCGGTGTCGGAGGAGGAGGACTTCATGCAAACCATACAACCCTGAGGCACGATCTTGGCGAGCTCAATGCACAACTGTTGCCACATCTGGGAAGATGCCACTCCGACTTCAAAAGCTAGTGGAGTTGTACTCTTCTCTTCCCTATAGCCTATTTCTCACAGAAGACAGGTTGCTAGTCTTTCTCTGCTCTATCGTTATTTTCGACTGCCCCCTCCCCCTGTAAAACATTCACAACAAAAACTCGTCTAGCTACAACCACTGTCAATAATTTTCCTTTCTTCTTCTGTGTACCTGAAAATGAATGGAACTTCGACCATGATCAAAGTTTATTTCCAAGAAATGTGGAACACAATACCACCGGGCTGCTTCCCAGCTGACTACAACATGGTCGTTTTCAAGTCCAGTGTTAACAGATTCTTGTTGGACCGTCCTTTTAAATAATCAAGTATCGTTTTCAATATTCAAGATGTTTGTCTCACTTTCCAAACAAACCTATTAACCCTTATCCTCGAGTGGCCTTCAGGCCTTGATAAGCAGCGACTCATTAGTACATAAAAAGACAGAAGTCCGACTTGCTTAACAACAACAACAACAGTTGTGATTAATGGTTATTCATAGAGTGTAACACAATCAAGACCAATTTTCTGTTCTTGTCGAGGCATGAGTTATTCCCCTGACAGAATCAAGACCAATTTTCTGACGTAAGAGACGTAATCCAATTTACCTTTTCGTTTCTTGTCGAGGCATGAGTTATTCCCCTGACAGAAGCAAGACCAATTTTCTGACGTAAAAGACGTAATCCAATTTACCTTTTCGTTTCTTGTCGAGGCATGAGTTATTCCCCTGACAGAATCAAGACCAATTTTCTGACGTAAGAGACGTAATCCAATTTACCTTTTCGTTTCTTGTCGAGGCATGAGTTATTCCCCTGACAGAATCAAGACCAATTTTCTGACGTAAGAGACGTAATCCAATTTACCTTTTCGTTTCTTGTCGAGGCATGAGTTATTCCCCTTGACAGAGATAACACGACAAATGATTGTTTTTTTTTTTTCATTAAAAAAAAATGATTTTATTTTTTATTGATTTCTTTGTAAAAAAAAAGCAAAAATAGAACGCTCTAGGTAGCTGATGATGTGAATATATAAACACTATAGATTTCTCTCCCTACGTTGCTGATAACAAAGCAGTCATGTTTCGAATCTCAGCTTGAAGCACTCGCCGTTCAAGTCACATCGAAGAACTGTGATACGACGACATAGGCTATCTGTAGATGACCAACCATATATACATATTATAATAATGGAGAGAATGTGTCTGTCTGTAACAGAAAAGTCATCATTATGTAACACGATCAAGACCAATTTTATCGTTTGTCTGATTAATCCGCTCTTCAGGATGTAATGAACATAATCCAATTTACCATTTTGTTACTTGTCGGGGCATGAGTTATTCCCGTTGACAGCAATAACAAGAGAAATGATTAATTATTATTTATATGATTATTGATAAAAAAGCTGGGAACTACACATGATTTATTTGTTTTGTCTTATACAAATTAAGTAAAGTGCTTACCTGTGAACATTTTATTGTTTGTCTGATTAATCCGCTCTTCATGATGTAAGGGACAATTTACCTTTTTATTACTTGTCGGGGCATGAGTTATTCCCTTTTACAAAGAAATGATTAATGGTTAACGAGGAACTACACATGATTTATTTGCTTTGTTTGGTACAAATTAAATAAAGTGCTTACCTGTGAACATTTTATTATTTGTCTGATTAATCCGTTCTTCATGATGTAAGGGACAATTTACCTTTTCATTACTTGTCGGGGCATGAGTTATTCCCTTTTACAGAGAAATGATTAATGGTTAACGAGGAACTACACATGATTTATTTGCTTTGTTTGGTACAAATTAAATAAAGTGCTTACCTGTGAACATTTTATTATTTGTCTGATTAATCCGTTCTTCATGATGTAAGGGACAATTTACCTTTTCATTACTTGTCGGGGCATGAGTTATTCCCTTTTACAGAGAAATGATTAATGGTTAACGAGGAACTACACATGATCTATTTGCTTTGTTTGGTACAAATTAAATAAAATGCTTACCTGTGAACATTTTATTATTTGTCTGATTAATCCGTTCTTCATGATGTAAGGGACAATTTACCTTTTCATTACTTGTCGGGCATGAGTTATTCCCTTTTACAGATAAATGATTAATGGTTAACGAGGAACCACACATGATTTATTTGCTTTGTTTGGTACAAATTAAATAAAATGCTTACCTGTGAAAATTCCTAATGCAATCAAGAATTCCCTTAATTCATCAAGTTTATACTCTGTCAATTTTTTTAAAACTGCCTCCGTCGATTGTATCCTTTCAGTTTCCGTACAAGCACCAATGTCACCAAATGAGGTGCTAGAATAGAGAAAATTATCAATTCTTTTAGCAGGTTAATTAAATGCTGATAAAATGTGTTATGCTTCAAGTTTTTAAGCTGCAATGAATCGTTTGTTTTGTTTTCTAAATAAATTATCTGTAAATGATAGATGCGATCTAAACTATAGAGAAACCATGAAGGGTACTACTCATAATGGACCTGACAGCAATGGTAACTAAAATTTTACTGTAGCAGTAACTAACTATGTTCCTTCGGCGGAATAATTATTATACAGAGTTTATTAGGTTGTGTGTCAGTCAATCGACGTCCTAATACAAGTTACTAGACTTTGTTTACAGCAAAGTACAAAATCGGTTAAACCCGGCCCTAAGGCAGCATACTTACAATGGCTTCTATTAAAACTCCAGGCTCCTCAAATTGGAGCCACAACATCGGATATGGTTTGGTATTACTTAGATTCTTAATGTCTTTAATCGCAGGATGATTGGCTGGTCAAGGAAAGCTTGGAACCAAGTGATTGCGACAAGACTGTAAAGAGTGGAATTTGTAGACAGTTGACCCGCTGAACAGTGAGGACTGGAGAAAATTGGGTGTGCCAAGTTCGAATTCAGTTCGTTCCACAGAAACATTTTTATTTAAGATGTTGGCAACCTTCACGTGGTCCCTTCTGTAAGTACCTCATGTATTTCTAGAAAAGATTCTAACTAGAAATATATGGTGGTAACCTATGCCAACAATAGACTCATCTGATTTATATAAACTGAATGAGTGAATTTTTGGGGGGTAACATGCCTTGTTTGGGGACGAACAAAAGTTTTTTTTTTAAATACTCGAATTTGATTTGTATATTAACATTGTATTAAAAGTGTAAATATTGTGTGTTTTCTTTTAATAGCCCCAACCAACCAAACTAGCAGCAAAATCCCACCCCATCACTGCAGAAATCCATAGATACCGGACAATGTTCTACTCTGATAGCCTCATTCCCTCTGATTGTTTGCCTTTAAAATTCCCTCCTTGTTTTCTCGACTATAGCAACGTGCAGAAATTTAAATGTAATGTGAACAAATATCTTGCTACCCAACTCCCTTCCCAGGCTGCCCCCTCCATATAAATCTAGTGGCCTTATGCTCAGTGGCAACGTACCTTGTTTGGGGTCGATTTGTACATTTATATCGAAGAGTGCATTAAAAGAGTAAATGTTGCGTGTATTCTTCAAAAGTTTGACTTACAAAATGGAGGTGCCTCAACAAACGATTACAACATGAAAAACCGAAGTCGATTTTCGTTTTGTCTTTTTTTCATTGTTAAAAATTAGGAAATTTTATTCATTTATTTTTATGTGGTCACATTCGTCTCGCTTCATCAGTTGGAGAATACGTACTAGGCAACGGACGAACCTGTTTGATGTTTATTTTGTTTCTATGGAGACGATGTTGCGTGTTGCACATATGGTAACCTGTGCCTTTATGGTAGCCCCCCCCCCATCTCTCTCTCTCTCTCTCGCTGCCCCCTCTCTCTCTACCTCTCTCTTTCTGTCCCTCTCTACCTCTCTCTATCTACCTCTCTCTCTCTCTCTACTCCTCTCTTTCTCTCTCTACCCCTCTACCCTCTCTCCCCCTCTCTCTCTCTCTCTACCCTCTCTCTTTTTCTCTCTATCTCTCTCTCTCTCACTCTCTCTCTCTCTCTACCTCTCTCTTTCTACCCCCTCTCTACCTCTCTCTATCTCTTTCTACCTCTCTCTCTCTACCCCTCTCTTTCTCTCTCTCTACTCCTATCTTTCTCTCTCTACCCCCCCCCCCCTCTCTCTCTCTCTCATATATATTATGGTAGGGTCCATTCTGATTCATACGAATTTACTTTTATTTAATTATTAATTATAATTAATTTCTAAGAAAATAATTTTTCTTTTTAATTTTCATTTAAAGTGGAGAAAAAAATTAAGATTAAAAGTTAAAAGGCGATTACATTATTACAATGAAATGATATTAATTACGACAATGATTTTAATTACTACAATACACAAATCTTTAAAAACTAATACTTAGTCTAGTAGAAGTTAAACAAAGTTATTAATTAATTAACTGCTTAATTAATTAACTGCTTCATTAATTAATAATTAATTAATAATTAGTTAATAATTAATTAATATCCATGAAGAAAAACAGGCAAAGTTGTACCATTCTGATTCATACGCATTTACTTTTATTTAATTATTAATTATAATTAAATTCTAAGAAAATAATTTTTCTTTTTAATTTTCATTTATTTAAAATCAACAAAAGTGGAGAAAAAAATTAATAATAATTAATTAATTTATTTATAATTAATTAATAATTAGTTAATAATTAATTAATGTCCATGAAGAAAAACAGACAAAGTTGTACCATTCTGATTCATACGCATTTACTTTTCCCGCATTTCAATTTAACATGTTCACACGTGGCGTGCTTCCAAAGAACCCTTATTTATCTACGTCCCACAAAGTAGAATGTGACACAAGGTCGGAAGGTGGGAATTTGTACTCTAGAGGAAGAGTACGGAGTTTCTTAAAAAATTACCTGGGCAGGGCGCCTCAGACAGTAAGCAATAAACTTACTCCTCCCCAAAGAGGGGAGGCAAAGCCTGGGAGGGGGTTAACCTCTCATAACTGCACAGGACAGTCGGAACAGATACTACACTTTGATCTTAGCCAAAAGACCAAGGAAGCATCCGAAACTCGTGCTTCCAAAGAACTGAACAAATTCTTTCTCTCACTCTCTCTTTGAGCTATGTGACGTCACATCCGGTTCTAGCAATCCCCACACTCTAGTAATCATAACCGCGAGTTCAGCAAGTTGACCTCGACTGAACTTTCATTTCAAATTATTTTCAACAACCAATTTATATACTAGTGGGTTTACTCGCTCAATATTTAACAATATAACCAATTATAATAAACAAGATAACCAATTATATTTGTTAAAAATATATTGCTTTATAAGTAAACCTGTGTGGTAGATTTAATTTTTGAAAACTTTCTGCTCAGAAGACATTAGAAAAAACTGTCCAATATTTTGAAATGCCATCAATTATTCTGTAGTTTGCAATTAACTCCGTCCTTATTATTCTCTCGAGTAACTTAGTTCAGTCACGCCTCATTATTGACTTGAATAAAGTAGTTAAACCTAAAGATTGACAGAACTTTCCTCGTTGTTTTGAGTAACAAAAAATGTATCACTTGGCAAAGTTAATGTTTGTGATACAAAATCACTTTATTGAGCGAATGTACGAAGAACAGCAGCTAATCTGGCCGAACAATGATGCGACACCAATGGAAGTGACTTGGTTATCCGGTGTTTACTCAAGGCGCGTAATCCTTTTGGCCAAGATCAAAGTGTAGTATCTGTTCCGATGGATACTGCACCCCATAGACTGGTATTGTCTTGGCCTTCAGGGCTTGATTTCTGCCGGTCTATGGGACGGTCCTGTGCAGTTCTAGGAGGTCCACCCTCCCAGGCCTCGCCTCCCCTCTTTGGGGAGGAGTAAGTTTATTGCTTACTGCCTGAGGCGCCTCTACCGGGGGAATGCCGACAGGGCAGCCCAGGCAATTTTTAATGGCCAGAGTGCTCACTTTCTCGGGCGCTGACTTTTCAAGCCCCACTTTCCCGACCCGACCTTGGGTCACATCTTACCTTGTGGGAGTAAGATAAAACTGGCCTTGTGCCTAACCTCCTGGAGAGGAGGTAAATAAATACTCAAGTTGCGTAATCCAGTTTAAACCTATGGTTGTCAACCGTTGTTCGTAAAAAATTGGGACATTATGTTTGTTTGTTTGTTTTTTTTAAACGATGAATTGATAAGATAAATAATAATAGGAGTTCCACCGAAAAGGGGGCATAACCCTCACCCTAAACACTAACCCTAACCCTAAACACTAACCCTAACCTCTAACCCTAACCTAACCCTAAACACTAACCCTAACCCTAACCTAACCTTAAACACTAACCCTAACCCTAATCCTAACCCCTAACCCTAACCTAACCCTAAACACTAACCCTAACCCTAACCTAACCTTAAACACTAACCCTAACCCTAACCTAACCCTAAACACTAACCCTAACCCTAACCCTAACCTAACCCTAAACACTAACCCTAAACCCTAACCCAACAAACGATCAAATAAATAAGACTTACATCGCTTTCTGAATTGTCGCAAAATCTGCTTTCGAGGCAAAACAGATCAACTGTGTAGCAATGGTCGACATGTTTAGAGTCGAATTTTGTTGAATGTAAATTATCCATTGATCACTTCTTGCAGAAACCTGAAATTATAAAGAAGAGGGGGATGTTGTTTGCTTGAGGCATTGTGTGTAGTGTATAAAGGTAGTTTATTAGAAGGCTATAACCATGCGGGAATATAAGAAAGGAAAACTGAATATTGAATAACAACGTGATTGTTTTAAAAAATTGAATCTTACTTGCTTCCAACTTTCCTCCTCATTCACTAGAGTCTTATGAATTTTACAATATTTCGGGAATATGACCCCTTCGTTAAGTTTTTTTAAAAAATCAAATAACACAAATAACATCTAGAAAGACGATCCTTCACAGCTCACAAAACTATCTAGGATATCTCCAGATATTTTTTTTTGTTGTTGTTAAAGAGTCACCATTTATCAAGGCCGAAAACCCACTCGAGGATAAGGGTTAATGAGTGTCCGGTGGACGATGATACAGCACATTTGTATTATTTGGATTATGCAAGGACCCGCGGCGCAACGGATAAAGTACTAATTAATAATCAGTTCTAAGTGACAGTCTTCTGGAGGTTGAAGGTTCAATCCTCAGTACGGGCGATACTATGAATATAATTACGAATTTCTTAAGACTTTTACCCGGCCATGGCTGACGGAACGAAAGCAAGCTACACCCCGTGGATTAAATAAAGGGTTCCGTTCGAAATTCCGTTCAGATTCCCGAGTTCGACGAGATACACCTGAATAAGGTCGGAGGTTACATCTGCCAAAAAATAATATCCAAGGTGAGAACAGTAGTTCAAATAATACAAATGGCACTCAAATCTTTCTTCCGGGTTCCACAGCTTTTATTTTTTGTTTGATTTCATTTTTTTTCATAATTTGGTTGGTGTATATGGCAAGTGATATGGTCATAAGGATAGTGTTTATTTATACGTAGAAATGCGAGTGCACTATCACCATAACAAGGAGGGACAGCTCGAGCAACTAAAAACAAAGACGACAAACATAAAACTAAGAATAAAATTGTAAATTACTCACGGACGGAATGAGAGCATGCTACCCCTGTGGATTTAATAAAGGGTTCCTTTTGAAAATTCCGTCCAGATTCCCAAGTTCGACAGAAAGATTCTCGAGTTCAACAAGATAAACATGAAGAAGGTCGGAGGTTACATCGGTCGAAACGTTGTGAGAATAACACTCAAGATGAGAATAGTAGTCCGAACAATCCCAATAATACAAATTATCAATCCTCCAAAATTCAGAAACCTCTTCTCTACAATTTAACTCAACTTTATTCAATAGTTTCTTTGTCAACACGGAATATGGTCCGCGAACCCAAGAATATAAAACAGCTTTTAGAAGAACTATAGAAGCGGAATTGAGTCCAGGAGTTCCATTGCGGGGCCATTGCTTGAGATATATGACGTCTTGTCGCAGTGAGATCTCAAAAGGAACTGCTCATAAATGGGCAGCAAAATGGTTTGAGCGGAAACGGAAAAAGGCTGAGCACGTGCCGAGTGTTCTAATCGCCTGACGTATCACTACGCAAGTGAAAACATGCCTGTGTTTTTTGCCCGAATCACTCTGCTAGTGATTACATGCAAGTGTAAAATAAAATAGATCATAATTATGTAATTGCTGCAAATGTAAATATTTTTTGCAGGAAATTAAGGGGAGGGTGCGCATGGAACTGAAAGTAAAGACTCCCGGGCAATGCCAGGTAGATTCAGCTAATTATAGAATAAATAAATAAAACAAGCCGCGCGTGTGTGGTCCCCCTCTGTATATGACTCGATGTGGCGAGTGTAAAAGGCAATACATTTGGGCAATTTGGGGCCTTTTTGACTCCCTGGGGGCGAGAACCAGAATTTTTCTGAGGTCAAGGATGCTCATTTTATATCCAGAACAATTGCCTCTACATTTTGGCCAAGTTTCAGAAAAATTGAATGGATGGATCAAACGTTATGGGAGAAAAGGGTCATTTTTTGCCATTTTAGGGAGCTTTTTACCCCCTGGGGGCGCGAACCATATTTTTTCCAAGGTCAGCGATACTTATTTTCTATTAGGAACAATTGCCTCCACATTTTGATCAAGTTTCAGAGAAATTAAATGGATGGATGAAAAGTTATGGTGCAAAAAATGTCATTTTTTGCCATTTCGGGGTCTTTTGACGCCCTGGGGGCTAACCAGATTTTTTTTCAAAATTCGGAGAATGTCACTTTCTCACCGGACCAAAGTTACAACTTCATGCAAAATTTCAGAGAAATTCAATGGATGGTTGCGGAGAAAAATCCGGACGGACACACGGACGGACAGAAATGCCTCAAAACATTGGTCCCCCGATTTCCAATGAAACCCAATTAGTTTTTATAATGAAAATAACGTATATCAAATAAATAAAACGAATGTTATGAAGCTTTACATATATAGATCACTCTTTAGACGAAAGAGTTCTCAATCAGGGGAGATAAAATCTAATAAGGGGACGTAACTCGTGATGACTTATTCACACTTACTTTATTCAATGAAGTCATTGCCGCATCTTTCAACACTTGAACCTCCTTTACAAGCTGCTTCAAGTCTTCTGTAGTAAAGTCGCCTAAAATGAGAAAACTATACATTATCTATATATTCTATCTCTCTCTCTCTCTCTCTCTCTCTCTCTCTCTATATATATATATATATATATATATATATATATATATATATATATATATATATATATATATATATATATATATATTTTGATTTTATTCCATTAGTTGCGACAAAACAAGTTTTGTTTCATTGGCGCAAATAGCGACCAACTCATCGGGCCCATGTCCCATGTCACCGTTATAGACAAAGCCCCAACTCTGTCCCCCTCCCCCTCCAATGTATTTTCAATTTTCAATCTCCCGTTAAGGTGAAGTTAAAACGTATGCCATTTGAATTCCATCGCTAGCCCGATGAGTTGGTCGCTATTTGCGCCAATGAAACAAAACTTGTTTTGTCGCAACTAATGGAATAAAATCAAAAAATATATATTCTGCTCTGAATTTTCATTGAGCACTCTCATAAACCCGGTATCAACTTCCTTCGGATTCATACCCCCTGGATATTTGTAACAAGTTAATTATATATATATATATATATATATATATATATATATATATATATATATATATATATATATATATATATATATATATATAAATAAATATATATATATATATATATATATATATATAAATAAATATATATATATATATATAAATATATATAAATATATATATATATATATATATATATATAAATATATATATATATATATATATATATAAATATATATATATATATATATATATATATATATATATATATATATATATATATCTACATATAGATAGAGTAAGTTATGAAAATATATTTATGGCAATTACGTTATACAGAGGCGTCCGCGTTTCGTCCCCGTAGCGAATCGTCAGGCTAAAAGAATAAAACGCGGACACCTCTGTGTAGCTTAATTGCCATAAATATATATATTTTTTTTAAATATGAACAGAAACCACCACTTTATCAAGGCCGAGGCCACCCGTGGACAAGTGTTAATGTGATTTCTATTTATCCCCCCTCCAGGAGATTAGACACAAGTGTCATGTGGGTTTGATGGAAGCGTTTTCAGTGGAATGACTTGGATTTGAACCTGGCACACCCAGGTTCTCAGTCCGCGTCGATACCAACTGTGCCATCCCAAACATATTTTCATAACTCACTACCTACTCACATCTTGAGCACTTGTGAAGTTAATACTAAAAATCAATACATAATATATTATATCTCTTTATAATATTTTATGTTGATACATCAATTAATGATATATATATATATATAAAATAGTAACTCTGTGTGTGTGTAGGGGGTGTGGGGTGTGTGTGTGTGTGTGTGTGTGTGTGTGTGTGTGTGTGTGTGTGTGTGTGTGTGTGTGGGTGGGTGTGTGTGTGTGTGTGTGTCCACCTGATCTTTGTGTCTTATGTTCACCCAAACCGCTGGACAGAATTGTTTGAAAATTGGCATGTGGATACTGACCTCTCAGTGAAGGTCATAGGCTATATAAGAAATATATCACTTCAATGCTGGGGAGTAAGGGTAGGTAATGTAGGTTATATTTAATTTTAGTTTTATGCAAAGGGGGCAAAGAGAGGATGGAAACCCTTCATGAAAATTCAGATACCTCTAATTTTTGTGAAATAGGTGTTAGATATCAATTAATAAAGATTCCCCCTAGTTTCAGTCTCTTTGGGGCATTGTAAAGGGAGCATAATTTGGGCAAAATTCAACTATTTCAGATATGCACACGAATTAAGCAAGATTCTCTGAATTTAAATTTCTTCTTAAGATCCCTTAAGCGTGAAACCTAAAGTTTTAGACTCAAAATCATGTAATTGATTTTGATCGAGATTCTACGATACTATTGGCATATAACACTTCACTATGATTATCAGTTGTAAATTATACATCTAAATAATAAAGTAAAGTTAGTCGTTTTATCGATTCTGGTCATCGATAGCTTTCATTCTAGCCAATTTTCATTTGTTATTGTTCTAGCATGTTATTGGCAATATAATAACATACTTTTCTACAATTATCAGTTGTAAATTATACATCTAAATAATAAAGTAAAGTTAGTTGTTTTATCGATTTTGGTCGTCGATAGCTTTCATTCTAGCCAATTTTCATTCGTTAGTGTTCTAGCATGTTATTGGCAATATTTTGCTACAATTATCAGTTTGAAATTATACATCTAAATAATAAAGTAAAGTTAGTCGTTTTATCGATTCTGGTCATCGATAGCTTTCATTCTAGCCAATTTTCATTCGTTATTGTTCTACCATGTTATTGGCAATATAATAACATATTTTTCTACAATTATCAGTTTGAAATTATACATCTAAATAATAAAGTAAAGTTAGTCGTTTTATCGATTCTGGTCATCGATAGCTTTCATTCTAGCCAATTTTCATTCGTTATTGTTCTACCATGTTATTGGCAATATAATAACATATTTTTCTACAATTATCAGTTTGAAATTATACATCTAAATAATAAAGTAAAGTTAGTTGTTTTATCGATTTTGGTCATCGATAGCTTTCATTCTAGCCAATTTTCATTCGTTATTGTTCTAGCATGTTATTGGCAATATAATAACATATTTTGCTACAATTATCAATTTGTAATTATACATCTAAATAATAAAGTAAAGTTAGTCGTTTTATCGATTCTGGTCATCGATAGCTTTCATTCTAGCCAATTTTCATTCGTTATTGTTCTACCATGTTATTGGTAATATAATAACATATTTTTCTACAATTATCAATTTGAAATTATACATCTAAATAATAAAGTAAAGTTAGTTGTTTTATCGATTTTGGTCATCGATAGCTTTCATTTTAGCCAATTTTCATTCGTTATTGTTCTAGCATGTTATTGGCAATATAATAACATATTTTGCTACAATTATCAATTTGTAATTATACATCTAAATAATAAAGTAAAGTTAGTCGTTTTATTGATTCTGGTCATCGATAGCTTTCATTCTAGCCAATTTTCATTCGTTATTGTTCTACCATGTTATTGGCAATATAATAACATACTTTTCTACAATTATCAGTTTGAAATTATACATCTAAATAATAAAGTAAAGTTAGTTGTTTTATCGATTTTGGTCGTCGATAGCTTTCATTCTAGCCAATTTTCATTTGTTATTGTTCTACCATGTTATTGGCAATATAATAACATATTTTTCTACAATTATCAGTTTGAAATTATACATCTAAATAATAAAGTAAAGTTAGTCATTTTATCGATTCTGGTCATCGATAGCTTTCATTCTAGCCAATTTTCATTCGTTATTGTTCTAGCATGTTATTGGCAATGTAATAACATATTTTTCTACAATTATCAGTTTGAAATTATACATCTAAATAATAAAGTAAAGTAAGTCGTTTCATCGATTCTGGTCGTCGATAGCTTTCATTCTAGCCAATTTTCATTTGTTATTGTTCTACCATGTTATTGGCAATATAATAACATATTTTTCTACAATTATCAGTTTGAAATTATACATCTAAATAATAAAGTAAAGTTAGTTGTTTTATTGATTCTGGTCATCGATAGCTTTCATTCTAGCCAATTTTCATTCGTTATTGTTCTACCATGTTATTGGCAATATAATAACATATTTTGCTACAATTATCAGTTTGAAATTATACATCTAAATAATAAAGTAAAGTTAGTCGTTTTATCGATTCTGGTCATCGATAGCTTTCATTCTAGCCAATTTTCATTCGTTATTGTTCTAGCATGTTATTGGCAATGTAATAACATATTTTTCTACAATTATCAGTTTGAAATTATACATCTAAATAATAAAGTAAAGTTAGTCGTTTCATCGATTCTGGTCGTCGATAGCTTTCATTCTAGCCAATTTTCATTTGTTATTGTTCTACCATGTTATTGGCAATATAATAACATATTTTTCTACAATTATCAGTTTGAAATTATACATCTAAATAATAAAGTAAAGTTAGTTGTTTTATTGATTCTGGTCATCGATAGCTTTCATTCTAGCCAATTTTCATTCGTTATTGTTCTACCATGTTATTGGCAATATAATAACATATTTTGCTACAATTATCAGTTTGAAATTATACATCTAAATAATAAAGTAAAGTTAGTCGTTTTATCGATTCTGGTCATCGATAGCTTTCATTCTAGCCAATTTTCATTCGTTAGTGTTCTACCATGTTATTGGCAATATAATAACATATCTTGCTACAATTATCAATTTGTAATTATACATCTAAATAATAAAGTAAAGTTAGTCGTTTTATCGATTTTGGTCATCGATAGCTTTCATTCTAGCCAATTTTCATTTGTTAGCATTCTAGCATGTTATTGGCAATATAATAACATATTTTGCTACAATTATCAATTTGTAATTATACATCTAAATAATAAAGTAAAGTTAGTCGTTTTATCGATTTTGGTCATCGATAGCTTTCATTCTAGCCAATTTTCATTTGTTAGTGTTCTAGCATGTTATTGGCAATATAATAACATATTTTGCTACAATTATCAATTTGTAATTATACATCTAAATAATAAAGTAAAGTTAATCGCTTTATCGATTTTGGTCATCGATAGCTTTCATTCTAGCCAATTTTCATTTGTTATTGTTCTAGCATGTTATTGGCAATATAATAGCATATTTTGCTATAATTAATTTCAAAAGTTACTTAGTCTGGTCCGGGCAACTGGTAATATGAAATATTTTTAAATAATCACTGAAAAGTACAAATTATGAAGGGGATTAACCCATATTTAAAATTGAAGAATATAGTAGGAGTTTCCTACTTTGAAACTAGAATTTAATTTCCTTTTCTGTAAGTGTTTAAAAATGTGCAAACAAATAAAAATTAAATTGATTTCATTGCATCCCAAGCAGTGCCGGGTAGGGTTAGGGTTAGGGTTTAGGGTTAGGGTTAGGGTTAGGGTTAGGGTTAGGGTTATCTCCATCATTATCAATATTATCAATATCATTATGAATTATAATGTTATTAGTAAAAGATAAGAAGGTTAGTGGGTTAGAGTTAGAGTTGGGGTTTAGCGTTAGGATTAGGGTTAGGGTTAGGGTTAGGGTTAGCGTTAGGGGTTAGGGGTTAGGGGTAGGGGTAGGGGTATGGGTAGGGTTAAGGTTTAGGGTTAGGGTTAGGGTTAGCATTAGGGGTTAGGGGTTAGGGGTAGGGGTAGGGGTTAGGGTTAAGGTTTAGGGTTTAGCGTTAGGGGTAGGGGTTAGGGTTAGGGTTAGGGCTAGAGGTAGGGTTAGGGTTTAGGGTTAGGGTTAGAGGTTAGGGTTAGGGTTTAGCGTTAGGGTTATGGGTAGGGGTTAGGGTTAGGGTTAGGGATAGGGGTTAGGGTTAGGGGTATGAGTTAGGGTTAGGGTTTAGGGTTAGGGTTTAGCGTTAGGGGTTATGGGTAGGAGTTATGGTTAGGGTTAGGGGTTAGGGTTAGGGGTTAGGGTTAGGGTTAGAGTTAGGGTTAGGGTTTAGGGTAGAGTTAGAAGTAAAAGTAGAGATTCGACTTCAGACAGACAGATACGAAATCTGCATAAGTGATAGATGAGAAAGTCTGTTATGAATATTATTATAATGTTATTTCGATTTTACTTACCAATATAGGTTTGCAGTTGATCCAACTGTTGAAACATCATTTCAAACTCAAGTTTCCAAAGTAATTTAAGAAGA
>OY744552.1:51731183-51748683 GCA_963556195.1 Sepiola atlantica
TAGCAGATATTCTAATAAAAAGATACCATCCTCAGGTGTCTTCGATGTCCGATGTTTAGCAGATATTCTAATAAAAAGATACCATCCTCATGTGTCTTCGATGTTCGATGTTTAGCAGATATTCTAATAAAAAGATACCATCCTCAGGTGTCTTCGATGCCCGATGTTTAGCAGATATTCTAATAAAAAGATACCATCCTCAGGTGTCTTCGATGTCCGATGTTTAGCAGATATTCTAATAAAAAGATACCATCCTCAGGTGTCTTCGATGTCCGATGTTTAGCAGATATTCTAATAAAATGATACCATCCTCAGGTGTCTTCGATGTCCGATGTTTAGCAGATATTCTAATAAAAAGATACCATCCTCAGGTGCCTTCGATGTCCGATGTTTAGCAGATATTCTAATAAAAAGATACCATCCTCAGGTGCCTTCGATGTCCGATGTTTAGCAGATATTCTAATAAAAAGATACCATCCTCAGGTGTCTTCGATGTCCGATGTTTAGCAGATATTCTAATAAAAAGATACCATCCTCAGGTGTCTTCGATGTCCGATGTTTAGCAGATATTCTAATAAAAAGATACCATCCTCAGGTGTCTTCGATGTCCGATGTTTAGCAGATATTCTAATAAAATGATACCATCCTCAGGTGTCTTCGATGTCCGATGTTTAGCAGATATTCTAATAAAAAGATACCATCCTCAGGTGCCTTCGATGTCCGATGTTTAGCAGATATTCTAATAAAAAGATACCATCCTCAGGTGCCTTCGATGTCCGATGTTTAGCAGATATTCTAATAAAAAGATACCATCCTCAGGTGTCTTCGATGTCCGATGTTTAGCAGATATTCTAATAAAAAGATACCATCCTCAGGTGTCTTCGATGCCCGATGTTTAGCAGATATTCTAATAAAAAGATACCATCCTCATGTGTCTTCGATGTTCGATGTTTAGCAGATATTCTAATAAAAAGATACCATCCTCAGGTGTCTTCGATGCCCGATGTTTAGCAGATATTCTAATAAAAAGATACCATCCTCAGGTGTCTTCGATGTCCGATGTTTAGCAGATATTCTAATAAAAAGATACCATCCTCAGGTGTCTTCGATGCCCGATGTTTAGCAGATATTCTAATAAAAAGATACCATCCTCATGTGTCTTCGATGTTCGATGTTTAGCAGATATTCTAATAAAAAGATACCATCCTCAGGTGTCTTCGATGCCCGATGTTTAGCAGATATTCTAATAAAAAGATACCATCCTCAGGTGTCTTCGATGTCCGATGTTTAGCAGATATTCTAATAAAAAGATACCATCCTCAGGTGTCTTCGATGTCCGATGTTTAGCAGATATTCTAATAAAATGATACCATCCTCAGGTGTCTTCGATGTCCGATGTTTAGCAGATATTCTAATAAAAAGATACCATCCTCAGGTGCCTTCGATGTCCGATGTTTAGCAGATATTCTAATAAAAAGATACCATCCTCAGGTGTCTTCGATGTCCGATGTTTAGCAGATATTCTAATAAAATGATACCATCCTCAGGTGTCTTCGATGTCCGATGTTTAGCAGATATTCTAATAAAAAGATACCAGCCGAAAAGCTCAAATGTAGCAAATTTGCCTAGATAGCCACCGTGAATTCTGTACGCAACAGATTTGCAGAGACCGAGAAGCCATGGTGTGGCAGATACGTCGAGAATGTGACCAATATGTTCAGATGTAGAAGATTTGCCAAGAATCTCGCCCAGAAGCCCAAAACTGACGCTCCTTTGGTTTCCTATACTACCAATGAGAAAAAACAACACACGGCCTCTTTGGCAGTGATGCTTATCTATTTTTTCCTCAAAAAACGGACAGGGAAGAAGAAGTCAGGGAAGAAGAAGTCAGGTAAAACAGGAGTTAGGGCTAAGTTTAGGGTTAGGGTTAGGGTTAGAAGTCAGGTAAAGGAGGAGTTTAACAGTTTTGTTGCAGAAAAGAGTTCCCAATTTGGGAGCTTGGGGGGTCACCAATCTGTTACCATTACTTGCAGGTCAACCCTGACTCAAAGTGTTAGTACCTGCCTTTAAGGTTTAAATAGAATCAGATCTGTGCATGACATGAAACCGCATCCGGTGGTATACACATATACATACACCAGAAATAAGTAAAGAAAACACTTGAGACGGCCTAGACAACTTCCGCTTGAGATGACCTAGACAACTTTCGGAAACGACTCCATCAAAATGTGTAGAAAGAAATAATTGAAAACTTGCCTTTTTTATTCCGATTACTTTAATCGCATACCGGATGAGACGTACTTGGTCATCCGTTAGAAACGAATCTATTACACCGATGTCCACTCCGTCTGGAATTAGATCAAGAAGAACAAACAATAAAACAATGATAAACAATCGAATGGAAAACAAAATCTATAATTCTCTATTATTTGCATTATTGGATCGACTATAGTCGAGAGCGACATAAGAGCTCCTTTTTCGTTGGTTACTATACAGAGATGTAGGGGAGGGCACAACTCCTTTCTCCTGGATTGTTCACATTTAATCTTGATCCGCACATCATAATTGTGTGCTTAGCAAAGAGGCATCAGTTGGGTATTGCTCGACCGATGAATGAACCCTGATCTCTTTGCCCCCCCCCACAAAAAAAAAATATTTCCCTTTTTTCTTTTAAATGCAACGTCATCTCAACAACATTTTTTCCATCTTTTTTTTCCTTTCTAGCAAATTTTTTGATTCACTCAGATTTAGTATAATAAATGATATATATAATATAATCAATAGTATATATAGTATATAATTAATAGTATCCTATATTTTTTACAAAGCCACCATCCACCCATGCATGGAGTATTGTTGTTACATCTGGGCTGGTGCACCAACCACTAGTCTTATTATCTTCACCCTCCCCCTTAGTCTCTCCCTCTTAGACAAGGTCCAAAAAATAGTCGCCAACTTAATAGGTCTCTCACTATCCACCAAGCTGAATCTATACATCTAACATTATCGTTGGTTAATTTTTGACCTTGAATGCATTCTGGTGGATAGAAGCAGAGTAGAAAGTGAACCTTGAAACCGAAATGCATTCTGGTGGATATAAGTGGAGTAGAAAGTGAACCTTGGGTTTACTTTTGGCAGTCTCGTAACTCTCGCTTCCCTTATGTTGTCCTTTAGACCTCACATTCCACAAGCGATGTTTGTGACAAAGGGGAAAAATTGCTGTTTTCTGGGTCTGAATCTATCCATCTAACATTATCGTTGGTTAATTTTTGACCTAGAAGTAGTATGTTGTAGCTCCTTACATAAAGTGGCTTCATGCTTTATGTGAGGCGATTTACATAAAAAAAAACAAAGCTTCTTTCTATTAAAAATTATAAGAAACCTCCGATTGCCAATGGAAACTAGCATCCTACCCGAGTGTCAACCATTCCAACCACTCGAGCAAACATTCACAGGTAACATGAATTGGAACAAATATATAGAAGACATTGCCAAGGCTGCTGCCAAGAAGGTGGGCTCCCTTTACCGTGCTAGAAAAATTCTCAGACCTGCCAGAATCTTATATCTCTGCAAAGCCACCATTCATCCAAATATAGAGTATTGTTGTCACATCTGTGCTGGTGCACCAACCACTAATTTCCCCCTCTTAGACAGGGTCCAAAAAAGAGCACCTAATCTAATAGACTCCTCATTATCTACCAAGCTCCAGCCCCTGTCCTATCGCCGCAATGTTGCATCCTTGTGCCTGTTTTACAAGTACTTCAATGGAATGTGCTCCAATGAACTTGCTGCTCTGGTGCCCCCTCGACATAAATACACTCGACCAATCCGACAATCAGCTAAATCTCATCCATTCACTGTTGAGGTCCCCAGATGCCGGAGCGCCTTCTTTCCTAGAGCTGCCTGCTTTTGGAACTCCCTCCCTGCTTCCTGTTTTCCCGACTGTACCGACATGCAGAAACTTTTAACTAATGTGAACAAGCATCGCGCTGCGCAGCTCTCGATTTAGAATGACCCCCAAAAACTTTCACCCTAATTCTCAGTAGCCCCTTACGTCTACAGTGGCAACTTGCCTTGTTTGGGATGAAGTAAGTAAAAAAAAAAAAAATTTTTTAAGTATATATAGTATAAATAGTATTGATTTACTCCTCTCCAGGAGGTTAGGCACAAGGCCAGTTTTTATCTTACTCCCACAAGTAAGATGTGACCCAAGGTCGGGTCGGGAAAGTGGGGTTTAAAAATTGCCTGGGCACTGGGCAACCCCGTCGGCATTCCCCGGTAGGGGCGCCTCAGGCAGTAAGCAATAAACTTACTCCTCCCCAAAGAGGGGAGGCGAAGCCTGGGTGGGTGGACCTCTTAGAACTGCACAGGACAGACCCATAGACCGGCGTAAGTCAAGCCCCGAAGGCCAAGACAATACCAGTCTATGGGGTGTGGTATCCATCGGAACAGATACTACACTTTGATCTTAGCCAAAAGTTGACAAAAAGATAAACGTGTATGGAAGAATATTTGCTGAAATTTGAGTTCACATGAACTAAAAATTATTCAATCTGTTGCTGGAAAAATGATTGGATCATTCTACTGCTCCAGATACGTCCTAAGAGGGGGGGGGGGAGGAGGTACTGCTGCCACATCTGAGGAGGTGCCGCTCAGAGCACTTCAGAGAGTACAAAATCAACTTCACAATCTAGTGGAGAATCATCTCTTCTCTTCCAGAAGAGCCGTTGCTAGTCTTTCTCTACTCTATCATTATTTCAGCTACTCTTTTTGGCTAAGTATTGGCCTTTTGGCTAAGATCAAAGTGTAGTATCTGTTCCGATGGATATTGCACCTCATAGACTGGTATCGTCTTAGCCTTCAGGGCTTGATTTACTCCGGTCTATGGGTCTTCCCTGTGCAGTTCTAGGAGGTTAACCCCCTCCCAGGCTTTGCCTCCCCTCTTTGGGGAGGAGTAAGTTTATTGCTTACTGCCTGAGGCGCCCCTACCGGGGAATGCCGACGGGGCTGCCCAGGCAATTTTTAAACCCCACTTTCCCGACCCGACCTTGGATCACATCTTACTTGTGGGAGTAAGATAAAAACTCGCCTTGTGCTTAACTCCTGGAGAGGAGTAAATCAATATTCTATCATTATTTCTATGGTAGGTGCTGCTGTAAAACATTCACAGCAAGAACCGAAAGGAATTTCCATGAACAAAGTTTCTTGCCAAGAACTTCCCATCTTTGGAACACATTGTCACAGGACTGCTTTCCTACAGACGACAACATAGTCGTTTTTAAACTCAATGTGAATGAATACTTGTCAAGGCATACTCTTAAGTAATCGAATTTCGTCCCTTCCGTTCATCGTTTTCAATCCTCTCATAGTATTGTTCATCATTTTCAATCCTCTCATAGTATTGTTCATAATCTAACTGACGATCTCATTAACCCTTATCCTCGAGTGGATTTTGGCCTGAATATAAATAAAAAAGAATTAATCAACGAGACACCTACCAAGAGTTTTGTTTAAGTCAGCAACTATTTTCACATACACTTTTGCCATAGCATTCAAAAAATTATCCCAGGCTTTTTCTTCTTCTTTCTTGGTGCATACATCCAGATTGCCAATCTTGACCATCCAACTTCTGTTGGAAAAGAAAAAAAGAAATAAAATAAACTTTAATTTTTTTATCAAATTTTGATTTGATTTGGTTGTTTTGTTTTACGGCATATCAACCCTTTTCGGGTTATTTAATGCCGAATAAAGTCATTTTGGTGAAAGTTTTTATGCTTCAAGTTCTTTATATCTTCAAATATTTATTCATGGTGGTTGATTTGGTTGTTTTATTTTACGGCATATCAACCCTTTTCAGGTTATTTATTGGTAAAAAAATGTATATTTCAAGCACTTTATACGGCATATCAACCCTTTTCAGGTTATTTATTGGTAAAAAATGTATATTTCAAGCACTTTATACGGCATATCAACCCTTTTCAGGTTATTTATTGGTAAAAAATGTATATTTCAAGCACTTTATACGGCATATCAACCCTTTTCAGGTTATTTATTGGTAAAAAATGTATATTTCAAGCACTTTATACGGCATATCAACCCTTTTCAGGTTATTTATTGGTAAAAAATGTATATTTCAAGCACTTTATACGGCATATCAACCCTTTTCAGGTTATTTATTGGTAAAAAATGTATATTTCAAGCACTTTATACGGCATATCAACCCTTTTCAGGTTATTTATTGGTAAAAAAATGTATATTTCAAGCACTTTATACGGCATATCAACACTTTTCAGGTTATTTATTGGTAAAAAATGTATATTTCAAGCACTTTATACGGCATATCAACCCTTTTCAGGTTATTTATTGGTAAAAAAATGTATATTTCAAGCACTTTATACGGCATATCAACCCTTTTCAGGTTATTTATTGGTAAAAAAATGTATATTTCGAGCACTTTATACGGCATATCAACACTTTTCAGGTTATTTATTGGTAAAAAATGTATATTTCAAGCACTTTATACGGCATATCAACCCTTTTCAGGTTATTTATTGGTAAAAAAATGTATATTTCGAGCACTTTATACGGCATATCAACCCTTTTCAGGTTATTTATTGGTAAAAAATGTATATTTCAAGCACTTTATACGGCATATCAACCCTTTTCAGGTTATTTATTGGTAAAAAAATGTATATTTCAAGCACTTTATACGGCATATCAACCCTTTTCAGGTTATTTATTGGTAAAAAATGTATATTTCAAGCACTTTATATCTTCAGATATTTATCCATGGTATTTAGTTTGGTTGTTTTGTAGAGGAAAAAAAATGTTTTTATTTTTGGCTTTGCAAAGCATGATTGAGTTTTGCAAAGGGAAAGGAACAAAAACAATAAGATCAATGTTTGGTGCATTTTGGGTCAGGAAGACGGTATCTTCAGAAAGCCTTAGCACCAGTTTTATATAAAAAAAAAAATTATTTATACACTTACAAATAATAGTTAATTAATGTTGTGATCTTGAAGGGCTGATAATAATTACACAAGGTCGGGAAAGTGGGATTTGAAAAGCCAGCGCCCGAGAAGATGAGATAAACGCAGACCTCACGTGTCTAGTGTCAGACAAAATTTACACGAAGACCTTCTTTGCAAGGGCTTCCTGTCTGTGAAACACATTAGCATGGGACTGCTTCCTTACAGATTACAATAGTCGTCTTCAATCCGATGTCAATACAATCCTGTCATAAACCGTCCTCATAAGTAATCAAACTTTGTTCATTCCATTCATAGTTTCAATCCTCTCATAATATTCTTCATCTTTAAATTGACGATCATTCCATCTCATTAGCCGTTATCCTTGAGTGGCTTTTGATCTTTGGTAACTCATTAGTTAAAAAGAAAATGAAGTTTAGTCTTATATCTGTCAAGAATCATTTCGATCAAATGACGGGATGTTAGTGATATTACTACTACCACGTTGGTAGTGGTATCATTACAAGAGTGTATTTATAGAAATACAGAATAGTATGATTCTGCGTCGGATTCTGTGACTATGACTGTGACCAATGACGGTATTTATTTCATTCCCACCGCAGGAAGATGTAACACAAGGCCGGAAGATGGGGAAAATAAAGCCAGCACCCCTAAAGAAGAGGCACTCCTAAAAATTGCTTAGGCAGCCTCGTTGAGATGTTACACGAGAGCGTGATTACGTTCTAAGAGCGTGCAAGATTCAAAAGTTTAGTTGCTTAACCGTTAAGAATTTGATTACGTTCTGAGCGCGTTCAAGATTCAAACATATAATTGCTTAATGGCTAAGAATTTGGTAACGTTTATTACTATGCTAGACACTTTAAAATGTTGTGGCTAGTTTCGTAATTCACATTATTGATTGTGGGATGTTTAGTTTTTATGTAGAGGGTTTCAAGAATTTGTAATCTTTTGGTGTTGGTATCGTGGTGTATTATTTTAGTATTGTTAACTAGTATGTGTCTATATTGCGAAGGGGGGACAGTCATGTTTTTTTAGGTGTTGGCAAATGGAGCTAGTGTCGGAGAGATGTAAGGTTAGTCTGTGGGAAAGTGTTGTCATCGTGAAACCGATGTCAGAATTAGTTTTATTATTATTGTCGGAGATACATTCTCCCATGGGGCATTGAAACTGATATATTACATTGGTTCTTCCTAATGTAGTTTGGGTCTGAGAAGTGTTATTTTTAACTACATGGTTCGATGTTTTCATTTTTTTAAATAAATAATGAATCTTATTTTATTGGCAGAGTTGATGGGGGAGATGTAGCAATGTATTATATTTTTAATAGCTGTTTCATCCAATTTAAAGTTCGGATGCATTTGGTTACAATAGAATAGATTTATGTAGTGGGAATTATTGAGCTGATTATTATTAGTATTGTCTAAGTTTCTAACCATTGATTTTATTTGTTCGTCTACAATATAATTGGGAAATTGATTATTAATAAGGACTTGCTTAATGTTTTTTTTATTCATTAAGGAATATTTTTTTGGTTGAAGAGATTAGCTTTGAACGGTTTAATAGATTTTTAATCGTTGCAATTTTATATCGATATGGTCATTCACTTTTATAACTTAAAATGCATGTATTAATAGAGGTTGATTTTTATAGGGAGATGTGATGAATTCGTCATTGACTGCTAAAATATCTAGTTGACTGCTAAAATATCTAGTTGACTGCTAAAATATCTAGGTTTGATATCAAGAAAGGTTTCAAGTGGGTAATAAATGAAAAATATAAAGTAAATGGGGTCATAAACGCTGGATAAACAGAATTAGAAACGAAAAGAAGGTGTGAATGGGTAAAAAATGTAATTTGATATGAGGCTGGACCGTTGAATTATGAACCCATCCCAATCCATGAATATATATATATATATATATATATATATATATATATATATATATATATATATATATATATATTTTTGATTTTATTCCATTAGTTGCGACAAAACAAGTTTTGTTTCATTGGTGCGAATAGCGACCAACTCATCGGGCCGGCGAAAGGAATTCAAATGGCATAAAATTTTAACTTCACTTTAACGGGAGATTGAAAATTGAAAATACATTGGAGGGGGAGGGGGATAGAGTTGGGGCTTTGTCTATAACGGCGACATGGGACATGAGAGGGGAGGGGGGAGGACCCCAACAAGTCGTGTTTCAAATTATTACGTGGGAGGTTTTTCACGTGTCAGTGCTGTGACGATCTCAATCTCGGCCGGGGTGGGAGGAGGGAGATGGGGCGACGGCCAGAGTGAGTTAAATTTAAAATGAGAATAAAATTATGATTACAACCGTCATTCTCATTTTATTTTAATTCTAATAAGTAATTATCATGTGGATAAAAATGTTTGATAATTTTAATTTAGGGTATTAATTGCTACTTTTGCATTTTATTTATTTTATTTTAATGTTTTGTTTATTATTTGATTCCACTAGTATTGATCTCGGTATAATATAATCACAATTTAAAAAAATATAATCACAACAAAATTCACTACAAATAATAAACAAAACATTAAACTAATGGAATAAAATCAAAAAATATATATTTTGCTCTGAATTTTCATTGAGCACTCTCATAAACCCGGTTTCAACTTCCTTCGGATTCATACCCCCTGGATATTTGTAACAAGTTAATTGTGTATATATATATATATATATATATATATATATATATATATATATATATATATATATATATATATATATATATATATACTAAATAAGGAAGTTCACAATCTTTCATTTGAATTTCTCTTTTGGTCTGAAGAAGTTGACTCTCTATTGGAGAGGACAACTGAAACATGTATGCACATATGTAACCAATAATGTTTGCATAAAGAAAAATTTATACTAAAAACAGCTCTACTTGTTATTGAGCACTTTTTATAAACACTGGAGTTTCAATAGAAATATAATAATAGAAATAATGTACTATATATATATATATATATATATATATATATATATATATATAGTACATTATTTCTATTATTATATTTCTATATATTATATATATATATGTGTGTGTGTGTGTGTGTGTGTATGTGCGTGCGTGTGTGTTAGGTTAGTGGGAGAGAATCCAAGTAGAGTGCTCGATTATTAATAAAAAATAAAAAATAAAAGTGTAATATTTATTTATGAATGTTTGTATTACAGAAGATCAGAATAACATCGGTACCTTCGGTTTCAAATCCTAACTAAGGAGACATATAAAGCCCTCTTTATCGGAACTCTTCAGTCTCTGTCTTCCCGGAATGTGGCTGTTAACGCGTTAGGTTAATTGTCTTAAGATATTTTTATTTTATTTTAATTTTTATCATTTTTACCAATTGGGTATTTCTACCTGCAAATTATGCCGGTATTTTAGTCATGCTCGAGCAAAAACAGTTTTTTTCTTTGGTTCTTTGAAAAAATATGTAGATACCAATGTCATGTTGACCTCCGATCCCGGAGAAATTAATTTTTTAAAAAAAAGTTTTAAAATCTAGATTTAAAAATTACGACAAGATTTAAGAATAAGATTTAGAAAACAAAGAAATACCCCCGACAAAAACAGGAGAAAAAAGAAATGTGAATCTATATGGACCTGAAAGGCCAACAAAAAATATACATTCACATTAACCCCGTAAAACATAAATTCAGTCAGTATTCGTGATAAATTCAAAGCTGGTTTAGTAATTTTATTTATATTATATTAACTAAGAAAATTCGTAATTAAAAAAAAAATCATTATAATAAATTATATTAAGTATTAATGATAAAATAAATATAATATTTTTTATTAATTACATATGAGAGAGAATTAAAAAGACTCAAAACATGTTAATTTATGTAAAGAAAAACTAAATGAAGAATTAATTAATAAATAATAATAAATCATAATAAATAATAATAAATATATCAATAGAGATAATGGTTATAAATATCATTTTAATAAACTCACAAGTTAAAGGAATGGGAAATTTTGAAAAAGAAACCTTTTCAAAAAAAACTTTTTAAAAATTCCAAAATAATAAAAATAAAAAATAAAAATTATTTTTTTTTATTAAAAATAAATTTTTTTAAATATTTTAATTTAAAAAATAAAAAAATAAATTTTTAAATAAAAATAAAAAATTTTCTTTCTTAATTTAAAAAATTTTTAAAAAAATTTTTAATTTAAAAAATAAAAATAAAAATTTTTAAATTAAAAAATAAAAATTTTTTTTGATTCAAAAAAAATCTTTAAATGCCTTATTTAATAAAATCATTTATATTTTTTATATTCTAAACTCTCATGTTTTAATCCCCAAGCAAGGAGGCAATCCAAATTAAGGTGAGATTTGTTAATGGGGCATGGTGCATGCGGGGTTATGGGTAAACAAAATTGTAGTCTAAGTCCTACACGGTTCACTCGGTCGACTTCTCTTCCTCCCCTTGAGCGAAATACTGAAAGAAAACTTTCCAAAGTGGATAGTTTTCAGAAAGTTCCTTAAAAAAACTAAAAATTATTTTATTTTAAACTAAAGGCAACCCCTTTTCCACCTCAAAAAATTATTATAAAGGCTACATATGGCCACCTGGCCTTAAAATTGACTTTACTTTGTTATATATATATATATATATATATATAGAGAGAGAGAGAGAGAAGGGGGTCGTGTAGCATCAGTGCAGTTCCAACGAGAGAAAAAAGTATATTTAAAGAATTGTGGTTACCAACGCTAGTAAAAAAAACCTTTTCAATAATTATTTATTATCTTATCATTTTAACATTTTAAGTTTTTTTAAAATATAATTTCATAACGCGTTTCGAGCATTTATCGTTTATCCATTATGCTCTCTTCAGATGTATATTCCATTTCCAAACCTTCATATACTAATCACTAAGGCAAATTTCTCATGCATGTTTCCAGAAATGATGTGTTCGTTTTGTTCCTTTTTCCGAATTTCTTACATTTTTCCCGGGTAAGCTGCTTCTGTCAACACCGTTTTTTAGAGATGACAGCCATTTTAACTCTCATGCTAATATCTACTCTTACCGCTCCCATGGTCACCATGGAACTGACTTTTTTGCTAAATTGCCGCTATTACTTTATATTTATGTTTCACCCAATACAAGCAGCTTATAAACATAAACTTACTTCAGAAAATCTTCGTCTATTACATCGAAGTCAATAATATTCATACCACACACAAAGTTTTTCACCAAATCTGATAGACTCCATTTTCGGTTGCTGCTTTTTTGAATATTTGAAAATATCATGTCGACGATTTTGTTGATCTGCAAAATGAAACAATACATAAATAAAAACTTCAATCAAAAATCTTGAATGCGTGAAAGTTTTTCAACTTTTGAAAATCTTCATTTGTTTTTGTTTTTTTTGATATTTCTTAAAATATTAATTTTTTTTTTTTTAATTATTTTATTCCCCACCCCCCATCCCAATACTTAAAAACCAAAAGAAGAGGAAAAAGAATTTGGCTTTTAATCGATTTCTAAGTAATTATTTTGATTCAAAAAAATATATATATATATATATATATATATATATATATGTATATATATATATATATGTATATATATATGTATATATATATATATATATATATGTATGATGATGATGATGATGATGATGATGATGATGATGATGATTACCTCTTGGATTGCTGTAACGATTTCTCTTTTAATTGTTGTCCAATCGACCGTTTTCAAGCCAGCCATAATATATTGCGGCCATTTGTCTGAAAAGAAAATTAACATGTGATATGTTTAGCAGACAAGCTGCGATTCTACGACTTGCTTCACAACTTTTGAGATGAGGATTCACAATTTGCATCATTTACATTAGTCCGACTACTATTCTCATCTTGGATATTATTCTCACAACGTTTCAGCCGATGTACACCTCCGACCTATATCCAGTGCTTCTTGTCGAGCATGAAGATGTGACGCAACGGATAAAGGTGTTCAGTACAATCAATTCTAAGTGACAGTCCGCTGAATTGGGAAAGGAGCGTCTCTTTATATTAGAAGCTGGAGCGGCTCCTTTTTAAAAAAGTAGTAGCGAACCACCTCAAATTTTAGGGTAGGTGCGGGAGCCGCTCCCAAATCAATCGAGCGGGTAAAGCCTATACTAGCGGGTGATCGTTAAGCAAAGGTGTAGCGACTACAAACGACCACAACAACAACAGCAACTGCAGAAGCAACAAATCGCGACTATTTATTTTGAATCTATGATTAATTTCTAAGCTCGGTGCTGATTGGTGCAAGCATTTAACTTCCTTTCTAGCTTGCCCAATCACAGGCCATCTCTCATGCGAGCTCAGCACATGATGGGAGATTATAAAAGTGTAATCCACTATTTACTTCCTCTGAGACGAGACTGACAACAACTCATTCACTTTGCTCGGACCAACCCCAAAACTTCACTCTTGGAATGCAACTAAAACCCACTGAGCCGTTCTACTTCGACAAAAAGCCCAAGAATCCAACATTGCGACTGACGAACACACCTGGATTTAATGCAACACACACACCCACACACACACATGCCTACATATGCAGATAGACACGGCCTGGCTTTAACACCTGTGTACGTAAAAACATTCTCATATATTAACTCTTTTTCTTTCCTTACAAACAAGACATTCATTTTATCCTTCATATATGAACTCTTTTCTCTTCCCTACTAACGGGACATTTATTCAACACCACACGGACTTTCGTAACCCTATGTCTTCGTCCATACTCATGGACGTATTCATTTACTAACACCTTTCTCTTTCATTCCCGTTTTATTCATGTTAACGAAGACGACCAATAAAGTTGTTTTAAATGTTACAATGAGACTTGGTCTTTCTATTCTGCCATAACTAACCCTAATATAAAAAAAACACCAAATTCTAATATTTAAGATGAAAGTGACCCCTTTCCGTTGTTTTTTCTTTCTCGGCCTAACACGCACAAGGATACAAGCTTGCAGCGCGTACAGTCTGGTCCCAGAATACAGAGTGACCCGACCCCCGACCCGTCGCCCACTTTTTACTATATATCCTTCATTAATTTATTAAGCTCCCCCTTATTTGGCCGAACATCGGGTTCGATGTACATCATTTCCGTTGTTTTTTCTTTCTCGGCCTAACACGCACAAGGATACAAGCTTGCAGCGCGTACAGTCTGGTCCCAGAATACAGAGTGACCCGACCCCCGACCCTTCGCCCACTTTTTACTATATATCCTTCATTAATTTATTAAGCTCCCCCTTATTTGGCCGAACATCGGGTTCGATGTACATCATTTCCGTTGTTTTTTCTTTCTCGGCCTAACACGCACAAGGATACAAGCTTGCAGCGCGTACAGTCTGGTCCCAGAATACAGAGTGACCCGACCCCCGACCCTTCGCCCACTTTTTACTATATATCCTTCATTAATTTATTAAGCTCCCCCTTATTTGGCCGAACATCGGGTTCGATGTACATCATTTCCGTTGTTTTTTCTTTCTCGGCCTAACACGCACAAGGATACAAGCTTGCAGCGCGTACAGTCTGGTCCCAGAATACAGAGTGACCCGACCCCCGACCCTTCGCCCACTTTTTACTATATATCCTTCATTAATTTATTAAGCTCCCCCTTATTTGGCCGAACAGGTTGGAAGCAAATTCTGTGAACGCAACTTTTGCTATTTATGTAAATCGCTCCAGTGACATAGCGTAGTGGTTATAGATGTGGATTACGCATGCAGGGTTCGATCTATGTCAGGGCTACTGCACTGTTTTCACTAATACTCTTGGGAAAGGTATGAATTCATATATCCTCTCTTAAGTCATGGATTGAATAGTAGGGTTAACTAGACTCTCAAGCCTCGGTTGAGGAGAAGGAAAACTCCGAAATAATACCAGTCTTTCTCTGCTTATCTTGGTATAGTTTCCAGTCGTCCTTGACTTCTTGGGGCATCTTGAATGACTTGGATTGTTGTCACTGTCTGCATTGAGGTTGTCCACTGCCGAATAGTTCTCAGAATAGTTAGGGTCGGGGTTAGGGTTAGGGTTAGCGTTAGGGTTAGAATTAGGGTTAGGGTTAGGGTTAGAGTTAGGGTTAGAATTAGGGTTAGAGTTAGGGTTAGGGTTAGGGTTAGGGTTAGGGTTAGAATTAGGGTTAGGGTTAGGGTTAGAGTTAGGGTTAGAATTAGGGTTAGGGTTAGGGTTAGAGTTAGGGTTAGAATTAGGGTTAGAGTTAGGGTTAGGGTTAGGGTTAGGGTTAGAATTAGGGTTAGGGTTAGGGTTAGAATTAGGGTTAGGGTTAGGGTTAGAGTTAGGGTTAGAATTAGGGTTAGGGTTAGGGTTAGAGTTAGGGTTAGAATTAGGGTTAGGGTTAGGGTTAGAGTTAGGGTTAGAATTAGGGTTAGAGTTAGGGTTAGGGTTAGGGTTAGAATTAGGGTTAGGGTTAGGGTTAGAGTTAGGGTTAGAATTAGGGTTAGGGTTAGGGTTAGAGTTAGGGTTAGAATTAGGGTTAGAGTTAGGGTTAGGGTTAGGGTTAGAGTTAGGGTTAGAATTAGGGTTAGGGTTAGGGTTAGAGTTAGGGTTAGAATTAGGGTTAGGGTTAGGGTTAGAGTTAGGGTTAGAATTAGGGTTAGAGTTAGGGTTAGGGTTAGGGTTAGGGTTAGAATTAGGGTTAGGGTTAGGGTTAGAGTTAGGGTTAGAATTAGGGTTAGGGTTAGGGTTAGAGTTAGGGTTAGAATTAGGGTTAGGGTTAGGGTTAGAGTTAGGGTTAGAATTAGGGTTAGAGTTAGGGTTAGGGTTAGGGTTAGAGTTAGGGTTAGAATTAGGGTTAGGGTTAGGGTTAGAGTTAGGGTTAGAATTAGGGTTAGGGTTAGGGTTAGAGTTAGGGTTAGAATTAGGGTTAGAGTTAGGGTTAGGGTTAGGGTTAGGGTTAGAATTAGGGTTAGGGTTAGGGTTAGAGTTAGGGTTAGAATTAGGGTTAGGGTTAGGGTTAGAGTTAGGGTTAGAATTAGGGTTAGGGTTAGGGTTAGAGTTAGGGTTAGAATTAGGGTTAGGGTTAGGGTTAGAGTTAGGGTTAGAATTAGGGTTAGGGTTAGGGTTAGAGTTAGGGTTAGACTTAGGGTTAGAGTTAGGGTTAGGGTTAGGGTTAGAGTTAGGGTTAGAATTAGGGTTAGAGTTAGGGTTAGGGTTAGAGTTAGGGTTAGAATTAGGGTTAGGGTTAGGGTTAGAGTTAGGGTTAGAATTAGGGTTAGAATTAGGGTTAGGGTTAGGGTTAGAGTTAGGGTTAGAATTAGGGTTAGAGTTAGGGTTAGGGTTAGGGTTAGGGTTAGAATTAGGGTTAGGGTTAGGGTTAGAATTAGGGTTAGGGTTAGGGTTAGAGTTAGGGTTAGAATTAGGGTTAGGGTTAGGGTTAGAGTTAGGGTTAGAATTAGGGTTAGAGTTAGGGTTAGGGTTAGGGTTAGGGTTAGAATTAGGGTTAGGGTTAGGGTTAGAGTTAGGGTTAGGGTTAGGGTTAGAGTTAGGGTTAGAATTAGGGTTAGGGTTAGGGTTAGAGTTAGGGTTAGAATTAGGGTTAGAGTTAGGGTTAGGGTTAGGGTTAGGGTTAGAATTAGGGTTAGGGTTAGGGTTAGAGTTAGGGTTAGAATTAGGGTTAGGGTTAGGGTTAGAGTTAGGGTTAGAATTAGGGTTAGGGTTAGGGTTAGAGTTAGGGTTAGAATTAGGGTTAGGGTTAGGGTTAGAGTTAGGGTTAGAATTAGGGTTAGGGTTAGGGTTAGAGTTAGGGTTAGACTTAGGGTTAGAGTTAGGGTTAGGGTTAGGGTTAGGGTTAGAATTAGGGTTAGGGTTAGGGTTAGAGTTAGGGTTAGAATTAGGGTTAGAGTTAGGGTTAGGGTTAGGGTTAGGGTAAGGGTTAGGGTTAGGGTTAGGGTTAGGGTAAGATTGATGTAAGATGTGAACGAGCCTACCTTGTAGTTTAATGTAGTATATCCAATTGAGATTAAAGAGTAGAAAGTGACTAACTTGGGTTTACTTTCGGCAGCTTCGTAACTCTCGCTTCCCTTATTTTGTCCTTTAGTCCTCACATTCCATGAGCAATGTTTCTGACAAAGGGGGAATAATTGCTGTTTTCTGGGTCGAAATCTATCTAATACTTATCGTTGTCTAAATTTTGACCTTGAATTAGTATTTCTTTTCTTAGCTCCTTTACATCAAGTGATTGCCGGATGGTTTTTTTGCGTGTCTTCCTAGAGCGCCCGGCTTTCCTTTTGCTGTCCAGTCTTCGGTATCTGCAAGGGCTGATATACCCCTTGCGAACCAGCGAATTAGTTAGAGTAATTAAAATACATTGAATACATACTAGTGTAACATTATGAGATGTCGGACACAGATTAGAAAAAAGTTTTAAAAAAAAAAAGATGAGAGAATAAAGAATTATTTTTGAGAGAAATGGCAAAGCGGAAGCATTCCGTTGCCTGCGACATCGAAAAC
>OY744552.1:51753683-51761183 GCA_963556195.1 Sepiola atlantica
AGTCAGGAATCAAAAAATAATTTTTTTTTTTTTAAATTCCAGTTATAAAAAGATAAACTAAATAATAATAATCTGTTTGTAGTAGTAGTAGTTTTTGTTGTAGTAGTTGTAGTAGTTGTTGTAGTAGTAGTAGTAGTAGTAGTAGTAGTAGTAGTAGTAGTAGTAGTAGTAGTAAAGGTGGGGGAGACGAAAGAGGAGGTAAAATGTTAACTCATCAATTATTATCCACATTTCACAATTATATTTTTTTCGGTACGGTAAAACTAAAAAAAAAATTTCACTGACAAATTCTAACCTCGTGGAGTCTCTTTGTACGAGTATAAGAGAAGTGTACCCCGTATCAGAGGAGAGTTCTGGGGTAAGGGAGATAATTCAAAAATAGGGAAGTGTATCGGATTAACATCCTAATATGTTATCATACCGGCGTGGGCAGAAGAACACAAACCAGTGGCAGACGCCACAACTAAGGGGATATATGTACGACCTTTCTTTCTTTGTTGACTCAGCCCTTCTTCGTCTCTAAGGGAGAGAACAGGGTCTGACCTCGCAAATTCACGTTGCCAGAGGGTTCCGGCCAATCAGGGACCAACAGGCCGCTACAAGTGTACCCCTTATCAGGGGTAAGAGAGATAAGTCAAAATTACTTTATTCTCTGGCAGTTTTAAACAAGATTTTGTTAGTTATACAATTAAGGAGAGATGTTCATGGAAACAGTTTAATAAGTGTTTGCAATCAATAATCCTTAGTTACCTCCCTTGTTTGAGAACTCTTTACTTTATAAACGACGAAAGCAAACTGGAATTCCTACGGGTCTTGCTAGTAAATATTAACACAATAAAATACAATATCAAATTATTAGTACAAAAGCATTTTACACGAAAATAAATATTTATGGTGCTTCTTTACTTTCGCTCCGACATGAAAATAGCTAAAGAAATGTATAAACTTTGTTATGTACTTAAGTGGTAGCTGAAAACAAGACTGTAGACCAAAAATTATGCAAATTCATTCAGTATTTATTAAATTTAAAAAAAAAACGATTTTATCTATCGGCGGCCATTTTTTAACCAGTTTCTGGTTCTGATTGGGCAAGGGACATAACTCATTTTTGTTTTTTACCATTTTCGAAAACCAACTTATAATTACGATATAAGATAAAAAGAATATAACATTTTATTAAACTAAAGTAAATATTAAAAAGTAAGACTTTTATAAATTTATACATTTTATAAATCAATTAAGTGGGACTAAAAAAGATCATTTTCTGGAAAAACAAAATTTTTAAAAACAAAAGATTTAAGTTATCTTCTTTGCCAAATCACAAACCGAAACTGGTTTTAAAAAATGGCCACCGATAGATAAAATCGTGTTTTTTTTTTAAAATTTAATAAATACTGGATGAATTTGCATAATCTTTGGTGTACAGTATTCTTTTCACCTACCACGTAAGTACATAACAAAGTTTATTAATTTCTTTAGCTATTTATTTTTAAGAGAGGCCTAACGTGTCGGGGCGAAAGTAAAGAAGCGTCATATTTATTTATGAGAAAAGAAAATTTGATTTACAAGAAAAGAAAATTTGATTTACATACTCAAGAATATCCGGATTAATTGCAGAAAAGTTATTGACGGGGAGGTGACACAGGAAACGTTTATGGAAACCAAATAATGTCCAGTTGACAATACCAAGTTGGTCTAAGACAGCAGCATAGCTAATGATGTCCGTCATCTGACAAAAAAATTATAAAACATTTTTTTTAAATGTCAAAACATTTGAAAACAAATGATAAAACATTAAAAAAAAATGTCAAAATATTTGGAAAGAAAATGTTAAAATATTTGAAAAAAATGTTAAAACATTTGAAAAGAAACTGTTAAAACATTTAGATTTTTTTTAAATGTCAAAATATTTGAAAAACAAATGTATAAAAAAAATTTTTAAATGTCAAAACATTTGAAAAAAATGTCAAAATATTTGAAAAAATGTCAAAACATCTAGTAAAATGAGTCAAGACATTTGAAAACAAATGATAAAACATTAAAAAAAGAAAATGTTAAAACATTTGAAAAAAATGTTAAAACATTTAAAAAGAAACTGTTAAAACATTTAGAATAAAAATGTCAAAATATTTGAAAAACAAATGTATAAAAAAAATTTTTAAATATCAAAACATTTGAAAAAAATGTCAAAACATTTGAAAAAAATGTCAAAACATCTAGAAAAATAAGTCAAAACATTTGAAAACAAATGATAAAACATTAAAAAAAGAAAATGTTAAAACATTTGAAAAAAATGTTAAAACATTTGAAAAGAAACTGTTAAAACATTTAGAATAAAAATGTCAAAATATTTGAATAAAAAAATGTATAAAACATTTGAAAAAATGTCAAAACATTTGAAAAAAAATCTCAAAACATTTGAAAAAAAATAAAACATTAAAAAAATGTCAAAACATTTTTTAAATTATCAAAAGAGAGAGAGAAAGAGAGAAAGAGAGAGAGATAAGGAGAGAGAGAGAAAGAGAGAGAGATAAGGAGAGAAAGAGAGAGAGAAAGAGAGAGAAAGAGAGAGAGATAAGGAGAGAGAGAGAAAGAGAGGGAGAGAGGGAGAGAGGGCGAAAGAGAAAGAAATAAAATCCAGCCAAATAGCGACGAAAAAAGAATGAGGTAAGGCTCTAGCGATTTGACAGAAATCAGCTATTTGTTATCTATCTTCTAATCTAATATATAAAGTACAGACGTTTTTTCCCCTGTACCTTCTCGGAGAATAGGAAAATAACCACATGCATCACGGGCTACTGAACTCACAATTACATTGCACTTATTCACTCGAGCGTGTTTTAGTATATCTGTTATTCTTCTTTCCAAACAAACACTGAATATTACATTCGGCCCGGCCGCCACGACTCTCCGAAATACCAACTCCATATAGGTGGTAGTAAACACTTTTCTCCCTAACAATTCTGTACTGTGAATACACTCATCGACACCGGGTACTAATAAACGCAGTATAATTTTCATAAAGCACCCATTGTTATTTCGTATTTGTCTGGCATTATTTCACTACATAATATTAAGCAATACGACAATATTTAACAACCGCTCCCTTACACTCCGATGATTATTCGCGAATATCAGATTAAGTTTTATCTAATTCTACCTTCTACATTTACATTCATTCCGGAATTAAGCGAATGAAATTAACGAACACAGTTCCTGCAACATTTAATGATTCAACATGGCGGATAAAATTTCTAGATCGAATCGACTTCCTATTTAATTCAATAAGCACCAAGATACTGGTAGACGCGGATACATTTACATTTTCTAAATCATACACCTTAAACACGCATATTATCGAAAAATTGCCCAAATGAATTTACTTCATCAAAAAATGACCTACACCGCGTCATTGTTGAACTTTCCATTTGGTCGGCAGAATCTAAGTGTTAACAACATAACACGCATGTCAATAAACAACCATAGCGTTATTAGCTTATTTTCAGATATACTTTTAACTCGAAACCGTGGCGCTTTGGGTAAGAACGGTGGTGTACTGATCGACGGTTTCAGCGTTCGATCCCGTTCAACTCTGCCACTTTTTTCTTTTTTTTTAAATTTAAAACATTCGCCAACACGGTATAGGGGGTGGGGGTGTAGAAAGAACTATAGGCCGTTTTTTTTAAATTCGACGTCATGCAACATATACTAATTTCTCCCGTGCAACGCCGGGCGACGGGTTCCGCTAGTTAAGAATAAAAGCGAATTTCGACCAAAAAAGTGGACTTCCGCTAAAAAGCATAGAAATTTCACGGTGTTTTCTCTGTTACTATATAATTGACTGTGAATAATAATATTCATTTTGAAACAATAAATGTCTATCAGAAATACCATTAAGAAAAAAATAATCTTTCTTCTCTCGTAAAAATAATTATCATTGTCAGCTAAATATCTTTTGAATATATTGTGCCAGTTGACACGGTTAAGATTCGAATAAAAATTGTTGTTTGGGATAAATACAATTTAGGCGCGCAGAGTGAAAATTGTTGTATTGGCGCGTGACAAATAAAAAATAACGCCCACGCAAATTCCGTTGTGGCTTTATATATTAAATCAACTCAAAACGAGCGGACGTAGTTGAGAGCACACCACGTGATATTTCTGTCCAATGAGATTTCTCCAAAGACATATTTTTCTAAACTTTTCTCCTTAAGCTCGCTGGAGCCTATCCAAATAGTATTTAAGCACACACAAACATCAAACTTTCTCTTTCAACTGACTTTTCATCCGGAGGTTACACGCATCTTACTATCACTCTTCCATTTCACCCTTTCGCGCGCTTCATACAATTTCACAGGCGAACATTACCTATTGCCTCTTTTAACATTTTATAACAAATGAACACTTCAACAAAAGAAAAGACATTCTTCTTTTTACTTACCATGAAACTAAAGGAAGGACTCATGAACTCATTACAAAAAGAAATATATTCTATTTGTTAATAGTTTATTTCAGTAAATAAACTTCCGTTGAATTTGCATGTAAGTTTTCTTATTATTATTTTTATTTGTGGAGGAAGTTATCACCAAAAAAAGGTATGACGACCCCCACAATATAAAACGAACATGTCTGAAGCAATTTACTTCTTTTTAAAACAATATTCTCCGTCTTCTTAGCGTAAAAATAATTGTCAGTTAAATATTCTTCGAAAACAAATGTCACTTTTTGAAATGTATTTATTTAAAATTGTACTCTTTTAGTTGATCTGACGACATAACTTGATTTTGGAGTAATTCATTTAAAAATCGGTAAAGTCAGAATTGTTTACCTTAGCGACATCAGATTAATTGTTAGATAGTGGGAGGCGCAGAGAGTAGGAGGACTCCCTAGAAACTAGTAGGAGTATTGATTTACTCCTCTCCAGGAGTTAGGCACAAGGCCAGATTTTATCTTACTCCCACAAGTAAGATGTGACCCAAGGTCGGGTCGGGAAAGTGGGGTTTAAAAATTGCCTGGGCAACCTCGTCGGCATTCCCCGGTAGGGGCGCCTCAGGCAGTAAGCAATAAACTTACTCCTCCCCAAAGAGGGGAGGCGAAGCCTGGGAGGGGGGACCTCCTAGAACTGCGCAGGACAGACCCATAGACGGGCGTAAATCAAGCCCCGAAGGCCAAGACAATACCAGTCTATGGGGTGCAGTATCCATCGGAACAGATACTACACTTTGATCTTAGCCAAAAGGCCAAGCTAGTAGGAGTAGCAGGGATGTCGGAAATAGCGTCATGACTATGGGAGACTTTTTCGGTCTTTTTTTTATTGATTGGCGGCCCATGACGATGTGAGAGCCTGTCGCTCTGTTGTCAGTAGGCAAGGGTCGGAAGGGGTGGAACGCAGTAGCCCAGAATGACTTAAGTCAGGGGCGGGCAACCTTTTCAGAGTGAGGGCCAGATGAGACTTTTGGAAGGAGATCACGGGCCGGAGTGAAAAACGAAATCTCAGAATTACTATATTTTGTTTACATGAATAAATTGTACAAAAATTGCATTGAACACTCTACAAATCAATGAGACTGCTGGTGCTGTTTGCCATTAAAAAGTATTTCCATGTCTGGCTCGATGGTTGAGGTAGACAACAGAAGAATGTCATTAAGGTGGCGGTCCGAGAGTTGGGAACGAAGATGAGACTTAGTGTACTTCATTTTCAAAATGATATGAGTTTTACTGGGAGGTCCGCAGGCTGGATTGCAATAATAAAGCCTAGCAGGGTGGCGGGCCGGACGCTAAGCCTTCGCGGGCCGGATGTGGCCCGTGGGTCGGATGTGGCCCGCGGGCCGGAGGTTGCCCGCCCCTGACTTAAGTAAACCTCTCCCAGTAACTCCTTTCTTCTCCCTCCCTCTCCCGTTCAAATAAACCACTAAATCTCTGTTTAATTTTAAATGAAACTTCCAAAAAAAGCAACCGTCGTTCAGAGCTCCGAACCACTTGACGAAACTCGAGTACTCACAGAACACAATTACCAATCACTATCTTTGCTGATCGGGCAATCTCATTTTTTTTAATGTGTGTGAAAGGTGATAACGTACGTATGAATATGAAATGACTTAGCGTATTATCATATAGGTAACAGACACAGTACCATGCTCGTTTTTATGGGGGTTTTTTCTCCAATTTTTCTTACCTGGTTTTCAGGTATCCCAATGAGTTTTGCATAGACATTGAATAAGTCTGACTGGAAGAAATCTGAAAAACAAGAAGAAAAAAAGTTTTGTTTAAGAGATCTTTCAAAGGCTGGTAAGAGGAGAGGCCTTCGGAAATGTTCGAAAAGGTTGGGACGGGGAGGGCTTTCACAAAAGTTCAGAAAAGAGGGCTTTGCAAAGTTTGGAAAAAGGATGAGCCTTCGCTAATAATAGGAAAGGGAGGGGACCTTTGTAAAGTTTGGGAAAGGGGAGACATTTACAGATATTGTGAAGGGAGAGCTTTCGCAAAGGTTGGGATGGGGGAGGGGTTTTCGTAAAGGTAGGGAAAAAGAAGGATCTTCGCAAAGGTTGGAATGGGGAGGGACCTTCACAAATATATAATTTTGGTCCGAGTGGACAAAGATCACATGGGGTCTTCATACATTCCCACCATTTCTCAAAATGGCTACTATCTAAATACATGCTACAAACATAGAAGCTGTCCAAGACAAGTCGATAAATATACTTTCTTCTATTTCTCAGCTGAGATCCTGTAGACATACTTGTTCTTGTTTTGGCTGTGCTGTAGTCATGGTAACAACATGACAGGACTTAAAATTTCTTATTTGTAAACAAAGACCGTTTGTAAAAAGTTAAATACTGCAAATAAAAATCACGGTACTGATATCGATCCTGACCCACTTTTCGTGAGGTTCGACTCGGAAGCGTTCGGTTGTCCTACGCAAACGCCCTAGTGTTGACGAGCCGAATGGTACCAGACGACAATTTTGATACGGTGCTGCATCCTGTGATTGTAAGTTATATTTTCAAGAAATTTTCTAAAAGAAACAACAAAAAAAACAAGTAAAACATAGCGAAGTTACTGTTATCAAATAAATATTTTTTTGTTATTTTGATACGTTGCTGCATCCTATAATTTTTAGTTATAGTTGCAAGAAATTTTTTAAACAACAAAACAAATAAAACAAGCAAAACAGAGCGAAATTACTGTTGTCAAATAAATAGTTTTAACCCTAACCCTAACCCCTAAACCCTAACTCTAACCACAAAAAAAACAAACAAGCAAAACATTATTATCATAGGACGCAGCACCGTATCAAAATTGTCGTCGTGAACTCTCGGGTGTTTGCCGAACGCTTCCGAGTCGAACCTCACGAAAACTGGGTCAGGATCGATATCAGTACCAAAATCACACTTATTTCTAGAAATGCCCGAGAGAATAATTTATATATTATTGATTGTATTTATTGATTGATTTATAAATTGCTCGGGTCACACACGCTATCACTATTTATTCTACTCTGAT
>OY744552.1:51766183-51798683 GCA_963556195.1 Sepiola atlantica
TGTCTGGTTCGCATACCGTCACTATCATTACGTCGGCCACCTCGGCCACCTCGGCCAGATTCTCTTCTGTTCCCTTCTCTGGGAAAAACAAGTCTCTCAGACTAACACCTTCTTGGCTCACTTCGGCCCGGTGACATTCGATATCGATGCGCCTTCTCTGGCTGCATGCGATAGTAACCCTTTTGGTTCTTCCCTATAACTTCCAATTTCTTCATGATCATTCTCTCATCGCTTCCCGACACTGTCCCTAATTACTCATCGAGTGCCTCTCCCAGCAACGGGGGCCACTGATTTCTTCTGCTTCGTCTGTATCAACACTATCTATCTTAGATAGGATCTCATATCCTTCTCTTCGCTTATCATTACTTCTGTGCCCTTTCGTAAGGCGCACCACAATCTGTCATATTCACGGTGGTTCGAACATCTGTCGATTACTTCAACTTTCTTTTGCTTTTACAACTCACTATATATCTGCCTGGTCGTTCGGCAACAGCCCATCCAGCTGCAGGTATATTACTACTTGTGATCGATCGTTTGGATCTAACCACGACGACCCTCCATCGGTCCCAGTTATGCATCTCTTTCTATCCTTATATGTCCGTTTATCTCGGGGGGGGGGGGCATCCAAGACAACTGTCCGCGCCACAACCACCAGCACCGCACGCGCACGGGGGCCCTCCCTGCGCGCGGTGGAGCCAACGAATGCGACACAGCACAACCTCGGCCTCTCCCCCAGGTCCTTGACTATCTTTGGCTTGGCTTTCCAGCTATTCTGTGGTGGGGCGTTCTGCTCCCCTCTACCGTAACTTCATAGGTAATTCCTCTACCTTTTTGGCTAACCGATTTTCTCTCAGTCTCTTCTGGAGCTGGGCAGGGGGGTATTTTGCCGCTCTCCTCCCACTCGCTGGACTCGTCAACCGACCTAGCAGTCGCGTTTAATTCGATCTCTCTCTACGGGGGGGTTCATTGCTTCTTGCGGTTTCTCATAAACCGGCGAACAAAACCCAAGCCCGTCTTCTTCCCATTCTACCGTAACTTCATAGGTAATTCCTCTACCTTTTTGGCTAACCGATTTTCTCTCAGTCTCTTCTGGAGCTGGGCAGGGGGGTATTTTGCCGCTCTCCTCCCACTCGCTGGACTGGTCAACCGACCCAGCAGTCGCGTTTAATTCGATCTCTCTCTACGGGGGGGTTCATTGCTTCTTGCGGTTTCTCCTAAACCGGCGAACAAAACCCAAGCCCGTCTTCTTCCCATTTAATTTCGCTATCTTTCACTAAACTTATCATTCTGGGGGCCACCCTACTTTTTATACTCTGTGGGGTGGCCTCTGGGCGCTTCCCTGGTTCTTTGCCCTAGCATCAGGTGGCACACTAAGGTTCGGAATCCTAATTCCTCACCTCCGATCTATGCTGCTGTGCACCACCGACTCTCATGTCCGAACCGACCACACCTAGTACAGTTCGGTCTGACCGAGCCGCGTGGGCACCCATAATTTGTGGGACACTCTGCTGCTCCATGCCCCTCACCCCTACAGGTCCAGCGGACTGATACCTGCCTTGCCGGTGCGGGCCTATCGTGCTCATTTCGAAGGTCCCATGCCTTCCTTCTAGGATCGGAGTCTGCCTCCCGATCCTCTCCGCCCCCTCTCTCCATTCGGGGCCCCGGACTCGCCCTGCCCCCACCGTTTTCCTTCTCCCAGGCCTTTCCTCGCCATTGCTTAACCTTAGCCGGGTCAACTTGCGTACGGCCTCAATCGCGGTTCGCTCGCTGGCGTATTGCCTCACCAGCTGCTCGCGGAGCTCCGTACAAGTGATCCCCGGGTTCTCCACATACCTCCCCTCAATGAAACTCGACGCTGAGCCCCTCGCTCCCTCTAGAGCGAGCAGCACCATCTCGTGATTTTCTAGTCCATAAATCATCCTCTTCTTCTGAATTACTGCTAACCACTCCATTGAACCGACGGGATCCCCTTTGTGGGGGGGGGGGGGTATTCGTATCCCTCCTATCGGCCTTTCTATCTTTCTGGTCTCTTCTCTCCCCATACCTGTTACACTATTTGCTAGGTCTTCCTCCGAACCCATTCCCTTTGCGTTCTAGCTTACCACCCCAACAACAGAACTACCCAAACTGTGTGCAAAGTTTGGACAACAATCGATACACCGACAACCGAGCAAGCGAACAAGAGAAATCAACGAGTCACTTACCCCTCTCCTCTGCTGCCCTTGTGGTCTTCCGTCTCTGGGTTGGTTGTTTTATTATTTTTCGAGTCCGTCTGGGCCTTTCAATCAATTGATTAAAAGTTCGCGATCCCAGACCGATCTCAAAGTCTAAAAAAACGTTTTTTCTTCTTTCAGTCTATCTCTTTTTCTATCTTTCTCTTTTTTTTTCCAACCACGGGTGTACATGCCCGTTAAACTGTTTCTCTCTTTTCTTTTCCTTTTTTCTATTCTCTTTTTCAAACACGGGTGTACCTGCCCGTTAAACTGTTTCTCTCTTTTCTTTTCCTTTTTTCTATTCTCTTTTTCAAACACGGGTGTACCTGCCCGTTAAACTGTTTCTCTCTCCTTTCTTTTATTTTTTCTATTCTCTTTTTCAACCACGGGCGTACATGCCCGCCAAACTGTTTCTCTCTTTTATTTTCCTATTCTCTTTTTCAAACACGGGTGTATATGCCCGCCAAACTTTAAAGTATTCTCTGCCGGTAAAAAAAAATCGTCCGTTGTGCCGTGGGTTTTTTTTTTTGTCTATTTTTTCAAAGTGTTCTGCCGGCAAAAAAAAAATTGTTTCTTTGTGGTCGTGGGTTGGCTCTGTTCTTTCTTCCCCGAGGTTACCAGGCACTCCTCACAGTACCATGATCCTAGGTCGCGGCACCATTTATAACGGAAAATGTAATGAGAATGTCCCCACACTCTTACTCTTCTACCCGTGGGTATCGTAGTCGGCCACTCGCGCACAGGTGTTTGATATCCTGGTCGCGGCGCCACCTACAAACAGGTACCCCACACTCTTCTTCCTTGTGACGCGACGGCATCAAATGTAATGAGAACCGTCCCGGTGCAGGAATCCTTCCTGACTGTGAACACCTTTTCTTTGGCTCGTGATGTCGTCTGTGGTGGCGTTGAACCTCCTCCGGGTCTGATGAATGACGACTTCGTGATTCTGTGAAGGCAAGATTACTTAGCAAGACAATTCGATAACAGAATAACTCGACAAACGGCTAGGTCTTTTCATAACAATAATTATTTAATAAAAATGAACGGTGGGTTTTTAACTTTAACCCAAAGTCTATTCTTCGATAATGGCTTCTTTACTAACTATTGTATCTCTCTGCGTGCGTGTGTGAATCTCTTTACGACTGCAAATCCTTAATCGAGATATAACTTGTCTACTCAAAACGGTGGGTGTGGACTCTTACGACTGTTGGTATTAATTGAGACATTAATCTCTGTTGGAAAACGATGGTGGGGCCCGGGGCAGCGGCTCCCTCGGGATCCGAGGGAATCACGACCAGCTCGGCCGGGATCTCGGTTCTAACTCCTTTGTCACTGTCTTCTCGTTCTCAAACCAAAGTTCTTTTTCTTCCCAAAAAGTGTATTTCATACTCTCTCTCTCTCTCAAACATCCCCCTCCCCTCTTGGGGTGGGTGGTGTGCACGCTATGGACTTACTCTCTTTCTCTTCTCGTTGTGTGGTACGACAATTGGGGTGTTCGGGTTCGCTTCTTTCTGACGTTATCTAGATCAAGCAATCATCGGGAGAGAGGAGGCTCTGGCCACAATCAAAAGTGACAGCCCGATCGGCGATCCTATCTCCGTCGCCCGCGCCCGCACACATAGCGCCTGGCACGCTTGCTTTTCCCTGTTGATGTTTCCCCCAGTATTTGCGATTAACGGGGCCCGCCAGACATATGGAAATTGTCATTTCTCGTGCGGGCTCAATTGCCAATGACAACCTACACGCTCTCTCCCGCCAGGCTGGCGCCGTTTCTCGGCCAAGGCCTGGACAGTCAAAAATATGTACTAGTGGTAACTCTACCTCATTTCTACGTAGGATCCAGCATCCTCGCTGAGATGCACACTGGTGCACCCTAAAAAGACAGACTGCGTCGGCTGAAATCACTGTTTCACATCCGCCCAATCCTTATTTCGTGTCAATTGGTTGAAATTGACATCTCCCAGACCGTCACGTTTCTCTACGTGGGGGCTGATCTCTCTGATGCATATTGGTGCGCCATAAAGGGGGCAGATACGTCAGATGAAATCACTGTTTCACATATATATATCTTTGTATATATATATATATATATATGTCTGTGTATATATATATATATATATATATGTCTGTGTATATATATATATATATATATATATATACGCCTGTGTATATATATATATATATATATGTCTGTATATATATATATATATATATATATGTCTGTGTATATATATATATATATATATATGTCTGTGTATATATATATATATATATATATATGTCTGTGTATATATATATATATATATATATATATATATATATATATATGTCTGTGTATATATATATATATATATATATATATATATGTCTGTGTATATATATATATATATATATGTCTGTGTATATATATATATATATATATATATATATATATATATATGTCTGTGTATATATATATATATATATATATATATATATGTCTGTGTATATATATATATATATATATATATATATATATATATATGTCTGTGTATATATATATATATATATATATATATATATATATATATATATATATATATTCTTGACTCTTTGGTTCACATCTTACTTGTGGGAGTAAGATAAAACTGGCCTTGTGCCTAACCTCCTGGAGAGGAGGTAAATAAATACTGTTATATATATATATATGGATATATATATATATATATATATATATATATATATATATATATATATATATATATATATATATATATATATATATATAGTCTCGGAAGTTTCTCAACCATTAAAACTATATTAAAATAAACAAAACAAAAAACTTATAGTCCTAAGTCTTTCAGTAGAAAATCACTCATGTAAGTCAATTTATTTTTTACAGTTATTATATTAGTTTGTTTCTAACACTATTTTAAGGGATCATCAGTTGTTTACCATGAAAAACTGTTTCGGGAATTTAATATATATATATATATATATATATATATATATATATATATATATATATATATGCTTGAATCCACATTTTTAACTAAAATAAGAAAATCCTCTCAAATACTTTTACATAATTAAATCAACAATGCATCCATCTCATTAAGCCTTAGCCTTGAGTGGCTGTTGGCCTTGATAATGGGTGGCTCATCAATAGAAAAAAAAAGTCAGCAATAAGGAGAGGGACCGAGTTTGATAAATCAGGATTTTAAAAAAAGGGGGGGTCGTTCTTACGAATAATGTAAAACAGAACTTACCAAAGATATTCTTCGTGTTTAACATGTGACCAATCGAAAGCCGTTTCACAATTTTCTCGAGAAGCTCCTGCTGCTGTTTTTTAGAGCATTTGACGTTAATGTCGATGTTTTCGATAATATCACTGTGCAAAAAAATAAAAACGGAAACCAGTTTTTAAAAAAGTGTAATCCAGTAATGAAGGTAGACGTACTCCTCGTCAATGTCACCATAACGAACATCGACCGATCAATCTCAAAACTTCAAACTCAGTGTTCTCTCGGGGTTCGGAATTAATTACAACCCGGAAGTAATTACAACTTGGACTTAATTTATCAATTTTATTTGTTATTCAACTAATAAATCGCATTTTATTTCTTTCATTTGCAAAATTATATTGTACGAATTAAAAACAAGTTTTATTTCATTTTATCATCAAGAATTTATAAAGTCGTATATTAATCATATTTTTTAAAGAAATTCGTAGTATATTTTATCATTTAAGAAAATTCGTAAAGTATATTTATTATATTTTTAAAGAAATTTGGCACTTCTGCCGTATATATGAAGCAGCAGATTTTCTGTCCTTCTACTGAAAATAAAGGGAGGTAATTCAACCGGAAGTGATTTTTTTACAACATAAAAAAAAATGCAAGACTGATTTGTTTTTGGGTAACAAGAAACAATTAACAATTTCTTTTTTTTATTATATGAAGTAAAAAAATTTAAATAAAAGACCCTAAGCCTAACCCTAAACCCTAACCCTAAACCCTAACCCTAACCCTAAACCCTAACCCTAAGAAATCAGGCGGTGTGCTTGTAAAAAAATCTATTGTTTTTTGCGGCTGGTTCATTAAATTACCAATGTCTCGAAGATTAATCTCATTTAACTCCATTTTCTAAATACTAAATTCAACTTCCGGTGAATTCTGAATGAATGGTACTTGGAGAAAAAAAAAACGGAACTCTTCAATTTCGATTTCTTAATCGGCAGCTACTTCATATATACGGCAGAAGTGGCAGAAATTTGTAGTATATTTTATCATTTAAGAAAATTCGTAAAGTATATTAATCATATTTTTTAAAGAAATTTGTAGTATATTTTATCATTTAAGAAAATTCGTAAAGTATATTTATCATATTTTTAAATAAATTTATAAAGTCGTATATTAATCATATTTTTTAAAGAAATTTGTAAAGTCGTATATTAATCATATTTTTTAAAGAAATTTGTAGTATACTTTATCATTTAAGAAAATTCGTAAAGTATATTTATCACATTTTTAAATAAATTTGTAAAGTCGTATATTAATCATATTTTTTAAAGAAATTTGTAAAGTATATTTATCATATTGTTTTAAGAAATTTGTAAAGTATATTTATCATATTTTTTAAAGAAATTTGTAAAGTATATTTATCATATTTTTTTAAGAAATTTGTAAAGTATATTTATCACATTTTTTAAAGTATTTCGTAAAGTATATTTATCATATTTTTTAAAGAAATTTGTAAAGTATATTTATCACATTTTTTAAAGAAATTTGTAAAGTATATTTATCATATTTTTTAAAGAAATTTGTAAAGTATATTTATCACATTTTTTAAAGAAATTTGTAAAGTATATTTATCATATTTTTAAAGAAATTTGTAAAGTATATTTATCATATTTTTTAAAAAAATTTGTAAAGTATATTTATGATATTTTTTTAAGAAATTTGTAAAGTATATTTATCATATTGTTTTAAGAAATTTGTAAAGTATATTTATCATATTTTTTAAAGAAATTTGTAAAGTATATTTATCATATTTTTTTAAGAAATTTGTAAAGTATATTTATCACATTTTTTAAAGAAATTTGTAAAGTATATTTATCATATTTTTTAAAGTATTTCGTAAAGTATATTTATCATATTTTTGTAAGAAATTTGTAAAGTATATTTATGATATTTTTAAAGAAATTTGTAAAGTATATTTATCATATTTTTTAAAGAAATTTGTAAAGTAAATTTATCATATTTTTTAAAGAAATTTGTAAAGTATATTTATCATATTTTTAAAGAAATTTGTAAAGTATATTTATCATATTTTTAAAGAAATTTGTAAAGTATATTTATCATATTTTTAAAGAAATTTGTAAAGTATATTTATCATATTTTTAAAGAAATTTGTAAAGTATATTCATCATATTTTTTAAAGAAATTTGTAAAGTATATTTATCATATTTTTTAAAGAAATTTGTAAAGTATATTTATCACATATTTTAAAGAAATTTGTAAAGTATATTTATCATATTTTCTTAAGAAATTTGTAAAGTTTATTTATCACATTTTTTAAAGAAATTTGTAAAGTATATTAATGATATTTTTTTAAGAAATTTGTAAAGTATATTTATCATATTTTTAAAGAAATTTGTAAAGTATATTTATCATATTTTTTAAAGAAATTTGTAAAGTATATTTATTATATTTTTTAAAGAAATTTGTAAAGTATATTTATCATATTTTTTAAAGAAATTTGTAAAGTATATTTATCATACTTTTTAAAGAAATTTGTAAAGTATATTTATCATATTTTTTAAAGAAATGTGTAAAGTATATTTATCATATTTTTTAAAGAAATTTGTAAAGTATATTTATCATATTTTTTAAAGAAATTTGTAAAGTATATTTATCATATTTTTTAAAGAAATTTGTAAAGTATATTTATGATATTTTTTTAAGAAATTTGTAAAGTATATTTATCATATTTTTGTAAGAAATTTGTAAAGTATATTTATGATATTTTTAAAGAAATTTGTAAAGTATATTTATCATATTTTTTTAAGAAATTTGTAAAGTAAATTTATCATATTTTTTAAAGAAATTTGTAAAGTATATTTATCATATTTTTTAAAGAAATTTGTAAAGTATATTTATCATATTTTTAAAGAAATGTGTAAAGTATATTCATCATATTTTTTAAAGTATTTCGTAAAGTATATTTATCACACTTTTTAAAGAAATTTGTAAAGTATATTAATCATATTTTTTAAAGAAATTTGTAAAGTATATTTATCATATTTTTTAAAGAAATTTGTAAAGTATATTTATCATATTTTTTAAAGAAATTTGTAAAGTATATTTAGATTTAGATTTGTAATTAATTCCGGTTTGTAATTAATTCCGTCACCCGTTCTCTCTTAGCTCTCCCAGCTCTCACTGTCGCCTTTGATTTTCTTCCGTCCATTTACATCGGCTGATCCCCACATATGCTAATCGGCGGCGCCTACAAAAAGCCTCCGTCGGCGAAGAGAACCCCCCCTCCCACACACACACACACACACTCTGGCGGATATACATTCTCTTCTCGGCCGGTAGGGGTTGTTCTTTATTGTCACAAAAAGTGACAAGGCGAAACAAAAAAAGTGACAAGACAATGTGAACACTGTTTCTGCATCTGTTACATACGCTAGTCATTCAGAATTAATATATGAACAAACTTAAAAATCATATCTTGCCGTCTCACCGGCCTCCTTCTTGCGTTTGTGGTTGCTATCCTCCAAGGACTGAGGCGATGTCGTTCACCGAGACGAAGGCCGTGACATACTTTTTACATTAATTATAATTATTCTATTAATTCAAATAAGACAATCTCTTATAAGATGAATGATTTGTTCATAATGACCGCACTTGATCGTCCAGTGGTTGGAAAGAGAAAGAAAGAGGTCAAAGAGTGGTAAGAAAGAAAGAGAGAGAGAGAGAGAGAGAAAGGGAAAGAGAGAGGGGGGAAGAGATAGAGATAGAGAGAAATAGAGATAGCGGGGCGTATATAATAAGAGCTGGGGGGGGGGGGTCAAAACGACATACATTGAGAGAGGATAAAAGTGATAGACAGTAAGAGATGGAACACTTGAAGAATAACTTGCAAATTGTGGCCCATTAGAACAATAAAAATGGAATTTTTTTTTCAAACATAACTCAATCCCCAAAATAAAAATTTCTGTGCGTTTATAATAATAGGAAAATAAACTCAGAACGGTTGAACTAAAATGATAGTATGACGCTTTCATTGAAAAATAAAATTGCTACTTACTCGAGAGTTTTGCTTGTTTTACCACCAAAATACTTGAATTCACTTAATTGGCACAACAGTCCTTCTAGCATTTCTGACAGACTGCCATTTTTGTGTTCATCATAATAGCTTGACATTTTTTGTAACTGGAAAATAAAAATTCAAATAATTATTGTGGAGGTAGTGATGAAATAGACTCACCTGCATGGAAGAAAACACAGATTACATGTTTGAGCAAGGCCACCTGAAATAAGGACCGTGCTATGGATGGGATTGATGTGCTGACGTTACTACATAACATACTAGCTGCCCCGACTCGGCGTTGCCCCGGAATACGTATACAGATCACTTTTTCTTTTCTTTCTAGCCAACTTAAATAAAAAAGGGATTGCTACTGAATGTTCTGGGTTGGAAATGTTAAATTATGTAATCAAATACATTTTTTTTTAAAAAGGATTTTTAAAAAAAGCTGAGGGTTTTTATTTGGAAGGGGGTGTCCACTCGGACTTAAGATTAGTGGAAGAGTAAGTAGTTTTTTATTTTTTTACTATCTTTTCAGCATGAAGTTAAGGGATCACCTCGGTCGCCATTTTGATTTTCGTGTGTCAATAAGACAGCTTTCTTCGAATAAAATTCTGAAATAAAAAAAAAAAAATCCTACAGTTTCCACACGTTAAAAGGTTACGGATCAGTAGGGAATTTAATTCTACTGTGTTTGGTATAAATTATTTGTTGGTTTTTGTTTACGGGTTCTCTAGTGTTAACTATTCTGGACTTTTACCCGACTGCATACATATACACATTTTCAAGGTTTATTTCGTAAACAGAAATAGTTTACGAAATAAACCTTGAAAATTGAATGATTTCACAAAAATAAAAATTTGATTGATTTTGCCATGATATTATCTTTGAATCAATTTTTTTTAAAAGCTTCTGTTCTTTTAATAAGGAATTTTTTACCTATGTTAGAATTGTAGGATGAGAAATATATTTTAGATAATTTTTTGGCTAAGATCAAATGAATAACACCATTGCATATTGTTGTGGTGGCAACCACTCATGTGCATATACGAATAACGTTACACTATAAATGGCAAGCCTAGGTTGGCCTTAGTGTGTGTTACCTAAATGCCACCGGAAGTGACGCCGAAGAGCGTACATGTCCTCCCACCAAGACTCTCTGACTCGACACCTTCATTTGTACATACTGTAACTATACCTTTTTTTTAATACACTTATAATTGCATTCTCCTTGTTGTTTGCGTCTTCATTGTATTCCTCACTAATTATTGTTCAACCTTGCAACCACAACACACATATATATATATATATATATATATATATAGGAAAGTAGCACAATAAAATTACAAATGAATAGCACCAAGCATTAATTTATTATAAACGGTTTGAAATTAGTTTATATATAGTAAAAATAAGACAATAAAATTACAAATGAATAACACCAAGCATTAATTTATTATAAACGGTTTGAAAAATAGTTATGCAAATTAGGTATACAAACAGCTGTGTTTGGGCCTTTACTTTCTACGATATATACAATATTTCAAAAGACCATACTGTTGCCTTTTGGCTAAGATCAAAGTGTAGTATCTGTTCCGATGGATACTGCACCCCATAGACTGGTATTGTCTTGGCCTTCGGGGCTTGATTTACGCCGGTCTATGGGTCTGCCCTGTGCAGTTCTAGGAGGTCCACCCTCCCAGGCTTCGCCTCCCCTCTTTGGGGAGGAGTAAGTTCATTGCTTACTGCCTGAGGCGCCCCTACCGGGGAATGCCGACGGGGTTGCCCAGGCAATTTTTAAACCCCACTTTCCCGACCCGACCTTGGGTCACATCTTACTTGTGGGAGTAAGATAAAAACTGGCATTGTGCCTAACTCCTGGAGAGGAGTAAATCAATACTGTTGCCTTTTGGCTAAGATCAAAGTGTAGTATCTGTTCCGATGGATACTGCACCCCATAGACTGGTATTGTCTTGGCCTTCGGGGCTTGATTTACGCCAGTCTATGGGTCTGCCCTGTGCAGTTCTAGGAGGTCCACCCTCCCAGGCTTCGCCTACCCTCTTTGGGGAGGAGTAAGTTTATTGCTTACTGCCTGAGGCGCCCCTACCGGAGAATGCCGACGGGGTTGTACAGGCATTTTTTTTGTAGGCCAGAGTGCTCATCTTCTCGGGCGCTGGCTTTACAAATCCCACTTTCTAGACCTTGTGTCACATCTTACCGCTGTGGGAGGAAGATAAATAAAACGGGTTAATATAATGAATTTCTCTTCAATTTCAACTTGCGTTATCTCGGGGGGGGGGGGTATTTTGGTAAAATTTCGATCTAAGCAAAATGCTATCTTTTCTCTTTAAAAATGTACAATTCTTTTTCTTGTGTGATTAATAGTTTCTTTCTTTTTTCAGGCTACTTCTTCAAGTCAGGTTATTTTTGGTTACGAGTGATTTATTTTTATGTGAAAAAAAATGGTGGTGTTTTTCAAATTTGATGTGGCCAAATAATTCCAAGACCTTACATTTGAAGACAGGGGCATTAACGGCATGGCAGTGAATTTTAGCAACTCTGCGATACTGCTGTGATCAGATAGTGTTTGCTCAGTAATGAAGCCTAGTGTGTGGCTTTCGAAAGTTTCTACTTTCTGACGTAATTTTACAATCCAGTTGACACATTAAAGTCCGTATAAGACGACAGGAAGATACAGGGTGGGCAAAAATAAGGGTCCTATTTTTAAAAATTCATAACTTTTTTATTTATTGACTTTTTTTTTTTTTTTTTTTAGAATAAGTAAAGGACCCCTTCCGAAGCAAGCATGAGCCGTATTAGCCCTAAGGAACGTACCCTCATTTAGCAAACATTATTTTTGCTTAAAAAACTCAAAACAGTGTAAAAAACAATACTTTAGTTTTTGTAAGTTTTAAGAAGTGTTTTTCGGCTAAAATTTGTTTTGTTTATTTCAAAAAATCTCGGAAGGGTCAGTCTACACACACATAAAGTTTGGTGAGTTTAACTTTTATTTTGTGGAAGTTATTCAAATTCAAGTTATTCAAATTTAAAGATAGGACCCTTATTTTGGCCCACCCTGTATATGTGTATAGCAGATTACTATTATAACATTTAGGTATTTGAGGGTTAGGATGAACGTGTGAATAAATCTTCGTGGCTTGATGATTTTAAGCCGGTAGAAATGAATTATGGATTGGGATAAAATAAAAGTTGCGTCAGTCTAGAAGTATTTTGTCTTCACTAATTACAAATTACAGGAAACTCGTTTTCTTTCAATAGATAGTTTATTCACACGTAAAGAATCTATAGATTTCAGTTACAGGCAATATATATATATATATATATATATATATATATATATATATATATATATATATATATGTGTGTGTGTGTGTGTTTGTATTTATATTTATATTTAAAGTTTTATATTCAAATATAAATTGTATAACATAAAGCAATTGTAATAGCTCAATAGCTCAATAGTGTAAAGCTAGAGCCATGTTGTATAAAATATTTTTTTAAAATGTTATACCATATTCAATGTTATGAAGGACAGATTCATATAATTTCACAAAACTGTTTTTTATTCAGCACACAATTGTTTCGGCTCACACCAATATTTATGCTTAAATATAAAAATATTCTTTTTCAATATTTTAAATAATACCGATAATCTTCTAAATATTATTATTAAATAAAAAAGAATCATTCGTCAATATGGTGGACGTAATATACAGTTTTATGTTGTCTTTTAAAAAAAAAATCCACTTTAGTCGATGAAATGTTCGCCCTATTATCAAATTGTATTTCCGTCTGTTTTACATTTGTTTTTTATTGATTTACTATCAAAAGAAAAGTCAAGCTTCATTTCTCATCATTTTAGGAAGATTCAATGTGTTAGCTGTTGAAATGAATCTTATATGAACAATGATCTGATTTTTCACGTCTTTTATTTATTAAAATAAAAATCTAGCTTGATCTCTACTCTGCTATGAATCATATTACGAAGATTCAATGTGTTAGCTGTTGAAATGAATCTTATATGAACAATGATCTGATTTTTCACGTCTTTTATTATTATTAAAATAAAAAATATAGCTTGATCTCTAATGTGCTATGAATCATATTATGAAGATTCAATGTGTTAGCTGTTGAAATGAATCTTATATGAACAATGATCTGATTTGTCACGTCTTTTATTTATTAAAATAAAAATCTAGCTTGATCTCTACTGTGCTATGAATCATATTATGAAGATTCAATGTGTTAGCTGTTGAAATAAATCTTATATAAACAATGATCTGATTTTCACGTCTTTTATTTACTATTAAAATAAAAATATAGCTTGATCTCTACTGTGCAATGAATCATATTATGAAGATTCAATGTGTTAGCTGTTGAAAGCAATCTTATATGAACAATGATATGATTTTTCACGTCTTTTATTTATTATTAAAATAAAAATCTAGCTTGATCTCTACTATGCTATGAATCATATTATGAAGATTCAATGTGTTAGCTGTTGAAATAAATCTTATATGAACAATGATATGATTTTTCACGTCTTTTATTTATTACTAAAATAAAAAATCTAGCTTGATCTCTACTGTGCAATGAATCATATTATGAAGATTCAATGTGTTAACTGTTGAAATGAATCTTATATGAACAATGATCTGATTTTTCACGTCTTTTATTATTATTAAAATAAAAATTTAGCTTGATCTCTAATGTGCTATGAATCATATTATGAAGATTCAATGTGTTAGCTGTTGAAATGAATCTTATATGAACAATGATCTGATTTTTCACGTCTTTTATTTATTAAAATAAAAATCTAGCTTGATCTCTACTGTGCTATGAATCATATTATGAAGATTCAATGTGTTAGCTGTTGAAATGAATCTTATATAAACAATGATCTGATTTTTCACGTCTTTTATTTACTATTAAAATAAAAATCTAGCTTGATCTCTAATGTGCTATGAATCATATTATGAAGATTCAATGTGTTAGCTGTTGAAATGAATCTTATATGAACAATGATCTGATTTGTCACGTCTTTTATTTATTAAAATAAAAATCTAGCTTGATCTCTACTCTGCTATGAATCATATTATGAAGATTCAATGTGTTAGCTGTTGAAATTAATCTTATATGAACAATGATCTGATTTGTCACGTCTTTTATTATTATTAAAATAAAAATCTAGCTTGATCTCTAATGTGCTATGAATCATATTATGAAGATTCAATGTGTTAGCTGTTGAAATGAATCTTATATGAACAATGATCTGATTTGTCACGTCTTTTATTTATTACTAAAATAAAAAATCTAGCTTGATCTCTACTGTGCAATGAATCATATTATGAAGATTCAATGTGTTAGCTGTTGAAATGAATCTTATATGAACAATGATCTGATTTTTCACGTCTTTTATTTATTACTAAAATAAAAATCTAGCTTGATCTCTACTGTGCAATGAATCATATTATGAAGATTCAATGTGTTAGCTGTTGAAATGAATCTTATATGAACAATGATCTGATTTGTCACGTCTTTTATTTATTACTAAAATAAAAAATCTAGCTTGATCTCTACTGTGCTATGAATCCTATTATGAAGATTCAATGTGTTAACTGTTGAAATGAATCTTATATGAACAATGATCTGATTTTTCACGTCTTTTATTTATTAAAATAAAAATCTAGCTTGATCTCTACTATGCTATGAATCATATTATGAAGATTCAATGTGTTAGCTGTTGAAATGAATCTTATATGAACAATGATCTGATTTTTCACGTCTTTTATTATTATTAAAATAAAAAATCTAGCTTGATCTCTACTCTGCTATGAATCATATTACGAAGATTCAATGTGTTAACTGTTGAAATGAATCTTATATGAACAATGATCTGATTTTTCACGTCTTTTATTATTATTAAAATAAAACTATAGCTTGATCTCTAATGTGCTATGAATCATATTATGAAGATTCAATGTGTTAGCTGTTGAAATGAATCTTATATGAACAATGATATGATTTTTCACGTCTTTTATTTATTACTAAAATAAAAAATCTAGCTTGATCTCTAATGTGCTATGAATCATATTATGAAGATTCAATGTGTTAGCTGTTGAAATGAATCTTATATGAACAATGATCTGATTTGTCACGTCTTTTATTTATTAAAATAAAAATCTAGCTTGATCTCTACTATCCTATGAATCATATTATGAAGATTCAATGTGTTAGCTGTTGAAATGAATCTTATATGAACAATGATCTGATTTTTCACGTCTTTTATTTATTATTAAAATAAAAATCTAGCTTGATCTCTACTGTGCTATGAATCATATTATGAAGATGCAATGTGTTAGCTGTTGAAATGAATCTTATATGAACAATGATCTGATTTTTCACGTCTTTTATTTATTATTAAAATAAAAATCTAGCTTGATCTCTACTGTGCTATGAATCATATTATGAAGATGCAATGTGTTAGCTGTTGAAATGAATCTTATATGAACAATGATCTGATTTTTCACGTCTTTTATTTATTATTAAAATAAAAATCTAGCTTGATCTCTACTGTGCTATGAATCATATTATGAAGATTCAATGTGTTAGCTGTTGAAATGAATCTTATATGAACAATGATCTGATTTGTCACGTCTTTTATTTATTAAAATAAAAATCTAGCTTGATCTCTACTATGCTATGAATCATATTATGAAGATTCAATGTGTTAGCTGTTGAAATGAATCTTATATAAACAATGATCTGATTTTTCACGTCTTTTATTTACTATTAAAATAAAAATCTAGCTTGATCTCTACTGTGCTATGAATCATATTATGAAGATTCAATGTGTTAACTGTTGAAATGAATCTTATATGAACAATGATCTGATTTTTCACGTCTTTTATTTACTATTAAAATAAAAATCTAGCTTGATCTCTACTGTGCTATGAATCATATTATGAAGATTCAATGTGTTAGCTGTTGAAATGAATCTTATATGAACAATGATCTGATTTTTCACGTCTTTTATTTATTATTAAAATAAAAATCTAGCTTGATCTCTACTCTGCTATGAATCATATTACGAAGATTCAATGTGTTAGCTGTTGAAATTAATCTTATATGAACAATGATCTGATTTGTCACGTCTTTTATTTATTATTAAAATAAAAATCTAGCTTGATCTCTACTGTGCAATGAATCATATTATGAAGATTCAATGTGTTAGCTGTTGAAAGCAATCTTATATGAACAATGATATGATTTTTCACGTCTTTTATTTATTACTAAAATAAAAAATCTAGCTTGATCTCTACTGTGCAATGAATCATATTATGAAGATTCAATGTGTTAACTGTTGAAATGAATCTTATATGAACAATGATCTGATTTTTCACGTCTTTTATTTACTATTAAAATAAAAATCTAGCTTGATCTCTACTGTGCAATGAATCATATTATGAAGATTCAATGTGTTAACTGTTGAAATGAATCTTATATGAACAATGATCTGATTTGTCACGTCTTTTATTTATTAAAATAAAAATATAGCTTGATCTCTACTCTGCTATGAATCATATTACGAAGATTCAATGTGTTAGCTGTTGAAATGAATCTTATATGAACAATGATCTGATTTTTCACGTCTTTTATTATTATTAAAATAAAAAATATAGCTTGATCTCTAATGTGCTATGAATCATATTATGAAGATTCAATGTGTTAGCTGTTGAAATGAATCTTATATGAACAATGATCTGATTTGTCACGTCTTTTATTTATTAAAATAAAAATCTAGATTGATCTCTACTATCCTATGAATCATATTATGAAGATTCAATGTGTTAGCTGTTGAAATGAATCTTATATGAACAATGATCTGATTTGTCACGTCTTTTATTTATTATTAAAATAAAAATCTAGCTTGATCTCTACTGTGCAATGAATCATATTATGAAGATTCAATGTGTTAGCTGTTGAAATGAATCTTATATGAACAATGATCTGATTTTTCACGTCTTTTATTTATTAAAATAAAAATCTAGCTTGATCTCTACTGTGCAATGAATCATATTATGAAGATTCAATGTGTTAGCTGTTGAAAGCAATCTTATATGAACAATGATATGATTTTTCACGTCTTTTATTATTATTAAAATAAAAAATATAGCTTGATCTCTAATGTGCTATGAATCATATTACGAAGATTCAATGTGTTAGCTGTTGAAATGAATCTTATATGAACAATGATCTGATTTTTCACGTCTTTTATTTATTAAAATAAAAATCTAGCTTGATCTCTACTGTGCAATGAATCATATTATGAAGATTCAATGTGTTAGCTGTTGAAAGCAATCTTATATGAACAATGATCTGATTTGTCACGTCTTTTATTTATTATTAAAATAAAAATCTAGCTTGATCTCTACTCTGCTATGAATCATATTACGAAGATTCAATGTGTTAGCTGTTGAAATGAATCTTATATGAACAATGATATGATTTTTCACGTCTTTTATTTATTACTAAAATAAAAAATCTAGCTTGATCTCTACTATGCTATGAATCATATTACGAAGATTCAATGTGTTAGCTGTTGAAATTAATCTTATATGAACAATGATATGATTTTTCACGTCTTTTATTTACTAAAATAAAAAAATCTAGCTTGATCTCTACTGTGCAATGAATCATATTATGAAGATTCAATGTGTTAACTGTTGAAATGAATCTTATATAAACAATGATCTGATTTGTCACGTCTTTTATTTACTATTAAAATAAAAATCTAGCTTGATCTCTACTGTGCAATGAATCATATTATGAAGATTCAATGTGTTAGCTGTTGAAATGAATCTTATATGAACAATGATCTGATTTTTCACGTCTTTTATTATTATTAAAATAAAAAATATAGCTTGATCTCTAATGTGCCATGAATCATATTATGAAGATTCAATGTGTTAGCTGTTGAAATTAATCTTATATGAACAATGATATGATTTTTCACGTCTTTTATTATCATTAAAATAAAAATATAGCTTGATCTCTAATGTGCTATGAATCATATTATGAAGATTCAATGTGTTAGCTGTTGAAATGAATCTTATATAAACAATGATCTGATTTTTCACGTCTTTTATTTACTATTAAAATAAAAATATAGCTTGATCTCTAATGTGCTATGAATCATATTACGAAGATTCAATGTGTTAGCTGTTGAAATGAATCTTATATGAACAATGATCTGATTTGTCACGTCTTTTATTTATTATTAAAATAAAAATCTAGCTTGATCTCTACTCTGCTATGAATCATATTACGAAGATTCAATGTGTTAGCTGTTGAAATGAATCTTATCTGAACAATGATCTGATTTTTCACGTCTTTTATTATTATTAAAATAAAAATCTAGCTTGATCTCTACTATGCTATGAATCATATTATGAAGATTCAATGTGTTAGCTGTTGAAAGCAATCTTATATGAACAATGATCTGATTTGTCACGTCTTTTATTTACTATTAAAATAAAAAATCTAGCTTGATCTCTAATGTGCAATGAATCATATTATGAAGATTCAATGTGTTAGCTGTTGAAATGAATCTTATATGAACAATGATCTGATTTGTCACGTCTTTTATTTATTAAAATAAAAATCTAGGTTGATCTCTACTGTGCTATGAATCATATAATGAAGATTCAATGTGTTAGCTGTTGAAATTAATCTTATATGAACAATGATCTGATTTTTCACGTCTTTTATTTACTATTAAAATAAAAATCTAGCTTGATCTCTAATGTGCTATGAATCATATTATGAAGATTCAATGTGTTAGCTGTTGAAATGAATCTTATATGAACAATGATCTGATTTGTCACGTCTTTTATTTATTACTAAAATAAAAAATCTAGCTTGATCTCTACTGTGCAATGAATCATATTACGAAGATTCAATGTGTTAGCTGTTGAAATGAATCTTATATGAACAATGATCTGATTTGTCACGTCTTTTATTTATTACTAAAATAAAAAATCTAGCTTGATCTCTACTGTGCAATGAATCATATTATGAAGATTCAATGTGTTAACTGTTGAAATGAATCTTATATGAACAATGATATGATTTTTCACGTCTTTTATTATCATTAAAATAAAAATCTAGCTTGATCTCTAATGTGCTATGAATCATATTATGAAGATTCAATGTGTTAGCTGTTGAAATTAATCTTATATGAACAATGATCTGATTTGTCACGTCTTTTATTTATTAAAATAAAAATCTAGCTTGATCTCTACTATGCTATGAATCATATTATGAAGATTCAATGTGTTAGCTGTTGAAATTAATCTTATATGAACAATGATCTGATTTTTCACGTCTTTTATTATTATTAAAATAAAAATATAGCTTGATCTCTAATGTGCTATGAATCATATTATGAAGATTCAATGTGTTAACTGTTGAAATGAATCTTATATAAACAATGATCTGATTTGTCACGTCTTTTATTTACTATTAAAATAAAAATCTAGCTTGATCTCTACTGTGCTATGAATCATATTATGAAGATTCAATGTGTTAGCTGTTGAAATGAATCTTATATGAACAATGATCTGATTTGTCACGTCTTTTATTTATTAAAATAAAAATCTAGCTTGATCTCTACTATGCTATGAATCATATTATGAAGATTCAATGTGTTAGCTGTTGAAATGAATCTTATATGAACAATGATCTGATTTTTCACGTCTTTTATTTATTATTGAAATAAAAATCTAGCTTGATCTCTACTCTGCTATGAATCATATTACGAAGATTCAATGTGTTAGCTGTTGAAATGAATCTTATATGAACAATGATCTGATTTGTCACGTCTTTTATTTATTATTAAAATAAAAATCTAGCTTGATCTCTACTGTGCAATGAATCATATTATGAAGATTCAATGTGTTAACTGTTGAAATGAATCTTATATAAACAATGATCTGATTTGTCACGTCTTTTATTTACTATTAAAATAAAAATATAGTTTGATCTCTACTGTGCAATGAATCATATTATGAAGATTCAATGTGTTAACTCTTGAAATGAATCTTATATGAACAATGATCTGATTTTTCACGTCTTTTATTTACTATTAAAATAAAAAATCTAGCTTGATCTCTACTGTGCTATGAATCATATTACGAAGATTCAATGTGTTAGCTGTTGAAATGAATCTAATTTGAACAGTCAACCCTGCACTCCCATGTCATTTTTTTTCACGTTTTTTCGAGAGGTAATGGGGTTTTGCCTATGTTTAGGCCGGCTTGATCTAATAATTATCGCTTCTATTATGATTCATTTTCATTTACCACGAGATAACATCACATTTGTAAGGATGTTTCACTTGTGCAAAACCTATATTTTTAGTTATATACTGAAAATTATTTTCTTGGTTAATATGGCAAATTTTCTAATTTCCTGCAAAATTTTGAATGGTTATAATTCGGCGGCTAATTGTGCTACCAAAATAAATTTGCTACTATTGTTTATGTTTTGCAAAGATCTGTGTTCCCGCATTATCAATTTCAACGTTTACAGAAGAATAAAGAGACAAAGTAAAAAGTTCTGTGTATTTAAACAAAGAACTTTCTACTTTTCCTTTCCTCACTCGGACACTGTCTAACTTAATAGGTCACGCACTGTCTACCAAGCTCCAGCCTCTATCCCATCGTCGCAATGTTGCATCCCTGTGCTTGTTTGACAAGTACTTCAAGGGAATATACTCCGCAACGTATATCACCCCATTCATTGTTGAGATCCCAAATGCCGGAAAGCTCTAATAACTTCTTTCCTCGAACTGGTTGCCTTTGGAATTCCCTCCCTGCTACGTTTTCTGGACTGTACCGATGTAGCAGTAATAAATAAAGACTTAGTTTCTCTCTCAGAGAAATGTCACCACAAGACGATTTGATTAGACCCTGACCAATCGGCTTGCAGGGCGCATTGATTTCATCTATCTCCTGAAGAACTACTTCAGCCCCTTTGAGAATCACGGTCAGAAAGAGATTCCTGAAAGCAATGAGGAAAGACACCCCGTTTCTCTCTTCTATCTGTCCACCGGACGCTCAAACATCGACCATCTTCGCCTGAAGATAACGGCTCACAGACTTTCGACAGCCCAAAGAACTTTCTACTTTTCCTTTCCTCACTCGGACACTGTCCAACTTTCTTCTACCTATACCATACAGTGTAGGTAATTGAATAAACCCTTTCGTTATTGTTAAAAATGTTGTTTTTCCTTTTGTGCGATGGTTTTTGTTACTTACAAATAATATATAGGAGTTGGTCTTAAAACCCACTGATAAGAACCAGCTCTTATACCAACATGCAGAAATTTAAATGTAATGTGAACAAACATCTCGCTGCACAACTCCCCACTTAGGACGCCTCTATTGGTCTGGCACCTAATTCACAGTAGCTTCTTACGTCGCAGTGGCAATATGCTTTGTTTGGGGTGAATTGAAGAATAAGCACTGGAATTGAAATAAGGCTTTTTTGTGTATATAAGTATTATTTACTCCTCTCCAGGAGTTAGGCACAAGGCCAGTTTTATCTTACTCCCACAAGTACGATGTGACCCAAGGTCGGGTCGGAAAGTGGGGGTTGAAAAGCCAGCGCCCGAGAGGTGAGCACTCTGACCATCAAAAATTGCCTGGGCAGCCCCGTCGGCATTCCCCAGTAGGGGCGCCTCAGGCAGTAAGCAATAAACTTACTCCTCCCCAAAGAGGGGAGGCGAAGCCTGGGAGGGTGGACCTCCTAGAACTGCACAGGACAGACCCATAGACCGGCGTAAATCAAGCCCCGAAGGCCAAGACAATACCAGTCCATGGGGTGTAGTATCCATCGGAACAGATACTACACTTTGATCTCGACCAAAAGGTCGAGAGCAATTTTACTTGGCCAGCAATAAAGTAAAGGTATATGGGTACAGTTTCGGGAAATACGACCAAAAATTTACAGGCGTGACGTATGTACAACGAATGCTACAAAAACGAACTGAACTAGACGAAAGAAGGTATGCCGTTCCGAATGTTCATGAACCCCTCCCCCCCCCCCATGTAAAAACTGTTTCTTTCTTTCTTTCTTTTACATAGTAAGTTTAATTAGTTGTCATACGATGGTAGCACAAAGTTTGTTAGGAATAAAAGTTTAGTTTGGGGTACTTAGTATTAGCAGAACACCGGAGAAATTTTTTTTTCACAAGTTTTGTCTGCAAAACAAGTCACATGATCTGGTTAGGATCGACATACGAGAGTTGTTTTTTTGTTGTTTTTTTTACGGAAATTTCTCCAGACAAGGCATGAAGCCCCTTGATGTAAGTAGCTAAGAAAAAAGAAAAATACTACGTCAAGGTCAGAAACTAGCCAACGATAAGTGTTAGATGGATAGATTTCGACCCAGAAAACAGCAATTCTTCCTCCTTTGTCAGAAACATCGCTCATGGAATGTGAGGACTAAAGGACAAAATAAAGGAAGTGAGAGTGACGAGGCTGCCGAAAGTAAACCCAAGTTAGTCACTTTCTACTCTCCTTGACTTGAACATCGATGTTATAATTTCAGTTAATCTCGATGTTATGATTTTAGCAGAAATCAAGCTGAAAATGGAGGAAAGAGGAAGTGGTCATGCGCGTCTTTTCTATTTAGTAAGCATGACATTTTGTGGACTGTCGCCTCGCAAGTTGCCCCTCTCTATATTCGGGCCAAATTGTATGGCAGCGGCATCAGGAGCGTCATGTTGTATGGCAGCGGCATCAGGAGCGTCATGTTGTATGGCAGCGGCATCAGGAGCGTCATGTTGTATGGCAGCGGCATCAGGAGCGTCATGTTGTATGGCAGCGGCATCAGGAGCATCATGTTGTATGGCAGCGGCATCAGGAGCGTCATGTTGTATGGCAGCGGCATCAGGAGCGTCATGTTGTATGGCAGCGGCATCAGGTGCGTCATGTTGTATGGCAGCGGCATCAGGAGCGTCATGTTGTATGGCAGCGGCATCAGGAGCGTCATGCTGTATGCCAGTGAATGCTGGTCCCTTTCCCAGTGCTCTCTCTCCTGACTGCAGTGTAATGAACGATCCATGATCAGATGGATCTCCAATGTGAAATCTGACTGAACCCAACATATTAGGTCGGAGGATTTGCTAGAAGCACTACATTTAACCAGCATAGATCTTACCCTAAGAACGAATTGGTTCCGCTGGTATTGTCATGTGAAGCGTTCATCCTCCTGGACAAACTGTTGCAAAAGCATGGAGTGCTTGAATCGCAAGAAGATTGACCGGCCAAGGAAAACTTAAACAAGACAATACAGAGTGGAATTTGGAGATAGTTGACCAGCGGAACCACGTGGACAGGAGAAAGAGCTTGCGAAATATCAAAAAACATCTGACTTCTGGACAAGTTTTATTCAATAAAGCCAAATAACCAAATGAACATGATCGAACTGATCGACTGAAATACCTTGTGTTTGCGTCCTCATTTCTACTAGCATGTTCACTTGCTTATCCACATTTCCATAAACTAATTTTACATTTACTCCCTCATATATAAAGTTAGGTAAGTGTGTATGTTTCTATGTCTCTATGTACAGGATTCACTCCTAAACTAATTAACCGACCATTATGAAATTTGGAACACAGCTGCTAGGCTTAAAGGGTCGTAATGTGGTCTATATTTAGTTTAATTTACTTTTATGCAAAGCGGTAAAAGGGGTGGAGCGCTTTGTGAAAATTCAGATACCCCCCACCCCCCATTTTTGTGAAATTTTAACAATAGGTATTAGACATCAATTAATAAATATTCTCCAAATTTAAGTTTTCTTGGAACATTTTAAAGAGTGTTAGGGGGCATCATATGGACAAAACCTCCTATCTGAAAATTAAAATATTTCAGATTTGCATTGAATTAGATCCATAGTCATTAGACACAAATTAAACAAAATTCCCTGAATTTCAATTTCTTCTTAAAACCCCCTTAAAATTAAGCCTTACACTTTAGACATTTTCTAGAATCAAAATCATGTAATAGATTTTGATAAAAATTAGAATATAATATTTTTCAAATTAACCCATATACACATGTGTTTCATGTCAAACCTGCAATCATCAGTATTGGAGGAGATCCGGGTATGAGAGCTCAATGTAATAAACAGAGCAAGAATAAAATTAAAATAAAATAACACAGAATCACACAATCACCGGTGCAATAATTTATTTCGACCCTACGGTCTTATCAAGCATCCAAGCGAGGTGATTACAATTTTTGAAAATGAAAAAAGAGAAATTCACACTCACCATTTCAATATACATATAGAGAGAGCAACAACATATTTAATACATATCTTGAGAGAGGGGGAAATTAACAATTTAAGACGTAAATCGAGGTGGAGGAGAGTGACAACATATTTAATATATATAGAGAGAGGGGGAGATTGCACGATTTATAACGGAAGGCAATACAGTGAGGGGAAAAGAGAGCAATATATATACAGAAAGGGAGGAATTGTAGGATTTACCACTGACGGTATGTAGGGAGTGGGGAAGAAAGTTGAGGTATCCTAAACGGGTTCGGCCTATCTAGGTTTCCCTTCAACCGCCCAACCCCAAGCTCCCTAAAATCGTCTCTGAAAGCCGGAAATTAAGGTTATCCAAGTTGAGAAACCAGCTTGGAGGTGGGAGGATATAAGGAATGGAAAAAGCTGAAAATAGATCATCAGACAACCAAGGTCAGAGACCATGTCATATATATAGTTGTATATCCATAAGTGTTGGTCTCTCTCTTTCTTCTCTCTCTTATATATATATATATATATATATCAATCCAGTCCAAGAATAAAACAATTCAATTCATCCTAAGGTTAACGCACTTTCTGAGGAAATTAATCGTTAATCCATACCATTTTAAATAAATTATTTGATTATATAATAATAATAATAATAATAATAATAAGATTTAAGAAAATATTGACAATATTATTAATAGCTATAAAAATTATAAAAAATATATAAATATATATCAGCCATAAAAATATATAAAAATATATAAAAAATATAAAATATATAATCATATATACATACATACATACATATATACACACATACACACACATATACCATACATATATACATATATATAAATATATATATACATACATATAAAAACACATACACACACATACATACATACACACACAAATATACATACACACACATATATATATACAAATACATATATATATATACAAACATATACACATATACATACACATACTCTTACACATGCACATACACATACATATATATACGCATATACACATATATACATATACACATATACTCATATATAATAATGGAGATCTTAATACTAATAATTATAATTGGATTTAGTCATGTTAAAATAAAGAATCATGAAGGGAATTAAAGGATAAAGGATAACAGATAAGAACAATTCAGTATATCCACTGCTACTTAATCGGCCTCGGATTATGAGTAGTTGGTTATTTTAAATTTACATTTATGCTTGCACTTCGTCATTAGTTCATCTCTTCTGTTCAGAAGATTACCGTATCGTATTTTAGGATTCTTATTTTTTCCTCGAAACACAAATTGCATCTTTGCCTAAATCCATTCGGAATGTTAGAATAGCACAAGATTGACCAAGAAACCACTGGTGTTTGGTTTTCATTTTTCAGTAGCCACCATTGTTTCGCTAATTTCGTTTTGTTCTTAAGTTCTGGATTTACGAATGAGTGTTTGTGATCATAGAAACGCTGTTTCCAGTTTCCCGCAGAAATGCTGATGTATACTTTCTTGTCCCTGTTGTTATCTTCCGGACATATCGTGGCCTTATAAACCACGCACTCTACTTTGCAATTACCATCCAGTAGGCATTCATTCTTCACCTGATAATTGCACTTATTTACTTTAGCCTTAATGTTATTAGAATTATTTAATATTTTCTGATTATCCATGTTCTTGGTACAAGAGTACCTAATTTTTATGTAACATTGTATGACTAAAGATAAACATCGACTTGAAACAGCCGTAAATACATTTAATACTTTGGGGTATACTCTTCATGTGGAATATGATTTGAAAATAATTCTATTATATGATAGATAAATACTTACAATGTTATGTATTGGCATACCAAAATATTTCCATTGTTCTATCATTTGTGGATTTAAGTAAACACGAAGGAGCTTGTCAAGTGGAGCTGAAAGACAGAAATAAATATTAACTATTTTCATCATCGTAAAATAATTATGCAGGGTAAGGGTAGGGTTAGGGTTAGGTTTGGGCTTTGTAAGGGTTAGGGTTGGTGTAGGGTTAAGGTTAGGGTTAGGGATTAGAGGTTAGGGTTAGGGGTTAGAAGTTGGGGTTGGGTTAGTTTTGGGTTGTGTTAGGGTTGGGGTAGGGTTAGGTTTGGGTTGTGTTAGGGTTAAGGTAGGGTTAGGGTTAGGTCTGGGTTGTGTTAGGGTTAGGGTTGGTGTAGGGTTAAGGTTAGGGTTAGGGTTAGGTTTGGTGTAGGGTTATGGTTAGGGTTAGGGATTAGAGGTTAGGGTTAGGGTTAGGGTTAGGAGTTGGGGTTGGGTTAGGTTTGGGTTGTGTTAGGGTTAAGGTAGGGTTAGGGTTAGGGTTAGGTTTGGGTTGTGTTAGGGTTAGGGTTGGTGTAGGGTTAAGGTTAGGGTTAGAGGTTAGGGGTTGGGGGTAGGGTTGGGGTTAGGAGTTGGGGTTGTGTTAGGGTTATGGTTGGTGTAGGGTTAAGGTTAAGGTTAGGGATTAAGGGTTAGGGGTGAGGGGTTGGGGTTAGGGTTGGGTTAGGGTTAGGCTTGGCACAAATCCATCATAAATTTCCAACAGATATAGAATACTAGACATACACGTGACGCGTTGGGTTACAACCACTACCACTTTTTTCTTTTTTACTAATTTGTGTGCAAGAAGTGTAAACTGGTTGGATCATTCCACCGCTCCAGAATGTACCTCACTCCTGATGCAATCCTCTACATATACGAGTCAGATACGTCCCAAGATGGAGTTCTCTTGACAGAATACACAATCGACTTCGCAATCTATTCAGAGATTATCTCTTCTCTTCCCTGCAGCCCCTTTCTCACAGAATAGACGTTGCTAGTCTTTCTCTACTCTATCAGTATTTCCATGGTAGGTGCTCGACTGAGCTTCAAGATCTGATTCCTCTCCCAGAAAACCCTTCTCAGTAAGAATTTGTCTTACTACCAACACTGCAAAGAAGTCTCCTTTCTTTCTCTGAATTTGACCTTTGACTTTCACTTCAGACCTAAAATGGAAGACTTACATACAAATCCGTTATTAAATGTTGTGGGGTACAAATCACCCCTATTGAAGAACTAATGGAAGCAACCATCTATAATAAATACCATGGTTGCAAAGACTCAAACAGAGGACATTCCTATTCATGTTTTACCGCATGGTAGGAATCCGGTCATCTCCTACCACATTTAGTGGCGTTACTGTATTGCTATGAATAAATACATTGTATATTTTAACCTGTCACAATTTGTGGTTGTTATCTTTGTAGCCCCTAGCACGGGTCTACAACACTAAAGTTGCTGGGGAAATGGGTCTGCCGCTCCAGAATGTACCTGACTCCTGAGCAATCTTCTACCAGATTCGACCGAAGGTGGCGTACTGTTGCCACATTTGAAGAAGTGCCACCCAGAGCACTTATACTTGCCTTGAGAGAGTACAAAATCTACTCCGTAACATGGTGGAAGATGGTCTATTTTATTCCCTGCAGTCCCTAACCCTAACACCCCTGGATTTGTCAGAGAAGGACAGCCTTTCCCCAGGAAGTAAACCTCGACCAATTATTCAAAGAAATATGGTGTGCTGTCTCGTCAAGCCATCCAACACGTCCCCATAGAGGGCAGTTTTGAAAACACATGGTCGTTTTCAAGTCGAATGGTAACAAATATCTGTCGAGACATCCTCTGAATTAATCACAGTTCTCAATCCTTTCATAGTACTGTTCCATCATCTAACTGAAAATCTCACTAACCTTTATCCTCGAGTGGCCTTTGGCCTAGGTATATATATATATATATATATATATATATATAGTCTAAAGAAGCTTAGAGTCATTAAAAAAAAAAAATTAAAAAAAGTAAAATGCAGTTTAAATTCCCAGACAAACTAACTAAATCCAAGATATTGCAGACTTAACATTCGTTGGAAAATTAATAAATGAAAAAATATAAGTAAAATAAAAAAAAATAAAAAATAAAAATAAAAAAGGGGGGTTAATTATCTAAGAGTGAAACAAAAACAGGAAACCTTAAGCGTCTAATATTAACACGGGGGATCATCAGCTGTTTACCATGTAACTGTTTCGGAGATTTAAAAACAGGACAGTTTTAATATTCATGGCTCTCCAATGCTACTGATCAAACGACCATTTCCCCAATAATCAAGTGTCGAAATAATTCGAAATATATATATATATATAGACAGATCATCGGAATCAGAACTTTTTGGGGTACCGGAATCGAGAGAATACAAAATCGTCTTCCCAACCTATTCGGACATGATCTCTTCTCTACCGTGCAACCCCTTTTCTCACAGAAGAAACGTTTCTAGTCTTTCCCGTCTCTATTGGTATTTTCATGATAGGTGCTCGACTGAGCTTCAAGATCGGCCCCCCCCCCTCCTCCGTAAAAACTTGTCTTGCTACCAACACTGCAAGTAACTCTCCCCTTTCCCTCTGTCAAAATTTCTTTCCAAGGCCTTCCAACCTGTGTAACACGTTACTGCGGTAATGCTTTCCTACACACTACAATATGGTCGTTTTCAAGTCCAATGTCAACAAATATCTGCAAAGTCGTCCTGTGAATTAATCGTAGTTCTCAATCCTTTCATCATCCAACTGAAAATCCCACTAACCATTATCCTCGAGTGGCTGGTGGCCTTCGTAAGTTGTGGACCATTAGTATATTAAAAGAAAAAAAAGACAATGGAGACGGATGAGAACTCTCATGTGGACAAAGTATATTTGAATAACAAGGATATCAAGAAGTTCTGTTACCTTGGTGACACCATTGGAGCACCAGGTGGAGCAGGTGCTAGTCTGATTGCAAAAGTTAGGAGTGGATGGAGTAAATTCAGGGAACTTCTGTCATTACTAACCAGCAGAGCATTACCAGTGTCGAACAAGGGAATAATCTAGCCATTACTAGTAAAAAATAAATAAATAAAGAGTGTTACCATTGTCAACTAATGAAGGAGTCTATCAGGCATGTGTTTCATCGAGAGGAATGATATGAGAATGATAAGATGAACATGTAACGCTTAGATCTGATGACCTCAGAGGAAGATTTAACCTGGACAGTATAGGGAGACTCCTTTGGTTTGGTCACATTGAAAGGAGGGATGAGAGTTCTTGCGGTAGTAAATGTAGAACAGTTGAGGTAGCAGGGTCAGTTGACAGTTGAAAGCCAGTGAACAGAAAGTGGCAGAAAGTGATAGGGGTACAGTTGAGGGCAAGAGGGATGATTGAGTACCCGGCCAAAGATAGAAGTCAATTTCTAAAAGTCGTCCACCACATGTCAGTATGTAGAAGTGACATTAAACTGATGATGATGATGATGATGATGATGATGAGTCACCATTTATCAAGGCCAAAAGCATCTCGAGAATAAGGGTTAATGAGATGAATGAATTGTCAGCTGAGAGATGAAGAATATTATGAGAGGATTGAGAATGAATTGTCAGTTGAGAGATGAAGAATATTATGAGAGGATTGAGAACGATTGTCAGTTGAGAGATGAAGAATATTATGAGAGGATTGAGAATGATTGTCAGTTGAGAGATGAAGAATATTATGAGAGGATTGAGAATGATTGTCAGTTGAGAGATGAAGAATATTATGAGAGGATTGAGAATGATTGTCAGTTGAGAGATGAAGAATATTATGAGAGGATTGAGAATGATTGTCAGTTGAGAGATGAAGAATATTATGAGAGGATTGAGAACGATTGTCAGTTGAGAGATGAAGAATATTATGAGAGGATTGAGAATGATTGTCAGTTGAGAGATGAAGAATATTATGAGAGGATTGAGAATGATTGTCAGTTGAGAGATGAAGAATATTATGAGAGGATTGAGAACGATTGTCAGTTGAGAGATGAAGAATATTATAAGAGGATTGAGAATGATTGTCAGTTGAGAGATGAAGAATATTATGAGAGGATTGAGAATGATTGTCAGTTGAGAGATGAAGAATATTATGAGAGGATTGAGAACGATTGTCAGTTGAGAGATGAAGAATATTATGAGAGGATTGAGAACGATTGTCAGTTGAGAGATGAAGAATATTATGAGAGGATTGAGAATGATTGTCAGTTGAGAGATGAAGAATATTATGAGAGGATTGAGAACGATTGTCAGTTGAGAGATGAAGAATATGATGAGAGGATTGAGAACGATTGTCAGTTGAGAGATGAAGAATATTATGAGAGGATTGAGAATGGTTGTCAGTTGAGAGATGAAGAATATTATGAGAGGATTGAGAATGATTGTCAGTTGAGAGATGAAGAATATGATGAGAGGATTGAGAACGATTGTCAGTTGAGAGATGAAGAATATTATGAGAGGATTGAGAATGGTTGTCAGTTGAGAGATGAAGAATATTATGAGAGGATTGAGAATGATTGTCAGTTGAGAGATGAAGAATATTATGAGAGGATTGAGAATGATTGTCAGTTGAGAGATGAAGAATATTATGAGAGGATTGAGAATGATTGTCAGTTGAGAGATGAAGAATATTATGAGAGGATTGAGAATGATTGTCAGTTGAGAGATGAAGAATATGATGAGAGGATTGAGAACGATTGTCAGTTGAGAGATGAAGAATATTATGAGAGGATTGAGAATGATTGTCAGTTGAGAGATGAAGAATATTATGAGAGGATTGAGAATGATTGTCAGTTGAGAGATGAAGAATATTATGAGAGGATTGAGAATGATTGTCAGTTGAGAGATGAAGAATATTATGAGAGGATTGAGAATGATTGTCAATTGAGAGATGAAGAATATTATGAGAGGATTGAGAATGATTGTCAGTTGAGAGATGAAGAATATTATGAGAGGATTGAGAATGAATTGTCAGTTGAGAGATGAAGAATATTATGAGAGGATTGAGAATGAATTGTCAGTTGAGAGATGAAGAATATTATGAGAGGATTGAGAATGAATTGTCAGTTGAGAGATGAAGAATATTATGAGAGGATTGAGAATGAATTGTCAGTTGAGAGATGAAGAATATTATGAGAGGATTGAGAATGATTGTCAGTTGAGAGATGAAGAATATTATGAGAGGATTGAGAATGATTGTCAGTTGAGAGATGAAGAATATTATGAGAGGATTGAGAATGATTGTCAGTTGAGAGATGAAGAATATTATGAGAGGATTGAGAATGATTGTCAGTTGAGAGATGAAGAATATTATGAGAGGATTGAGAATGATTGTCAGTTGAGAGATGAAAAATATTATGAGAGGATTGAGAATGATTGTCAGTTGAGAGATGAAGAATATTATGAGAGGATTGAGAATGATTGTCAGTTGAGAGATGAAGAATATTATGAGAGGATTAAATATGATGAATTGATTACTTATGAAGACGTTTAATGACATGTATTTGTTGACATTGGACTTGAAGACGATCATGTTGTAGTATGCAGAGAAGCAGTTCTGTGGTAATGTGTTCCAGATGATAAAGTTCTTTGAAAGAAACTGTTCATGGGAATTCTGTTTGATGTTAAGCACGCAGGGGGGGGGGACAAAAAAAAGAGAAAGTTTGGGCAGTTATCATCATTCAACTGACAATCCTGCCATCTTAACTTTTATCCTTGAGTCGCTTTTTGTCCTTAATAAGTGGTGACT
>OY744552.1:51803683-51813683 GCA_963556195.1 Sepiola atlantica
AAATAAGTGTGTAAAACGTTAGCATATAATTATACATATATATATATATATATATATATACTAGACCACCCGTGACCCGTTGGGTCAGTTTGTTATATTAGCTATGGAATTCATGTATGAGCGTGACACTTGTGGCATAAAGAAAATAGGTTTTTTTTACATAACAGAAGCATTTCTATGAAAGTATATTAAAATGAAAAAAGAATATAGATTTCTATGAGTCGTTCTGTTTATTATAATTGTTTTTTTTTTAAATTACAGTTACTGAATTATAAGTGGTTGGTTAGGGCGATTTGAGAAAGGAAGGGGGTACAGCAGGCTTTCTCGCGTACGTAACGAAAACAGAGGGAGTAGGAGTGGTGAAATCTATGAGAAAGAAAGTGGGAGGTATTTTCGTTCACCGACCGCTAGTATGGCTGATATTAATAATGAGTGTTGTTTTTTTGTTTGTTTGTTTTTGTTTTTTAAAAGGGAGGATTTTTTTAAAACTGCGACAGACTTTACGAAGTCCTCCCGTTGAATGTTTTTAGCCGTGAAGAAAACAAATAAACTATTTGATGAAATTAAATGAAATTGTTTAAAAATTTCCAGAATGAAAAATTTCATGCGTTCGTTAATCATAATAGAGAATAACGGAATTGGAATAACAGATTGAAGACGATGCTATTTACGCATGCGCAACCGGATGTTGAAAACCGGAAAGCTGAAAGCTGATTGCAAACATACAAGAACAATAGACATTTAGTATTATATAGATATATATATATATATTATAGTATAAAATGAAGTAATAAAATAAGGTGTCAATCAAATTTTATTAGAATTCAAAGTTCAAGCAAAGTATCTTAAAATCCTTAGCTCATGAGTTTTCAAAGGATAATTCTTCTCTTCAGAGGACCATTACCGCAGTTATACTACTACAGGTAATAAAATTACGCTTTGAAAATATATAAAATTATATACACAAATACATAAAAATACATAACATCAAACATATCAACCCAAAAACATACTTTTTGTTGAATCCATACAGTCCATCCAGGTCATACAAATTGAGAAGTATAATCAGGAAAGACATTACTCCAAGTTACAAACAGCAGTCCATATACGTGAAATTGAAGGGGCCGGCAAAGTTGTCCAGTCGCGAAATGTGTCAATATTCAATGTTAATGATAAATAAATCAAATAATACAGAAAGTCCAATAAAAGTTCCAAAATCCCGATATGTGCAACCCAAGTCAAATCAAAGTTCGTTGTTTAATATATTGAGCTTACGTTTTTATCCGGATGTTTCACTAATTATAAGATATTAGTTGACGCTTATATCTTTTGTTGGATTGCTTCATATATATATATATATATATATATATATATATATATATATATATATGAAACGGACCGTTAAATATATCTCACAGAAATTTGGAATTTTTGGAAATGTGAAAAAAATAAAAATAAAAGTAATAAAACAAATCATGGTTATTGGAATATAATTAAAAACTGTTATATATATATATATATATATATATATATATATATATATATTATTTTACTTACCCGCTTAAAGAGTTCAATAAGATGGTTGCTTCCGGCATAGTTGGCTTCACTTCCGGAAGTGACACCATAAATGTTCACTGAAAAAGAAAAAAAAGTTTATTTTTGCTTTTTTTCCTTCAGATTGCAGAGGATGCGACATTGCGAAATGAAAAAGACAAAATCTCTCCATAAAAAAGTTAATTAATTTTATTCAACAACTTGTTCAGCCGATGAAAGATAAAGTTTGCGAAGAACGCAAATGTTTAGGGAAAGAGTTGTTTTTCGTGTAAGGAGACATTGGATACATATGTTTGTTGACACTATCGCCGCATGCGTTTCAAATGTGTGTATATGTGTGTGTATATTAGCGTGCCTGTTTTGTTAGTGAGCGAGTGTATTCATCTATGAAGGGAAGACCCTTATCTTGATAAGCTCCGAGGACCGATTTTCACTCCAGGTCTAAAATAGAAGACGTATCCAATTTGTTGCTAAGATTGCTGGAAAAATGGTTGGATCATTCTATCGCTCCAGAAAACACTTGACTACTGATGCAATCCTCTATCTGTATAGGAGTCAGATGCTTCACAAATAGAGTCCTGCTTCCACATGTGGGGAGGTACTGCTTAGAGCACTATTAGGGGGTGATCTTTTCTATTCTCTACAGCCCCTTTCTAACAGATGTAAGACGACATTCACTCCTTTCTGCCCCCCCCCGCCCCAAGGGCATAGCAGCACTAGAATTTCCATGGACAGAGTTTCTTTCCAAGGGCTTCTCGTTGGGGAGACACATTACTACACGTGGGGAGGTGCTACTCAGAGCACTCTTTCCTGCCTTTACAGCGTACAAAGTCGAATTGGCAATCTAGCGAAGGTGATCCCTTCTCTACGCTACCTTTCTCACAGAATAGACGTTGCTAGTCTTTCTCTACTCTATCGTTATTTCCATGGACAGTGCTCGATTGAGTTCCAATCTCCGGTTCCTCCTTATAAGACATTCACAGCAAGAACTCGCTTTCCAACCACAACTAAAAAAAAAAAACTTTCATTTCTCTCCATATGTGCCTAACATCTAGCAGAACAGTGTTTGTTTTCAATAACATTCCATCTGTAGAACACATTACCACAGGACTGCTTCCATGCAGACTACAACATGAATCATAATCCCCTCGCCATAAGTAACCAAAGTTTGTTCATTCCACTAATCATTTTCACTCCCCGAATAATATTCTTCGTTAAACCGAAAATCCATCCATCTTGTTAATCCTTATCCTCGAGTGGCTGTTGACCTTGATAAGTTAAAACGTAACAAAGTTATGGTGTGATTATTAAAATAAAACAAATTGAAAAGTAATCAGATAAGTGTTACTGCAGTAAGAAACGTCGTTGAAATGATAACCTCTGAAATTTTAGAAACCAGACAACGTGACGCGAGATTTTGTCAAATAAATTAAATATTTATTAAATCATTTTTTTATTTTAAAATCCAAATTTTCGTTTTTATAAAACCCTATTCATGGTAATGCAGACAATATTTTCCTTCTTTTTTTTTTTTCTTCTTTTTTTTTTCATTGTCGAAGTCGTACGATGTAGTCGAAAATCGAAGAGACTATTTTTTAACATTTAATGCTTAATCTGTAGTGAAGCAAGCGTTGTGGCACGTGTGTGCAATAATGAGATCTAAAGTGGTACTACACTTTGAAACGCCGTTGAAATGATAAACTTTGCGCTTCACTACGGATCGTACATTAAAACAAAAAAACAGTCTCTTCGATAAAACCAGAAGATCGTCGATCTTCGGCTACGCTGTAAAACTACAACCATGAAAAAAAAATGAAAAAAAAGGAAAATATTGTCTGTATTACTATGAATAGGATTTTATATAATTACAAGCCCTATAATTCCACAACACATATCTTAAGCCCTATAATTACACAACGAATATCTTAAGCCCTATAATTACACAACAAATATCTTAAGCCCTATAATTCCACAACACATATCTTAAGCCCTATAATTACACAACACATATCTTAAGCCCTATAATGACACAACACATATCTTAAGCCCTATAATTCCACAACACATATCTTAAGCCCTATAATTACACAACACATATCTTAAGCACTATAATTACACAACACATATCATAAGCCCTATAATTCCACAACACATATCTTAAGCCCTATAATTACACAACACATATCTTAAGCCCTATAATTACACAACACATATCTTAAGCCCTATAATGACTCTACACATATCTTAAGCACTATAATTACACAACACATATCTTAAGCCCTATAATTCCACAACACATATTTTAAGCCCTATAATGACACAACAAATATCTTAAGCCCTATAATTCCACAACAAATATCTTAAGTCCTATAATGCCACAAACATATCTTAAGCCCTATAATTCCACAATACATATCTTAAGCCCTACAATTCCACAACAAATATATACAGCCCTATAATGACACAACAAATATCTTAAGTCCTATAATGACACAATAAATATCTTAAGTCCTATAATTCCACAACAAATATCTTAAGCCCTATAATTCGACAACACATATCTTAAGCCCTATAATTCTATAACAAATATCTTAAGCCCTATAATTCCGCAACACATATCTTAAGCCCTATAATTCGACAACACATATCTTAAGCCCTATAATTACACAACAAATATCTTAAGCCCTATATTTCCACAACACATATCTTAAGCCCTATAATTACACAACAAATATCTTAAGCCCTATAATTCCACAATACAAGAAATGAAAAGGCTCACAGTAAGCGTGACTACAAAGGCTGAATTTAACAATTTCGAAATCGAACCATTTTTAAAAGTCACTTGATCTTTCGTTTACAAAATTCGCAAAGAGTTAAAGGCTAAAGATGGGAAAGTGCCACCATTATTGAAACGTAACAGACATTCTAGACACAGATAGCATTAGAACAGCATCATTTATTCGGCAGCTACAGCACACCGTTGGTGGTAATCATATGAGGTCTATTGCACGTCCGACTCAACAAAATGGCGATCTTCATCGTTACACTCTACAACCAACCATCTAACCACTAAAGTCTCGTATGTACACGTTAGTTATATATCGTTACCTTCGCCACTCTATAACCCTAACCCTGACTCTGTAAAGGAAAACATATATGCTATGTGATACACAGAATAAGGAGAAAATACGACCAAATACAATATACACATTTTTGGCCAAGATCAAAGTGTAGTATCTGTTCCGATGGATACTGCACCCCATAAACTGGTATCATCTTGGCCTTCGGGGCTTGATTTACGCCGGTATATGGGTCTGTCCTGTGCAGTTCTAGGAGGTCCACCCTCCCAGGCTTCGCCTCCCCTCTTTGGGGAGGAGTAAGTTTATTGCTTACTGCCTGAGGCGCCCCTACCGGGGAATGCCGACGGGGCTGCCCAGGCAATTTTTAAACCCCACTTTCCCGACCCGACCTTGGGTCACATCTTACTTGTGGGAGTAAGATAAAAACTGGCCTTGTGCCTAACTCCTGGAGAGGAGTAAATCAATACACATTTTTGGCCAAGATCAAAGTGTAGTATCTGTTCCGATGGATACTGCACGCTGTCCTGTGCAGTTCTAGGAGGTGCACCCTCCCAGGCTTTGCCTTCTCACCCTTTGAGAAGGGGTTAGTTTATTGCTAATCGCTTGAGGCGCCCCTACCGGGGAATGTCGACGGGGCTGCCCAGGCAATTTTTAAATGGCCAGAGTGCTCACCTCTCGAGCGCTGGCTTATCTAATCCCACTTTCCCGACCTTGTGTCACATCTTACCGCTGTGGGAGGTAGATAAATCAATACAATATACACATTTTATTTGTATATTGACAAACGTAAAGTGGACTTGCAACACAACATAAAAGAACATACAATAAAAGAGTTTGTTACTCACCTCGCGGTGGCGGTGTCTGCCATACATGGTAGCTTTCGAATCTAAGACAGAGTTCCTTCATATTCAACCACGTAGAATTCTGTCCAACATGGTGAACACCCTTCTCTCTCCACTAGTAGTCTGGGTCTCTCTATTCAAAGGGGAATAACTCATCGGTGTTCTTAGCAACCGGTGTCATTCTCCCTTGTTCCCCTACATGCACATACCGTTATTCATACAAACTATGGTTGGATTGCTAAAAGGATTGTTAATTTTATTAACGATTCCAAGGGTGGCAATTATGTACCCGATATTTTTTTTTCTAAAAAAAAAGAAAGTATTTTTTATATATACATGATTTGCGTTGATTATTTCTGGGGCTTTAGTGTGCCACTTGTAATCGTAGAGTGGGCCACTGTTGGCACATGTGACATAGGTTGGCCACCCACTGTTCTACGTTTTTCATACACTTTTTGTAGTTTCTTGTTTTTTTTTAATTAAAAAAAATGAAATTGACTAGAAAATATGAAACTCCGTCCATATTAATGCCGGCCACTAATAGAAATTTTTTCACCACACTGCCCATAATCCTACCCCCAAGGAGGAGGTAATGTCTGGGAGGATGGTCTCATGACAATAGAACAGATACTACACTACCTCCCTCAAATGACATTTCATTCCTCTTGTGGAGAGCAGCCCTTGCGAGGTCATTTGGTCACACGATGACCAATCTCACTCCTAGGCATATTGATTTCCACCGGACCTGTTAATGGCTCCACCCGAAGACCTTTAGAAATCTGCAGGGCAGTCAGAGAGCTTCCAGGCATCTACGAAGAAAAAACGTTGACACTCTCTCCTGCTCCTGTCAACTAGCCACTGAGCAAGGCTATCTTCACTTGAAGGTATACTGCTCCAAGAAAATACTTTCGGCGGTATACCTTTATTATTACTATTTCTTTCTTCATTGTTTAAACCTCTGACAACCTACACCCAACGGTGTAGGTCACTTAAATAACACGAGATATAATTTTGCATGCACCTTTTTCTCATCTCTTTTTATTAGGTTTGTAATGTTTACACAATAAACATTACAAATTTACAATAAATTAATAAAAGTGAATATTAATTAAAACAACTTCACATGAAAAGGATTCTGGTGCTACCAGATCAGGCTGTCTGAAGATATCGGCTTCCTGGTCAAAAATACACCAAACATTGATGTTATTGTTTTTTTCCTTTCCCTTTGCAAAACTCAATCATGTTCTGAAAAGCTAAAAACAAAAACAACAATTTTCCTCTACAAAACAACCGAACGAAACACCATGAATAAATATTTGAACATATAAAGAACTTGAAGCATAAAATCTTTTACCAAAATGACCGGATTCGGCATTAAATAACCTGAAAAGGGTTGATATGCCGTAAAAAAACAAAAAACAAACCAAACACCATGAATAAATATTTGAATATCTATAGAACTTGATGCATAAAAACTTTTACCAAAATGACTGGATTTGGCATTAAATACCCTGAAAAGGGTTGATATGCCGTAAAACAAAACAACCGAACCAAACACCATGAATAAATGCTTGAAGATATAAAGAACTTGAAGCATAAAAACTTTTACTAAAATGAACGAATTCGGCAGTAAATAACCTAAAAAGGGTTGATATGCCGTAAAACAAAACAACCCAACCACATGGAAAGGAATAAAAGAAATGAAGGCTTTGGTCGAAACTATCATCTAAATAAATTTGTTGTTGAGAGAAGGGTCGTCTTGTTTTCCTTTCTTTGGCGATTCTTTTGTGAGAAATTGGGGGTTATTATAGGAGATAGTAAGATTCTTTTGTGAGATAGTAAGATTCTTTTGTGAGATAGTAAGATTCTTTTGTGAGAAATTGGGGGTTATTATAGGAGATAGACTTACAGTCTATGGAGTTAATGCCTGGGAGAATGCTATGATGAGGAACGAACAGATACTTCAGCAAAAATATCACGTGGCGGACATAAAAGACGCCCACAATGAAATTGACTATAAAATCTGAACCCCCCCCCACCCATTTTCTAGGGATTTCATTGTCCCGTGAAGGTAACTTTATACACCTGTATATTTATAGACCCTACCATAATATATGAGAGAGAGAGAGAGAGAGAGAGAGAGAGAGAGAGAAAGGAGTAGAGAGGTAGAGAGAAAGGGGTAGAGAAGTAGAGAGAGAGGGGGTAGAGAGAGAGAGAGAGAGAGAAAGGGATAGAGAGGTAGAGAGAGAGAGGTAGATAGGGGTAGAGAGAGAAAGGGGTAGAGAGGTAGAGAGAGAGGGGGTAGAGAGAGAGAGAAAGGGGTAGAGAGGTAGAGAGAAAGGGGTAGAGAGGTAGAGAGAGAAAGGGGTAGAGAGGTAGAGAGAAAGGGGTAGAGAGGTAGAGAGAGAGGGGGTAGAGAGAGAAAGAGAAAGGGGTAGAAAGGTAGAGAGAGAGAGGTAGAGAGAGAGGTAGAAAGAGAGAGGTAGATAGGGGTAGAGAGAGAAAGGGGTAGAGAGGTAGAGAAAAAGGGGTAGAGACGTAGAGAGAGAGGGTGTAGAGAGGTAGAGAGAGAGAGGTAGATAGGGGTAGAGAGAGAAAGGGGTATAGGGGTAGAGAGAGAGGGGTAGAGAGAGAGAGAGAGAAAGGGGTAGAGAGGTAGAGAGGTAGAGAGAGAGAGGTAGAGAGAGGGGTAGAAAGAGAGAGGTAGATAGGGGTAGAGAGAGAAAGGGGTAGAGAGAGAGAGGGGTAGAAAGAGATGGAGAGAGATATAGAGAGAGGTAGAGAGGGAGAGAGGGGGTAGAAAGAGAGAGGTAGAGAGAAAGAGGGGTAGAGAGGGATAGAGAGAGAAAGAGAGAGGGTAGAGAGGTAGAGAGAGAGAGGTAGATAGGGGTAGAGAGAGAGGGGGTAGAGAGAGAGAGAGAAAGGGGTAGAGAGGTAGAGAGAGAGGTAGAAAGAGAGAGGTAGATAGGGGTAGAGAGAGAAAGGGGTAGAGAGAGAGAGTGGTAGAAAGAGATAGAGAGAGATATAGAGAGAGGTAGAGAGGGGGTAGAAAGAGAGAGGTAGAGAGAAAGAGGGGTAGAGAGGGGTAGAGAGAGAAAGAGAGAGGGTAGAGAGAGATGGGGGGGGGAGAGAGAGAGCCTACCATAAAGGCACAGGTTACCATATGTGCAACACGCAACATCGTCTCCATAGAAACAAAATAAACATCAAACAGGTTCGTTCGTTGCCTAGTAAGTATTTTCCAACTGATGAAGCGAGACGAATGCAACCAAATAAAAATAAAGTAATAAACATTTCCTTCTCCATTGTTGATCACCATGTAAATAATAGAGACGCAATCGGCGCACCCCCATCAAACGGACTGTGCACCCCCCAGGGATTCTAAACACTTTTTGATTCATTAAACTAATCAATTGCTCATTATTTTCAACGATAAAGGAAGACAAGGATTATCGAAAATCGACATTCTTTTTCCTGTTGTAATCATTCGTTTGAGCAACTCCATTTTGTATTTCAAACCTTTACACATAACATGCAAACTCTACGCTTTTTACACAATATTAATAGGCGTGTCCAATAAACGGCGAACATCAAGACGCGAATAATTGTCATTTGTTAAAAAAAAACTCCGGCCCCTGTCCCATCCCCTTTTCTCTCCCTTTTCTTCAAAGACCCTTCTTGCCAAGAACATCCGATTCTTAAATTCCTTCTCAAAGGATAATTCCCTCGCTCTGCCAGCGACGGAACCCAACAAAAGTCTTCAAAAACATCAAAATTTCTATCGACTCTTTTTAGAGACCTTTTCTCTGTACATAAAAAGGAAGAATAAAAAACACGTTGCTATCCCCCTTTTTAGGGCCGTTTGCTCTTTACATAAAAAGGGGCTTGGAGAAAATTCCATCAACGGAGCACCAAAAATGACGTGTTCTTTCTCTAAGAACGAGTTGGTACTAATTTGAGAAAAAAGGCGCCAATAGCAGTTTGTCCGAATAAGGGACAACCCTGACCTCACAGGTCTTTCAGTACATTTTTAGTACACCTTCGCCAACCCGACTGCTAACCCTAACCCCAGCCACCTCATCATAGAAGGAAAAAAAGGCAAACGGGATTATGACGACAGTGGCAACATGTTGACCCCCCCAACCCCGACACATCTCGCAGACAATAAAGAATACATTTCCGAAATTATGAATTTAAATAAAAGTAGCACCGGAAAAAATGGCACGGTGAAAATGGCACAGGTAAAATGGCACAATTTGATAAATAGGACAAAAATGGCACTAGAAAAAAATATAGATGAAAATCTCACAATGAGTTTATCAAATCACTAATTTTAATTAATTACGAGGAAAAGTTACAAATCTATTCGTGTAATGTACGCCACCCCCCCCCACACACACACACACACGCGCGCGTACAATTATTTTTGCGAACATATATGCACACATTGCACTGGTTTTGCGAACATAGATGCACACATTGCACTGCTTTTTCGAACATATATGCACACATTGCACTGGCTTT
>OY744552.1:51821183-51876183 GCA_963556195.1 Sepiola atlantica
CCAGGCCATGTTGCTTCGTCTAAAACGCTTATTCCAATTGAATCACTCTCTCTCTCTCTCTCACGTTTGAGTGAAATGCAGAATAGAAGAAATCGTTAGAACACTTGAGCCGAATGCGAGTCAAGCGATTGGTTGAGTCAAATGACGTCAGAATAGGAGGAGGGGCTTACGGTTAAATAATTGTCTTGGTCAAACCTAAAACATGCGTTTCACGTACAATGGACCTCCCAATGTTTTTTTTTTTTGTTTTTTTTTTAATTTTTAACGAGCGGTATTCACCCGGCGTTGCCCGTGTGCAGATATAGTACTGATCGGAAGTTTTTTTAGGGGAAAAAAACAGCCATTTTTTTTTTCCATTTTTTTATGGAAATCGCTCCAGACAACGCATGAAGCCACAAGAACAAATATGATTATCGCGAAGACAGGAGATGCCTATTGGCCTTAGTCTTGAAAATACCAAGTTTATAGGTAGGAGGAAAACAGTCAGCAAGAAGAGAGTTCCACAAGCCTGCGGTTCTTGGAAATAAGCTACTGGAATAGAAAGCTGTATTACAATGAGGTATGAAAACAAAGAATTGATGGAGACCACTAGACCAATGAGTCAAAAGAGCTGGAACAAACGAAGCAATAAATATATCACATGATTCTGAAGAACACGTGCCATAATAGTATTTATAGAAAAGACTGAGACTAGCAACATCACGTTTATAAGAGAGAGTGCAGAGAAAAAGAAATGGTAGGGCCAATATACTCACAGACACGTTTCTGCAGCCCATGAAGAAACCCCCCAAATGGGACAGAGATTCACCATCCCAAATATGACAACAATACTCTATACATGGTCTGATTGTGGATTTGTAAGAAAGTGTTTGGAGCTATAGAGAGAACCGACTTTACGAGAAGCAGAAAGAAAGCAGAAAAATGGATCTAATGTATGAACTCCAAGAAAGATTTAGTTGAGACAGTCGATTTTACTTCAATATATCTCCTCCTATATATATATATATATATATATATATATATATATATATATATATATATATATATATATATGTATTTATATATATGTATATATATATATTTATATATATATATATATATTTATATATATATATTTATATATATATATTTATATATATATATATATATATTATATATATATATATATATATATATATATATATATATATATATATATATATATATATATATATATATATATATATATATAAATGTTTTGATGTACAAAACTTATAAATACATTTAAAAAGAATGCGCGGAAATCCTTCTAAGGCCCTTTCGACTATCATCTCGTCAGGAGAAAATCGATAGTTTTAATTAATAATAACGTCGAAAGAAAGAGCAAAATGGGGAAATTGAGTGTGCCAAAATTAACGATAAAGCGATTCAAATTCAATTTAATAATTTCGTTAAAAGTCGATTAAAAGGCACTACGTTAGGGGATAAAAAATTGGGAGGGAGTTCAAAGTTCCCCAAAAAGATTTAGCGATCTAATAAATTCCTTCTGCCGGCACAAGGAAGGTTTTCGAATAGCGATAGAGACAGATTCCAATATTTTCAAATGGTTCTTCGAATCTGCTCGATGCAAGACCTCAAAACGGTCTATTTTATAGCCACTGGCACAGCTAGGGTTTTCAACCAAATGCTGGCCAATTAGATTAAAAGGCACTGCTTTAGGGGAGAAAAAAAAAGAGGGAGGGAGTTCAAAGTTCCCCAAAGAGATTAAGCGATCTTACAAATTTCTTCTGCCAAAATCATTAAATTGAATTTTAATCGCTTTATCGTTAATTTTGGCACACTCAATTCCCCGTTTTGCTCTTTCTTTCGACGTTATTATTAATTAAAACTATCGATTTTCTCCTGACGAGATGATAGTCGAAAGGGCCTTTGAGAGATTTCCGCGCATTCTTCTTAAATGTATATATATATATATATATATATATATATATATATATATATATATATATATATATATATATATATATAGAGAGAGAGAGAGAGAGAGAGAGAGAGAGAGAGAGAATTTGTGTTTCAGGGTATATTGAAAATAAGTCAATAAAGTGGTCAATCATAAGAATGCGAGAGCTAAAATACAAATTATTTATTTCAAAACCATATATTACAGTTTCTAGAGATCGACCATGGTTTCATTGACAAGGATAGGCCTTTTCGGAACGGCCTTTTCGAATCCGCCTCAGCATCTCTCGAAATATAATTTGAAATAAAACATCGGACGCTACCATGCGCTGATCTCCGCCGCCTCTTCCGTTTTTCTGATTTTCTTCCTTTTGTGAAACACTAAGGATTCGAGGCGGATTCTAAGGGCTTTTTTCTAAATGTATCTTAATTTCAGTAATGTCTGTGGTGATTTCCCTTGACCTAATGGATTAGGGTGGAGTATTGTGGTTCTCTTCTTAATCTACGAATTACGTTCGAATCCGCCTGACCGCCTGAAACCACCACTTTCTGCACTGATAAGGACGTAAGTCCGAAACGACGTCGTATGTAGGTAAATACATTTTTATATTTAATAAAAATATTCATTATATATATATATATATATATATATATATATATATATATATATATATATATATATATATATATATATATAATTGTGTGCATTTAGGCAGTATTTTCTCATTTATGCAAACATTGTTAAAAAAAATAACAGAATACGTCTGTTTAATTATACGGTTTTTTTTTTTTCAATTTTTCTGATAGTCTTTTTTGTATTAAAATCAAAAAAATCAATAAATGTTCCACAAGTTTCACGAACGTTTGCGATTCTTCGTCGAATCATCCTCAGCTGTCAAAAGCAAATGAAGAAAAAAGCTGGAGAAAGAAGAGAATTTTTTTAAAGACGACGGAGAAACGCGCAGAGAACGTTTTTCTGCGTTGTTCCAGGAAGTCGTTGACGATTTAAATTCAGCCTTCAGCCTATATATATATAGTAAGTTATGAAAATATATTTATGGCAATTACGCTACACAGAGGTTTCTGCGTTACATTCCCGTGGGAAATCGTCAGGCTAAAATGCATGTAGTTTGTGTTGCCGGGTGTTTTTATATAAACACGCGGTGTTTAGTCTAGCTAGTTAACCAATCAAATTCTTTGTTATTCTCTTAACCAATCGTTAGGCTTTACACAAACAAAGGTTCGGTTGATTTTACTTACTATTTCCTATTCTATTGTTCTTTTTTCTATATGGTGGTCCATCTCTGTTTCTTTGTTGTGTCGGAATAATGGGTGACCTTATTTTAACACGTGCTTGCTTGTATTTCTATTTTAGGTTTTAGTTTAGTTTATTTATTTATTTGTTTATTTATTTATTATGTATTGTTAACCTAAGGTAAATTTTATTCTGTGTAAGCAGTTGTTTGCTATTTCACTTCTACAGTTTAATAGGTTTTGGGGGTCTTTAAAGTTTAGGATTTCAAATTTCTCATTCAGACATAATCTACACGGGTCGTCTGAATTTCTACATGTACTGGCCTGTCGTATTATTTTCCATACGATTATTGGTGAGCGTCCGCTATCTTTGAGCTCCCAATAGTGTTTTGCTAGTGTTGTTTTAATTCGGTGTTCTTTGTTTTTAAATGTGCTGTTATGGTCGTAATATCTGGTTTTAAAATCTAGGGAGGTCATACCCACGTAGTACTTCTTGTTATTCGGTCTTTCGTTGGCAAATATTGTGGCTTGGTATACAATATTTTTGATTAGGCATTTATTTTATAGAGGACAAAATGTACGAGTTATGCAGTTACAGCTTTTCTCTTCATTACTAACTTTTTAATTTCTATTTGGGTTATTACTATTTGTAGTGATTATATTTTTGTTCTTCTTAGTGTTATCTTTGCTATATTTGTCACTTTTTTTACGCAATTTGTTATGTTTTCTTCTCTCTCCTTTAGTATTTTCTTATTGTGTGCCTTAATTACCATTTTTCGCAGCAGCTGTAGGATAGTTTTAGGTGTTGAGCACTGTTGAAGTAAACACTGAAAATTGATACATAAAAGATTATATCTCCTTATAACATTTTACGTGGATACATGAAATAATATATATATATATATATATATATATATATATATATATATATATATATATATATATATATATATATATATATATATATATAACATATAATATAATAACACGAAATTACATAATTGTCGATGCAATAATTTATTTCAACCTTGTGGTTTCCTCAAGCATCCAACTAGACAATTACATTTTTGAGACTGACAGAAAACTGAATTCACCTTCAACAATTCAAATACAACCAGAGAGAGTGGTGGTTGCAACCAATCTGAACACCCCTTACAGAGCGAGGAGGAATTAAAATCTTATATTTAACTAAGGCGATCGAAATGGATATTATTGTTTTTTTTTAATAATAATGTCTGAGTTAAAAACACATATTCTTTTGACACTTACGACTTGGTGATATAAACACGTATATACGTCTCTACACACACACATATACACATCCTATGATCACGCACGCACGCAACAATATTTGTTTGTGTCATACAAATTCGGCTAGACTTGGAAAAAGAAAGGAAGAAAGAAAAGAAGAGAGACAGACAGGCGTTAGCGTGTCATCAACCGACTGACAAACTGTGAAAGGTTTACAAGTTTGAATTCTGTCTAGATCTGAGATAGGATATATTTGAAAAATAAAAATTAGTTAAGATTATATTTGAATCTAATGCATACACACACAGATGCCAATATGTATCTAAATACAAAACATTTACATAGACATTCTATATTCGTAATATATTAATAATCTGAGTTCTAAAAATTCATCTTACATTAATTTTATAATCTATGGAAACCTATACTTATAACCTAATTCTAATCTAACAATGTCTAGTGATAATATTAGACACTTATACTTAAATTAATTCAATGATTAGTGTATTATCAGCAGAAAAATTGAATCAAATGGAAAGTAATTGAGAGAAACCCATCCTTCTCTCCCTACAGACATCGATGTTTCATGCTAACGGGAAGTTAATTCTCGACGGTCAGCAGGCTCGAACTCCGATCACAAATCGCCACTGATTCGTAGTCAAGAGCGTTCCCCCGTTGGCCACAGCGAATTAGCTAATAATTTAGGAGGAATTTAACTTTGTAAATACCGAGTCGGCGGGTATTTTACAACGAGCAGTGAAATTGATCTTACAACAACAAACTGTGTTGGAACTCGCAATGAAGCTATTAGTACTGTTTTTTATAAAACTCACTCAGAGTGCCCGGTATTTAGTAATATATATATATATATATATATATATATATATATATATATATATATATATATATATATATATATATATATATATATATATATATATATATAACGTAAAATATAATAACACGAAATTACATGATTGTCGATGCAATAATTTATTTCAACCTTGCGGTTTTATTCAAGCATCCAATTTGACAATTACATTTTTGAGACTGACAGAAAACTGAATTCACCCTCGACACTTCAAACACAACCAGAGAGAGTGGTGGTAGCAGGTCAGTATCAAAAATGTAATTGTCAAATTGGATGCTTGAATAAAACCGCAAGGTTGAAATAAATTATTGCATCGACAATCATGTAATTTCGTGTTATTATATTTTACGTTATTCTTGCTCTGTTTACCACATTGAGCTCTCTTACCCGGATTTCTTCCTGGAATTATTCCATTATAACACTAAATATATATATATATATATATATATATATATATATTTGTAACTGACTTTAAATATATATATATATATATAAAGTCAGTTACGAATGTATATATATATATATATAATATATATATATATATATATTTATATATATATATATATATATATATATATATATATATATATATATATAGTGTGTGTGTCAGGTTATATTGAAAAGAAATCAATAAAGTGCTCGATAGCAGAGGAGTGAGAGCTAATATTATTTATTTGAAAATTATATGTAACATATAGTTTTCAGATAAATTATATATATATATATATATAAAATAGATCTTAGGTAAACTTTATTACAAGGTGTGTGTGTGTGTGTGTGTGTGTGTGTGTGTGTGTGTGTGTGTGTGTGTGTGTGTGTGTGTGTGTCGGTACGTTTGCATGTGTGTATATATTTGCCTTTATGTGTGAGTTGTGTCTATCTAACAGGAAATAAACAAAACTTCCATAAGCAGAGTTTATTTTCCAAAGAACCTCCCATTTGTGGAACACAATACCACGGAGCTGCTTCCCAGCTGTCTACAACATGGTCGTTTTTAGATTCTTGTTGAGCCGTCCTCTCAAATGATCAAATTCTGCCCAGTTAACAATTCTCAAGGTGCTTGTCTCGTCGTCCACCTGACAAACACATTAACCCTTATCCTCGAGTAGCATTTCGGCCTTGATATGCGGTGAGTCATTAGCACACAAAAGAAGATTTCGAGAAATCGATCATTTTGCGAAGGAAAACTACGAGTTACCATATCTACCTAAACCCTAACCCTAACCCTAACCCAAACCCTAACCCTAAACCACTGAAGATGGCATCCATAGGAACTAGCCAACAATAAACATTAAACAAACACCGGTTGCCTACCAGTTTCGTCATCGTAATTAATGAAGCAAGGCGACTACAGCAGCTCATCTGTATGTAAAACAAATGCTATTCATCTCCAAGGTGACCACAACTAGAACTGTTAATCATATTACGAACAGTGCACAAAAAAAAACGCACCAACCACCCAACTCCCCAACCACCCAACCACCCAACCACCCAACCACCCAACCACCCTAACCCACCACACACAAAAAAACAAAGCAATGTGCACCTCATAGTTTCTAACCAAGATCACAATCATCTTGACATCAATACATTTTATTTTAAACACGCCAACTTTTCGAGGGCAGAATAATTTGGAAGAGGTTTAGACTTCATTGGCATGATAAGCCGTGTTCACTAATGGGCTGGAAGACTGGGTTTCAATCCTTGGTTGGAGTCTTATTGGGTTAACCGTAACCAAAAACTACCAAAAAAAATCGTAAATTCTTGCTAAACACTGAGTATTATAAGGTGAGGATCAAGGGTAAGTGGAGAAATCCAGGGAAAGGAGCGCCGCCGTCCCCTACATCTTAGTATAGTAGCCAATAAAAAGGGAACCTTTTGGGTCGTCCTCAACTACGGTCGATCCATATGTTCTGTAAGGAATTCATTCTTTATTCAACAGAGCATATTCCCATCCCTACTGAAGACACTTACAGAAGAAGTTTTATTGGAAGCATGAACATTAGGTGGAGATTGAGGGTTAGGGTTAGGGTTAGGTGGAGATTGAGGGTTAGGGTTAGGGTTAGGTGGAGATTGAGGGTTAGGGTTAGGGTTAGGGTTAGGTGGAGATTGAGGGTTAGGGTTAGGGTTAGGGTTAAGTGGAGATTGAGGGTTAGGGTTAAGTGAAGATTGAGGGTTAGGGTTAAGTGGAGATTGAGGGTTAGGGTTAGGGTTAGGGTTAGGCGGAGATTTAGGGTTAGGGTTAGGGTTAGGTGGAGATTGAGGGTTAGGGTTAGGGTTAGGGTTAGGTGGAGATTGAGGGTTAGGGTTAGGGTTAGGGTTAGGGTTAAGTGGAGATTGAGGGTTAGGGTTAAGTGAAGATTGAGGGTTAGGGTTAAGTGGAGATTGAGGGTTAGGGTTAGGGTTAGGGTTAGGCGGAGATTGAGGGTTAGGGTTAGGGTTAGGTGGAGATTGAGGGTTAGGGTTAGGGTTAGGGTTAGGGTTAAGTGGAGATTGAGGGTTAGGGTTAGGGTTAGGGTTAGGCGGAGATTGAGGGTTAGGGTTAGGGTTAGGTGGAGATTGAGGGTACTATACAGTAATTTTTTCTGCTTTATTTGACTTTGAATTTCGGTGTCTATACGCTGATGAACAGACTTGGTATCAATAAACGTCCATTTCGTCTCTGAAACGATCGTACATTAAACAGTTGTATTCATGGAACAGATATAAATGAATATATCATGAATTAGTTTATCTCTGAACTATATATATATATATATATATATATATCTTTTTTAATCTCCTCCGGCTTAAATCTCAACTGTCGTTTTTCAAACCTTATTAAACCTTCCTTACACTAAATTTAAACAAACATACACAACACTCTAAGCAAATAACGCGTCCAAACGAGAGTGACACGTGACTTCACATTTCCGAAACAGATGACAACAGAAGCTGAAGAGAGTCGGATGGCTAAGTCCTTCCGTGCTTGAAACCGACGGTACGAATGTTGTACTAAATTTTCTGTACCAATATAAATAAATATTATGCTCTTAATTTTTAACTTTAATTCTTAATTAATCGAGCACTCTGCTGGGATTTTTCCTACTATATTACAAAGAAGTTATATATACCACACCTATACGGCCTTCCTAAGATTTTGGAATTGATGTTGGAGGGTGGGAGTGGGTGGCCGTACATAGGTCAAGGTGGAAGAAAGCGCTTTTTGGAGGCAGCAAGCTTTTTTGAAAAGAATAGGATGAAACAGCAGCAGCAAGGAAGAGACGTGATGTGACACCTCCAGCAGATGGAAGAAACATTAAACGCCTAAGATGCCAAGCGTGCAACTTGGTAACTATGTCACATGCAGATTTGTTGAATACCCCAACGAGTGCATGTTTTGCAAAATCAAGCACAGACAAGAGGTGGTTTTATTTATGACATCCCCTCAGATCATCAAAACACCTGCCCCATCTGTGGTAAGGTCTGTAATATATATATATATATATATATATATATATATATATATATATATATATAAATATTAAATTATTAATACCTACAAGCTTTCAAGCTTATTGCTCTCATCAGTGCAGGAAAGTAACAATTTCAGACGGTCGGGAGGCGCGAACCCGATTTACAGAGTCAGCCTAGAATCTGCAAGCAGTCGCCATATCCACTCGGCCAACCAAAACTGTCAAGTAATTAAGGGAAATTAAGATCTATATGTACCTAGAAGCGGGCACAGATAGAAGACTAGTCGAGAGTGTTCGACGAATGTATTCGGAACTTTGCATTAGAGCTTTCTGACAGTCTATTTTTAACATCCCCGAGAGTGGTCAACTTTAATTTCTTAAAGGGGCTTAGTTTAATATTTATAAATAAATATTAAATTATTAAAATGCCTACAGACGCTAGCGTTTCAAGCTTATTGCTCTCATCAGTGCAGGAAAGTAACAATTTCAGTTGAGCACTGTTAGGAGACATTCACTTAAGCTACAAAGCTCTGAGTAAGTTAGTTGCGTCCTCTAGTCTGTCTTGATGTTTACGCTGTAATCGGCATAAATATAACTTAATTTTCTCCGTGTTAGGTTATAATTTCCTATGGCCGTGAGGATAGAGTGAAAACGTGCAGAGTCAAAGGTGGCTCTGTGACCGGGTGGAATTATAACTTCCTTGCACTGATGAGAGCAAAAAGCTCGAAGCGATGTTGTCTATAGGGAAATATAATTTAATATTTATTTATAAATATTATCATAAAGCCCCTTTAAGAAAACTTAAGTTGAGTAATGTTAGGAGATATTAAAAAATAAACATTCACTTGACAGTTGCTGTTGTATTCATGGGACAGATACAGGGTGGGCCAAAATAAGGGTCCTATCTATAAATTTGAATAACTTGAATTTGAATAACTTCCACAAAATAAAAGTTAAACTCACCAAACTTTATGTGTGTGTAGACTGACCCTTCCGAGATTTTTTGAAATAAACAAAACAAATTTTAGCCGAAAAACACTTCTTAAAACTTACAAAAACTAAAGTATTGTTTTTTACACTGTTTTGAGTTTTTTAAGCAAAAATAATGTTTTCTAAATGAGGGTACGTTCCTTAGGGCTAATACGGCTCATGCTTGCTTCGGAAGGGGTCCTTTACTTATTCTAAAAAAAAAAAAATCAATAAATAAAAAAGTTATGAATTTTTAAAAATAGGACCCTTATTTTTGCCCACCCTGTATAAATGAATGTGTTTATCTTGGAATTATATAAGAATATACTAGCAGGGCTACCCGGCGTTGCTCAGGGTCATAAAAACACAAAATCGAATAAAAGATAGCGTGTGTAACATCTATATATTCACACTTGTATTTCTCTCCCTCTCTCTATAGCCGTCTCTTTATCTTTCTCCCTTGTCTTCCCATGTAGCATCATTTAACCGCCCCCCCTCTCCCCGTTGCCACCATCTCCCTGTTGACTTTGCTAAAAGTTGTCTCCTCCCCACCACTCCTCTTCCATTGCCCAGGACAAAAGTATGACATATTTCTATTAAAAGTACAACCTCTGTCTGCGTCTTCTATATAGTACCTATCTCCGCCCATGTGCACATACTATATACGTACCTATCTCTTCCCCGTTGCGCATACTATATACATATCTATTGCCGCCCCTGGTGTGCATACTATATACATACCTATCTCTTCTCCGGAGCGCATACTATATACATACCTATCTCTGTCACGGTGCGCATATTATATACATACCTACTACTGCCCCGGTTCGCATGCTATACATGTATACTATATACATACCTATCGCTGCGCCAGTGTGCATACTACATACGTACCTATCGCCGCCCCTGCGCACATACTATATACGTACCTATCTCTTCCCCGTTGCGCATACTATATACATACCTATTGCCGCCCCTGGTGTGCATACTATATACATACCTATCTCTTCTCTGGAGCGCATACTATATACATACCTATCTCTTCTCCGGAGCGCATACTATATACATACCTATCTCTGTCCCGGTGCGCATATTATATACATACCTATCACCGCCCCGGTTCGCATGCTATACATGTATACTATATACATACCTATCGCTGCCCCAGTGTGCATACTATATACGTACCTATCTCTTCCCCATTGCGCATACTATATATTGCCGCCCCTGGTGTGCATACTATATAAATACCTATCTCTTCTCTGGAGCGCATACTATATACATACCTATTGCCGCCCCAGGGCGCATACATAAGAACTCATATTAATGCGCCCCTGTCGTATCAAAGAACAAAAATCAAGTTCATTCATGAACGTCACTATCATAAAAAAATAACTCATATTAATGTGCCCCCGTTGTATCAAAGAACCCATATGGTGGCTTTGTGCCCCTGTTCATGAAGAAGAAGAAGAAGAAGAAAACGTATTCGATAGGGGCGGTATACTGCACAAGCTTCCGGTCACATATTTTTGTTAGTTGGAAGCAGAACAGATACTACATTACCTCCACACCTCTCAAAAAGGAGGAGGTAATGCCTAGGAAGATGGTATCATGACAACACCACAGATACTACACTACCTCCACACCTTTCAAAAGAAGAGGGGGTAATGTCTGGGAGGATGCTATCATGAAAACAGAACAGATACTACACTACCTCTACACCTCACAAAAAAGGAGGAGGTAATGCCTGGGAGGATGATATCATGACAACAGAACGGTTGAATTTGAGGAAATGACTTGCAGTTTATTTTTCGGCTATTACTTGCAATTTGTTTTTTAAAAAAAGACTACATGATATAATTGTTTTCTATTAAAATTAATACATAATTAAATTGACATTAAGCTGAAATTAAGCTGAAAATAGCTGAAATAATCGATCCCCCCACCCCCAACGAAATTTGCCCCATAGCCCACTTAGGAGTGAATTTAGAGATTCGGGAATACACCCATTAACTTTCTCCGTGAATTTTACATTAGAATACACTTTTAGATTTTATCTAGACTCACTAACTTTTTTCTATAGGGCACACACACACTAACACACATACATTGAGTTTTATATATATAGATATAGATTCTAGTTCCGAGATGAACAAACTTATGACATTATATATATATATATATATATATATATGGTAAGTCAATGAAAAATTTTCATTGACTTACCATATTTTTGCTCTATCCAGTATATTGAGCTTTCCTTATTTCCCAATAGGTCCAACTCTCTAAAAGTTTACCTTTTAGTTATAATTTTCATATATATATATATATATATATATATATATATATATATATATATATATAAGTCAGGTTCAATTTATTTTCCAATACCCATGGTTTTATATATATATATATATATATTTTCGCATTTCCAAAAAACATAACATTTCTGTGATATGTATATTTCACGACTCGTTTCTCTTGTGGTGTGCCAACCAAATATTACTATGTCAATTATCGGCTCTGCAACACCTCAAGATCATTAAATATATATATATATATATATATATATATATATATATATATTGTTTGCCTATCATATCGTAGTGATGACGTCGTTTACTCCAGTTTGCTGTCTGATCCAATATATGTATATATATATATATATATATATATATATATATATATATATATAGTGAGAGCAATTTATGTGTACCTCATAGCTTAGGGTTAAGGGTTAGAGATAGGATTAGTGGTTAGGGCTAGGGGTCAGGTTAGGTTAGAGTTAGGGTGAGGATTAGGGTTTACAGTTAGGGTTTACGGTTAGGGTTAGAGTTAGGTTTAGGGTTAAGGGTTATTGTTAGGGTCATGGTTAGTCTTCTAACCAAGATCACAACTATCTTTACATGTATACATTTTATTTTAAACCGGCCAAATTTTCGAGTGCATACTTCAAAAGTGAGTGCAGTACAGTATAATTTAGAAGGATATATATATATATATATATATATATATATATATATATATATATTATATATATATATATATATATATATATATATCCCCAGATTTAGCCTTTGTAAGTGGTGACTCATTGGTATATATATATATATATATATATATATATATATATATATATACAGAGCGTTACGGAGCCCTCCAAAAGGGAGCGCGCTCCTTTTTGTTGGAGCAAAGGAGAGGAGGGCTCATTTTATATTCAGCGGGAGTGGAGCGGGAGCAACTCCATTTGGGACTAAAGAACGTGGTTTTATCGCTCTGCGCTCCTTGCTCCAAAATAATTTGATTTTTTTCTTCTTTTAAATATTAGTGTTTTATTCTAGCAATAAAAAGGAGAGAAAAAAGAAAGCCTCAGAGTTTACTCTGAGTTATTTTTTTTTAATTATATCTCCGGTAAATGTATATGAGATAGGGAGAGAAAGAGGGGGAGAGAGGAAGAGGGAGAGGAAGGGAGAAAGAACAAAAACAGAACATTTGAAGTTCTCAGATGTTTACATCTACATGTTAAATTTCTGATAGGAAAGTTTTCTTAAGGCAGGAGACAATTTGGCAACAAATGTCTTCAAATGCGCCAGTGAGTCTATAGATGTCTTTGAAGTTATTTTCTTAAAGATTTGAACTTTTTTTGTATTTATGACAAGGATGATTGAATAAATAAGCCAATTTTTCTTTTAATTCGTGTTTTTAAATAAAGAATTTTAGGTTTCATTATACTATAGGGGTCGTTGGATTTTCTCGGCCATTTCGCTCAGTATTGACCCAAATGTTCGATAAAATCGATTTTTGGGGTGAAATGGTACATTTTGTCCTAACAAAAAATTCAAATTTATTTTTTAGCATATATCAAATTGAACATTTTACCCGTCATCTTTTCGGCAACATTTTTATTTATTTTTAAATTCACGACTAGCATGTTTTAACCTTATCATGTTTGCTTTCAAATTCGTTAATTCCGTTAAAACTTGCTTTTGTAAATACAATGTTCAAAGCTTTTTTGTTTTTTTTTGTGTGTAATAAAATGTTAAAGCAGTAAAAATATCTTTAGTCCAAGGAAAAAATATCTTTAGTCCAAGGAAAAAAAACAATAAAAACCAACATGGCCGCCAGCGATTAAAACCTGGAATTAAATTTAGATTCTCAACACTTTAAAAAGTAAATGAGAATTTAATTTTTTTTCTCATCATACTAATGGTTTATCCCGACCAAGGCCAAAAGCCACTCGAGGATAAAGGTTAATGAGATTGTCAGTTGAATGATGGGAGAGTATTATGAAGGGATTGCAAACGATGGCTAAAATTTGAGTACTTAAGATTATTTAACTGCTCGACAATATTTGTTGACATTGACCGCGGAAGGGACCATGTTGTACTCTGTGGGGAAGCAATCCCATGATAACGTTTTTCGCATACAGGAAGTTCTTGGAAACAAATTCTATTAATGGGAGTTCCGTTTAGTTTTTTTGTTTTTTTTGCACACCGAGGAAGAAAGGAAAGTTTTTTGCAGTGTTCGGAGCTTGACGAATTCTTGCTGTCATCTAGGCTGGTACATCATCCACTAGTCTCTCCCTCTTAGACAAGGTCCAAAAAAGAGTCGCAAACTTAATAGGTCCCTCACTATCCACCAAGCTCCACTTTCCCGACCCGACCTTGGGTCGCATCTTACTTGTGGGAGTAAGTGCCTAACTCCTGGAGAGTAGTAAATCAATACTTCACCCAGTTAGTTAAGCAATATTATGGAATGGAATTGACGTCACGCATATTGGCATCAATCAAGCCTGAAATCTTCCTGACGTTGGATTCTTTACTCAAAGACCAAGGCCAAAAGCCACTCGAGGATAAAGGTTAATGAGATTGTCAGTTGAATGATGGGAGAGTATTATGAAGGGGTTACAAACAATGGCTAAAATTTGATTACTTAAGATTACTTAACTGCTCGACAATATTTGTTGACATTGACCGTGAAAGGGACCATGTTGTACTCCGTGGGGAAGTAATCCCGTGATAACGTTTTTCCCATACGGGAAGTTCTTGGAAACAAATTCGGAGCTAGACGAATTCTTGCACAGGGAAGAACCAGAGGTTGGAACTTAGTTAATATTTTAGAAAAAATTTTTGGTTTTCAACTTAAAAAAGAAAAGTCTTCCACTGATAATTACACATTCATACACACAAGGAAATTATTATAAAACCGTGTCGTAATATTTCAAGTAAAATTTGATCTTTAAAAATACCTAAATTATTAAGATTAAGCCTCCCTTTCTTTGCTCATAAAAATCAATTTGCATATGTGATTATTGAAGCGAGCTGGACACATTTACATCCACTTTTATTATTTAAAAATGAAGTTTGCAAAGCTATAGCAAGTGGCAGAGCCAGCTGGCTATTATACTAAAACTGAGTTAATCAACGTTTGTTTCCCTAAGGCTGTGTAGCAGTTACATGAGTAACCTATTTTGTATCGGTCTATGTGATTCGGCTTGGCGATTATGAAATCATCGCTTCTTCACCACATGCGTGTAAAGAGATTCATGCGCGATGAATCATCTTGGCACTAAAATCAGATCACATGATCAACGTGAACCTTCAGTTCGAGACTGATTCCCAAACAGACAAGATGTGATCCTGCCTCCTTTTTCTGCCGTCAGCTCGGTAAAGAATCGACGAGCTCCAAGATAAAGTTTATTTCGTCTTGTCTACATTCACTCAACCCAATATATTATCCTTGTTTTGTTCCTGTGTTTCCTGTAAATAAAACTGCATATCTCTTTAGTTGTGACGTCATCGTTTATTTCGTGAGGAATGGTGATCCCATTTTGCTTATTATATTCCAGTCAGATTCGGCCAGACGAATTACTCTCCCAAGTAAGTCGTCAATCTGCTCTTCTTCTCGATTTAAACTTCCAGCTAAAATTGACTTTCTCATCTAAAGTGTTTTTCCTTTATATTTTCAGCACACAAAAATACATGTTAAAATATTCCCCAGTTTTGGGATTAAGTTATGATTTGACAAGAAAATCAATTTTAATTGTTCTAATTAACTGTAATTGTCAATTTACTCACCAAAGCTCTTATCTAATTTATGTCTATTCTTCTCTCTGTATGTTGTTTGACTCCCCGCCCCCCCCCCTTCGCTCTTATTTCATACTGTATCTATCACTCTCTATTCTGTCACTGCTTCTCTCTGTTTATTGACAGTCAAGGTTAATAAAACAGAAGATCAAAATAGTCCATTATAAACAGGAGGGAATATCACCACATTTATCAATACTATTTAACCCATAGCTTTTAAAACAGTAATATAAAAAAAATAATAATTTCAAATAAATAAAAGAAATAAAAAAGAAGATTATTCAAGTCTTTTAAAAAAATTTTTATTAAGTGCCTCCCAATTAAAGGCCGATAGTTAGAACTGACACTGCCCATTGTGAGTAACACAATAAGTGACTGCGTTGTTTGCCTTCATCATTCTGGGATCTTCTTTTACTGCTGATGTATAAGAAAAATAGAGAAATAGTCCAATGCCGATGAGCTGGAAAAGAAAAAAAAGAGAAAAATATATTTTCATTTTTATTTCATGAAATCTTGTGAAAGTAGATTGTAGTAAGAAAAGTCAACAAGAAATTAGTTGGAATAGATTTTAATTAGCAAACAAATAGATGTGTGAAATCATCCAATATGGCGGGCCCAACTCATGTCATCATTGTCCACCTAGCGGCGAGAAGGGGAGATAAATAAGCGTGTCCCAAAGAATGCAGTTCACTGCATCGGACGGTACCATTTCTTTTTAGTATTTCCAAAGTTGTAATTTTAAAGAAATTAACTTATTTTGTAGCCGGTGTAGTATATATTTCAATAAACATTGAACCTGCACAATTGTAAAATCAGGTGTTAGTATATTTGACGACCGGACGACGCCGGGTCGATCTTCTAGTTTTCTACAAATCAAAAATGGACAAATTATTTTGATTCTTTTAACGTAATTGATAAAATCTATGAATTGAAACAATGGCCACAGATATCTATTATATAAAGGGCAGTTGTCTGTTTTGTTACATTTTACTTCAGTTGAAGTTCTCAGAAATCAAGGGGCCCCTCCCTGGAGCTAACACTTGATCTCTATATGAGATACATAGATATGCGAATATTCTTTTAAAGTTCTCCTTTACTTGTCAAACTTTAAGTTAGTAAAGAAGTTAACAACATTAATTTTCATCTCCCTAATTGACCAGTTTACTATGCTATATTATATCTTTCTTGTGGTCTCTTGGTCTTACCGGATTCCAGGACAAGAATTCATCTAGTCTGGTGGAGTATCTAGCTACGTGCTTTTACTTGAGGTAACATTAACTAGAGAAGATGCACCATTCCTTGTATGAGCCAGTGTATAGCTGTGTCGAGGGGATCTTATTTGGGCTTTGAATACTATGTTATTTTGAATATTTGGTCAGGGTTTACTTGTAGGGTGAAGTATTCTCATGCCAGGTTGTCCTGACAAACCCTTGTACATAGAGACCGAAGACACTCGAGGATGGTGTCTAGTAGGTAATTCAAACTCTTCTGTATGTATGCATGTATGTATGTCTGTCCAGCTAAAAGTCAAAACTACAAAGCAAACACAGTTGGTATATTCTTGATCAGCGTTGCCCTGTGTTAATAATATCTAAAATTAAAAAGAAATTATTCATTCTTTGGGGATCAACGAAGCCAGGTTTCGTCAGGAGGAGGGGCAGCGGTTTTCAGCCATTTTCAATGTTCTTATGTACTAATTTGGAAAGAAAATGCTGACACATTTCTCAAGAAATCTATATAAAGGAGAATTGTATGTCCAGAGAGGAATGGGATGGCGGTGGAGAAAGAGGGGGTTGGGGAGAGGGAGGGGAAACGAGGGACGGGTAAACAGAAAAAGACATAAATGTGTAGAGAGATAGAAGTTTTAATAGAAATATGTTACAGTTTTGCCGCAAGCAACATCGGGTAGACTTCCTAGTCAAAAATAAAAGTCGCCATCGATCAAATTGACGGGAAGAAATCCTTCTATTTTAGACAAGGTTTAATTTTAAAGAAATTTACTGATTTTCTAGCTTGTGTAGCCCCTATCTCGCCAAATATATATAAGAGCAAAAAAATTATTAGCTCTAATATCAATTGGGAAATCTTAAAATTAAACTCCCCCGCCCCGCAAATTATGCTTAAAGGGAAATAATCAAATCATAAATTTTAAAAACCAAATTAAATAAAAAACGAGAATTTATAACTAAAATGCAGACACATAAACAAATATTTGCTTTACTATTTTAACCTAGATTAAATAATTATTTATTTTAACCTAATAATAATCTATTTTAACAGATTAAATTATAAAAAAAAAAATCGTCCAAATTATTATCAATCAATATTAAATATATAAAACAGCAAAAGAAAAGTGTCCTTTGGTGTACAAATAATTAACAAATAAAATATAAAACAAAAGTAAATAATAAAAAAATTGTAAAATAAAACATAACTTACGATTAGTATGCAAAAAAATAAATGAATCGCCCAAATTGGTATTGATGAAAAGACCGAGCGCAGACGGGTAATGAAGCTGGCACCTTTCGATGACGACGGGATTTGTTGTTTGAAATCTTTCTCACACAAAGATTGATTTTTAATCTCAAAGAGATTTGTCTCTTCCATCAATGGCTCATTTTGGAAAATTTTGTTTTGTGACGTGCAGGCCGGTTGACTTTCATCGGAGACATCAGAAATTCTGACGACTTTGATTTTGGGAATCAAATCTTCTGTCTGCAAACAACCTGGGATAGAAATTCAAAGAAATGATCATTTTGTGTCAAGAGAGAAATATCAATAGTAAGAATGAAGAGAGGGTTGCGGAAGAAAGGGTTGTGAAAGAAAGGGTTGCGAAAGAAAGGGTTGCGATGAGAAACCAAGATTTCTAAAAGTTGTTTCGAGGAATTAAATGGGGAAGCATTAAAGATGCGCTTCACAAATCACCAGAATGTTAAAATCGTGTTTTGTGTTGCCGTAGATGAACACAGAGGCAGGCAAAATGGTGACAACTGAAATAGTTTGATGGAATAAGATTTGAAATGAAATAAAATAAAAAGTTAATTTCTTTTCTTTTTTTTAGCAAAATGTATCGAGTTTATTTTCAGAGTTAAAAACAGATAAGAACTTTTATTCATGGCAGTCTGATTGTAATGGAGTATTCCGAAAGGAGTACCAAGAAACATTAATAACACACTAAGATAATTAGTGACACTCAAACACCATTTGTAGCACTCTGAGACCATTAGTGTGAGACAAAAGACCATTTTAAAACTAATAATTCCTCAAAATGTGAATATAAAGAAGTAGCATAAAAATAAGTAAAAGAAATCCTACCTGAATATTTAACCAGCTTTAATTGTTGGCTGGGGATATTCCTCGTCGATGTTGATGGCGTTTCGGCTGCACAAATTGATGAGAAAGTCTCAGCATTTGCGTGAATCTGCATAAATGTTGCTTTTGCTGCAAATGTTTCTGTCAGGTTCTTGGTGACTTTTTGGATTCTTTCAATATTGATTGGATTCAGTAATTTATGAATATCAACAATAAGGACTTCCTGGAGCAAAACATTATTCAACATACTATCTTCAACGGGAACTTGCTGAATAGGATTTGGGCTTACAGAGTGTAAATTCCAGTCATTGGAATCACCCAAACGAATATTCAAGTCATCGGTACCATCCTGGTATTTGGGCTCAGAGTCAACAGGATCTATTTCTAGACTTGTTCTATGATCAGGATCAACTTGATCTATGTCTGGACTTGGAATATTCAACATACTATCTTCAATGGGAACTTGCTGAATAGGATTTAGGCTGACAGAGTGTAAATTCCAGTCATTGGAATCACCGAAACCATGTGCAATATTCAAGTCATCGGCACCATCCTGGTATTTGGGCTCAGAGTCAACAGGATTTATTTCTAGACTTGTTCTATGATCAGGATCAACTTGATCTATGTCTGGATTTGGATTATTCAACATACTATCTCCAACGGAGACTTGCTGAATAGCATTTGGGCTGACAGAGTGTAAATTCCAGTCATTGGAATTACCTCCACCAATATTCAAGTCATATGCGTCATTCTTGCATATTTCTTGGTTATTGAGCGGGTTTGGGAAACTCCAAATCGATGATTCTGTTGGAAAATTAAATCCAGTTTGTAACTGCGAAGGTGGCCAATAAGTAACATCTACTGGCTGGATAACTTTTTCCCAAAGAAGATCATTTACTTTAATTTTTACGTCATCGTAGGTGATTTCTGGTGGTTGAACACTGCACAGTTGGCTGCAGCGATGCATGAAGAATCGCCAAATTGAAAAGCATTTTCCGTAGGCGCAAAGGGCCACAGGGTCACCTACAACAATAACCGAATATTTGGCCCGTGTCATGGCCGTGTTGAGCAATTTCTTGTCGACGAAAAAATCAAAGTCACTAGTTTGTTCGTGAAATGATTTGCTGGTACGCACCGTACTAATGATGACCACATCGAATTCTTTACCTGAGGAAAAAAAAAGAAAAGTACAAATCAGAGTTATACATCAAGATTAGCGCTAAACTCGTTCATTTTCAGGAATCTGGCAGGATTATTTCAACACAATGCATTTCAGAGAAATACTATAACATACAATCCATATTAATTTATATGAACTATGTACATGACGGTTTTGTCTTTGGGGTTTGTTCTTCATATCCCATATGAAATTTGACTTCCTTAAATTATCCGAAGAATATTCCGTAGAAGACGCTCATCAAATTATTTCTAAAATGCTGATTCAAGCGTTTTTTATTAAGGTTCAAAAGCGAAGTAACTCTAGTTTTATGATTAAATGATTTCTCTTCCCTGAAAATCAATTTAGAGGTTTGTGTAAAGGGGAGATAATCGTGATTGCGAATTTTGCTTTAAATTGGTTTTATCGAAAGGTATTTACTCAAAAAAATTTGTAAATTTTTTATGGAAGTCGCTCCAGACAAAACATGAAGCCACTTGATGTAAGGAGCTTATAAAAAATACTACAAGGTCAAAAACTAGCCAATAATAAGTGTTAGATGGATAGATTCCAACCCAGAAAACAGCAATTCTTCTCCCTTTGTCAGAAACATTGCTCATAGAATGTGAGAACTAAAGGACAAAATAAGGGAAGCGAGAGTTACGAGACTGTCAGAAGTAACCCAACGTCCACTTTCTACTTTCCTAAAAATTATAACAGTAGCAGGGCAATCCTGCATTGCCCGGGATTCCGAACATGAATAGTACAAAAAAAGGAAAATGTAGCATCTTTTCTTTTTTTCTCTCGTTTTTAACTCTTAACCCACAATTAAACTCACACCCACACCCATAATGCAATTGAGAAAAATGCTATATAACATAGTATCCCTAGTAACACACCCACACACACACACACAATGACCAGATCTAGACGTGAATGACCCTTGCACATACTTAAAAATGAAAAAAAAAAAGATATATGTATGGGATTACTTACCTGGCATATTTCCAATTTGTTCAACAACTACTTGGCCTAGGAGCACACACTGATTACGCAAACCCCTGCGGATCAGATTTACCTAAAAGAAATGAATCATAAATGTTGTGTTATAATCTTTCAATGTAAGATGGGCAGTCGTCTGCTTGTGTAGAGTTGTCTGCCCTTTGCTAAAAAGAACAACAAGCCTAACACTAAGAAAGATGCCAACAGGAAGTTGAATGAAATCTCATTTTAAAAATACAATGAAATCATTAAGTCTGATACTTAGTAATAGTATTCATCTTCATTGAGAAAATTTATTTTATTTATTGAAGCAATCGACCAAATAGCATGTGTCTGCCTCCATTTTTTGACAAAAATGAGCAAAGTACAAATACTTTTTAAAGTCTTGGAGACATTCATGATTGCAGTGATCCAATCCAGGAAACTATTCTTTGTTAGACAAACTAAATAATTACCTGTTTTTTTTTTAGATTTAAAATTAATTTTTAAGCTGAAATTAATTAAGTCTGATTCTTACTAATAGTATTTATCTTGATTTTTTTTAAAAGATTTCCCCAAATCATAGAATTATCCAATTTCGAAGAAATTTTCAACATTTATTTCATAAATCATATTTTATAAAACATATTTTATAAGGAATAAGATATGGGGGATATTTATCAGCTCATTTTCAAATAAAATTGAATCACCAAAAGATTGATTTTTTTTTTTAATTTCATACCTCTCCCCCATGAAAGGGAAAATGAAAAATGAAAGTAAGTAAGGATGAACTATTGAAAGAATTTCAAAGCATGTGGAGAGGGCTTAATCCTCATCGGGTGAATACCATCACAAAAATAACAAGAAGTAAATCTCAACTTACTTGGTCTTTGTAAGAACTCACGACACAAATAGATCTGGGATTAAATGATCCAAGCACTTTTGGCCAATTTGATGACATGTCCTCCACACATTTGATGACTTGTAAAGCCTCTCTTGCATTGTGATATGATGTGCTGTTATTGTGAGAGGCATCCAAACCAAACACGGCATGAAACTGTAAAGGTTTTAAGCCGGAAACATACAACGGAATCTTGTCTTCCTGCGGATTGGTTACATTCCCATAAAAACAGGTGGAAATAAACTGACTGATCTCTTTCACGCTGCGATAGTTATGCACCAGAAGTGTGTGCAGAGGCGAATCAGCATTCACGTTCTGATGCGGGTGGTTGGCGTAGTGTTCGAAAAGTCTCTGCATGATAGATATTCCAAGACCCTGTCGTTGAGCTTCTGCAGAATGGACCTGAGAGTGGGAAAAAATACACTGATTATACACAGAAACAAAACTTTTTGAAACAAAAATAAACTTTAAACATCTGTTTCACACAAAAATGCAAGCTTTAACGGATTTAAAACAAAAATAAATAATTTAACAAATAATCAAAATTATAATTAATAGGGTAAACTTGACTGTCACATGTACCTCCATGCTCCACAGTTTCCCAGTAAATAACCGCACCACGTCACATGTGTACGTTGAAATTGTTCCTCTTAGAGTTAGGTACAAGGCCAGTTTTTATCTTACTCCCACAAGTAAGATGTGACACAAGGTCGGGTCGGGTAAATGGGGTTTAAACATTGCCTGGGAAGCCCCTTCGGCATTCTCCGGTAGGGCGCCTCAGGCAGTAAGCAATAAACTTACTCCTCCCCAAAGAGGGGAGGCGAAGCCTGGGAGGGTGGACCTCCTAGAACTGCACAGGACAGACCCATAGACCAGCGTAAATCAAGACAATACCAGTCTATGGGGTGCAGTATCCATCAGAACAGATACTACACTTTGATCTTAGCCAAAAGGCCAAGAAATTGTTTTTATTTATCTACCTCCCACAAGGTAAGATGTGACACAAGGTCGGGAAAGTGGGATTAGATAAGCCAGCGCTCGAGAGGTGAGCACTCTGGCTTTTAAAAAATTGCCTGGGCAGTCCCGCCGGCATTCCCCGGTAGGGGCGCCTCAGGCGATTAGCAATAAACTAACCCCTTCTCAAAGGGCGAGAAGGCAAAGCCTGGGAGGGTGGACCTCCTAGAACTGCACAGGACAGACCCATAGACCGGCGTAAATCAAGCCCCGAAGGCCAAGACAATACCAGTCCATGACAGAACAGATACTACACTTTGATCTTAGCCAAAAGGCCAAGAAATTGTTCCTCTTAGAGTAGACATGGTCTAGATTATTGTAACTTAGAAAGGACAGATCGGAATTCATACCTCAAAGCTCGACTTATTTTTTATCCGATAATTCACTTTCTATTTTAATTCATTATTTTTGTTACCTTGGTGATACCATACGAGCACAAGATGGAGCAGGTGCTAGTGTGATTGCAAGAGTTAGAAGTGGATGGAGTTAGTTCAGGTAATTTCTGCCAGTAGAGGACCAAGGGACGAGTCTATCAAAGCATGTGTACATAGTTTTTTTGTAACATAGTTCACCCCAAACAAGGCAGGCCGCCACTGTAGATGTAAAGGGGCTACTGAGAAATAGGGTGTAGGTTTTGGGGGTCATCCTAAGTTGGGAGCTGTGCAGTGAGATGTGTTTACATTAGTTTTAAATTTCTGCATGTCAGTACAGTCGTGGAAACAGGGAGCAGGGAGGGAGTTCCAGAGGCCGGCAGCACGAGGAAAAAAGCTGTTGAAGTAGAAGGCTCTTCGGCATCTGGGGACCTCCACGGTGAATGGATGGGCTGTGTGAAAGTAAAACCTGGTTGGTAAGAACATGATGTTAGAATCATATGATGGATATATATATATATATATATATATATATATATATATATATATGAGAGAGAGAGAGAGAGTTTCAGATTACTTACCTTAACGCCCATTTGGTGATGATCGCCCGAAAGGACGACACAAGTGTTTTTCGTGGCCAAAGTCAAAGGAAGCAAAACCTTGGCTTCAAATTCTTGGGCCGCTTCATCGATAAAAATGTGGGTGAACATTCCTTTCAACTGAAGTCTGATTAGCCGATGGCAGTTCTCGAGTGTGCAAATGACAACACGGACGTGAGCGAAATCAGATTTTCTGGGTTTCCGAAACTTATCTTGCTTGGGTGACATCAGGGTATATTTACGCACTTCGTACGGGACGGACTCGACACGTCTTCCAGAATAATATATACGGCGTAACATGTTTCTGTCCTCTCGGTCCATCATGTATTCATCAAAGTGTTTGAGAATAAAAAGGTCGGCAGAACTGGAAAAACAAAATAATATAAAGAATATGATCCGATCAATATGAAAGTACTAGTAATTTGTAAAAGAATTGAGCGCTCTAGGTAGTTGATAATGTGAATGTAAACAATTATTATAATTTCCTTTTAGGGGTAAGAGTAACTAATGGGCCGAATCATACCAAAAAGTGGTGGTTGATGTCCCCTTGCTGAACACTCAGCATTATAAAGGTGAGGATCAAGGGTAAGTGGATTAATCTCTAGCCAATGAAACGGAAATATTTGGGTCAACAATATTCATAGTTTATCACTTTCTTATTCTGTACATTTCTTATTACAAATACTTTTATCTTTTGTTTGTCTGTCCCCTTCAATGGGTCACAACTTGTCTTTTTAATTAATTTACAGGGTTGACTAAATAAAGGGTTCCATTCGAAATTCTGTTCAGATTCCCGAGTTCAGCAGAAACATTCAAAGAAGAAGGCGGGAGGTTACAACGGCCGAAACATTGTGATGATAACACTCAAGGTGAGACATGTAGTCCGAATAACAAAAATTATACAAATTTACAGCTAGTTTCTAAGATTATAGTAATAACTTAGACCCTGTCATAGACAAGTACTTCAGCTAGTTTCTAAGATTATAGTAATAACTTAGACCCTGTCATAGACAAGTACTTGTCTATGACAGGGTCTAAGTTATTACCATAATCTTAGAAACTAGCTGAAGTACTTGTCTATGACAGGGTCTAAGATTATAGTAATAACTTAGACCCTGTCATAGACAAGTACTTCAGCTAGTTTCTAAGATTATAGTAATAACTTAGACCCTGTCATAGACAAGTACTTCAGCTAGTTTCTAAGATTATAGTAATAACTTAGACCCAGTCATAGACAAGTACTTCAGCTAGTTTCTAAGATTATAGTAATAACTTAGACCCTGTCATAGACAAGTACTTCAGCTAGTTTCTAAGATTATAGTAATAACTTAGACCCTGTCATAGACAAGTACTTCAGCTAGTTTCTAAGATTATAGTAATAACTTAGACCCTGTCATAGACAAGTACTTCAGCTAGTTTCTAATATTATAGTAATAACTTAGACCCTGTCATAGACAAGTACTTCAGCTAGTTTCTAAGATTATAGTAATAACTTAGACTCTGTCATAGACAAGTACTTCAGCTAGTTTCCAAGATTATAGAAGATCATAGAAACAATAAAAATGTAGAAAATTTCTGCTCACTTCAAAGTAATATTTTACTTACCTGTTACACTGGGTACATATTAGAATCCTGGCATCCGGTTGCGTATCGAGCAATTGCATTGTGGCTTGCGCAAGCGTTTCTGTTTTTCCGGTGCCGTAAGCGCCATTTAGAATGAATGGACAGACGAAGTTCTCACGTTGACCAAGGATGTGTTTCACGGCAATCAGTTGTTCTTTATTTAAAACCTTAGAGCTGCATAGAGAATAAACAACATTTTAAAAATATGTCATTTTTTTTACTTATATATTTATTTTTATTTTTTATATATTTATATTTATTTTTATTTCTTATATATTTATTTTTATTTCTTATATACTTATATTTATTTTTTATATATTCATATTTATTTTTTATATATTCATATTTATTTTTTATATATTCATATTTATTTTTTAAAGAAAAAAAATATGCGGTTTTCAATTTGACAAATTTAATAAAAAAACATGAATATTTTCACAAACAATTATTTAAGAAATAAAAATGCAGAGAAATATCTAAAAATACAAGAAATATTTCCCGCCAAGAGTAAAGTCATTTTCATACGATAATATTGAAAAACCTAATTCAACCTGATTAGTACTTTTAGTATGTTACCAGCAAAAATAAATTTATCAACAAAGAGAAAAAAGTGTAGTTCTTTTATTTTTACTTATTGGTTGGTAAATCGATTTCTATATTTCCAAAATGTATGTTTTGAAATTAAATAATCCCTAAAAAGGGTTGATATGCCATAAAACATGAACGAAGGAATCTTTTCCAGAATGTATGTTTTGGAATTAAATAATCCTTAAAAAGGGTTGATATGCCATAAAACATGAACAAAGGAATCTTTTCCAAAATGTATGTTTTGGAATTAAATAATTCCTAAAAAGGGTTGATATGCCATAACACATGAACAAAGGAATCTTTTTTAAAATGTATGTTTTGGAATTAAATAATTCCTAAAAAGGGTTGATATGCCATAAAACAGAAACCAGTTGTTTGGACTCACCTGCATTTGGTCGGTTTAGTTTTCAGCGAAAAAACATTCTTCACCGGATCAGGAAAGACAATATCAATGGATTCCATATTGTCAAGCGCAAAATGCATTAGATAGAAGGGTTGCCGGTTGAGTTGAAATTGTAATTCGACTTCTTGGTAAACACCTGGAATCAGTCCGAGATCTTGAATGCAAGATGTCGTTAGGACAAGGTAAATACTATTCCGTTGCTGTCCCTTGAAGTTAACTTTATCCTCTTTAACTATTTCCACTTCGTAGACTTTGCTGCTGACCAGGGGCAAAGCAATATAGACAGATGAGCAGCTGGTCAGCATCAACTGGCCGATGTCTGTGTCTTCGGATAGTTCATCGGATATGTGAAGCTCACCGAAAAGTGTACCTGCTTCACAATTGAGACGGACTCTCATATCTCTAATGGTTTCAGACACAACCATGTCTGCACGCAAATTGTACCTGAAATATATTAAGTGGGAGAAAAAAATTAACAGGTCAAAGAAAAAAGTTAAAGGGAATAAAAATGCGGAAAAGAGGGGAGAGAAAAAAATGAGAGGAAAAGTGGGGAAAAAAATAAGGGGGAGAAAATGAGGAAGAGAGAGAGAGATGGGGAGGGAGAGAGAAGGGGGAGGGAGAGAGAGTAGAGAAATACATATATAATCAGAAATCGAGAGTCAGAGTAGGGATTCAGAAATTTCTGCAGGAAATGGGAGTCAGAGTAAGATTTTTTTTAAAATAAACTCAGGCAAAATTTGTTTCAGACAACATTACTCCTTTGAGGTGTGGTTAAGAGTCGGAAATGCAAGCAATTTAAAAAAAAAAAACTTATACCGCTGTTAGAGCCGAGAGGATTTTAAGCCGATTCCTTGTCTGTGTTTTGGGGAATAGAAATCAGGAATTGACAATTTTTATCAGGAGTCAGATTAAAAAAACAAAAAAACTGATCCTGTAGTCATATTTGTTTCAAGCCTACTACACACCTCTGATTATAATACATCAAAATAATAAAAATGATAATAATAATTACCTCGCCATCTTTTGATGACATGCAAATTCTTCCAAGAAAAGTAGTTTGTGCATCTTCTGCACATAATTGTGCCGGTTTAACTCAGTTGTAATGACGTCATGGCTCAGAACATCATCGATATTCGCTGGTCGCTTGTATTTATTCATCAGATGTATTGTCCGTGGCAGAAAGATGATTTCTCGGTTTTCTGGCGTCCATACCAAACATTTGTTCTCATCACGAATTGTCAGTAATTGCAGCAGTTCCCTATAAGCTCCCATATCAACCGTAAGATCTTGAAAAAGTAACGGTTTGTCTCCAAAATCGAAAATGACTCGTTGACTAAATGTCCCATACATGTTGCTGTTAAAATTGACGGTTACGCTCCAATGATTGATTTTTCCTTCCTGTTTGCAATGATGGGCATCTAAGACTTGGAAATTACTTTTGTCACCATTTGTCTCCAGCGTGAAATACAATCGATCCTTGTCGTGGAGAAGGGAGACTTTCTGCAATTCCTTTTTCTGTTGGTGAGAAAAAGTTACGAATGTTAGTGCAAGAATTTTTATATTTCAAAACAAATTGTTTCCATCGCAAAACTTAAGCGTGAGAGAGAGCAACATAAATATTATTTCAAACTTAACACACATAACAACAGGTATACCTTTTTCTGATTTTTATTTTTAGGTGATTATTTAAAATGCTTTATCAAAAATAAGTGTTAGCAAACTACCTTATTATATTACCAATAACATGGTGCAACAATAACAAATGAAAATTGTCTCGTCAGAAGCAAAGTTTGATTTATCAGCTGAAATGCTATTTGGGTCTGACTTTGAAAATCCGACAAGATAACTTTATATGTTAAATCATCGGATAGCACAAGTGTGATACATTAATGCTTTTTTTCTTTTATCAAACCACAAAAGAGTCACATAAATCTCCTTACCCGACTGGTCACCGTGATGGTCCATGTGTGGGAGAATTTCTTCTTCATTGAAATCGCCTTTTTCTCACCATTCATCTCGAGTTCGACATCTGGAATATTTTCACTCATCTGTCAAAAAAAAAAATCTTTTCATAAACAAGACGAAAATTGTGTGCGTGTTTGTGTTTCACATTTTGCCCATCCAACGACGGCAGAAAACCGATAACAATTATGCGTAGTTGGACTCTGAGGCAAACATATTCAATAAAGACTTTCAACGATATTAGCATAAATAGAAATAAGGGCTCTCCGACTGGGTGTGAAAGGGTCTCAAAAATAGACTGCCACAGTTTCAGAGACTTTTGCCAAAAGTGTCTGTAATGTCTGTAACAGCTGTGTCCAAGAATGGAAGTCTTTAGCAGGGCTATAAAGGTGTCCGTGTTTGTACCTTAGACCAGCTCATCGACAAGTCGTTTCACAAATAGTCTGCTTGACTATTTAGTATTTAATAGTCTGCTTGACTATTTTTTGACTATATAGCAATGCCTGAACACAAGCTTGTAGCATTCGCCCGAGTGTCTGTCTGGTTAAAAGTCCCAAAGAAAATATTCGTAAAAAGTATCAGTTTCTGGTTTTCTTACCTCATGAAAAATTTGGGGAGAACTCACACAAATATTTTGCAGCTCAAGAATGTACGACATTTGCGTATTTTGGGCAAGATCAGATTTTAATGCACGCCATTCCAACCGTTTCTTCCATTCTTCCAATTCTTTATTTCCATGAGCATACGGACACCAATTGTACATATCCAGGCTATTTGAATAAAGGCACTGCCCTTTCGCATGCCTGCAAGAAAAAAAGAAAATGAAAATTTACAAAAAAAATGAAAAATATTAAAATTACAAAATGAAAGTAAAATTTGAGACTAACATGTGATTCATCAGACAATTGCGCTCTAAGCCCATGGTCGCCGGAGCATTGGTATATAAACCCTCGGTGATGAGACCACCGATCTATGAGACATTAGATGTATTTAGTCTGCTTATAAAAAGCAAAGTAACAGGAAATTAACATCAGCAATAATTGATAACGGACAAATTCCGTGTAAAAAGTACAACAACTATCGCAGCTTTAGACATGCAATATTTAGACAAGTTGTATGGGGTTCAGTAGAATACAATGTTGAAACAAGTTGTATGGGCCTGAGTAGAATACAATGTTTAGATAAATTGTATGGGGTTCAGTAGAATACAATGTTTAAACAAGTTTCGTGGGGCTGAGTAGAATACAATGTTTAGACAAATTGTATGGGGTTCAGTAGAATACAATGTTTAAACAAGTTTCATGGGAGTGAGTAGAATACAATGTTTAGACAAATTGTATGGGGTTCAGTAGAATACAATGTTTAGGCAAATTGCATGGGGCTGAGTAGAATACAATGTTGAAACAAGTTGTATGGGCCTGAGTAGAATACAATGTTTAGACAAATTGTATGGGTCTGAGTAGAATACAATGTTTAAACAAGTTGTATGGGCCTGAGTAGAATACAATGTTTAGACAAATTGTATGGGGCTGAGTAGAATACAATGTTTAGACAAGTTGTATGGGGCTCAGTAGTGTTACAAAAACCTAACGGTGGGGGCAAGCTTGTAATTTGTGGCCATTTTCTTCCTGCAGGTCTGTCTCCTTTGTAACCACTTGGTTATGGTTAGGATTTTCTTCCTGCAGGTACACCTCTATTGTAACCATTGGTCATCAGATGAAGATAAAATAAAATCACTCAAAATATCTAAAATAAAATCAGATCAACTGATGGAAAAACATTTATAATCCAATTTACCCCCAAATAATGAAATTTAATGATTAAAAACTAATTCAACTTACTTTTTACATAACTGAAGATTATTTTCATTTTGGTGATCCAATGGCGGTTTTCTGTAATTCCACTGCTGTTCCTTATCATGGCTGACATTTCTCTTGTGTTCATTCGTAGTACAATGGTTTTCCCATTCCGTTTGATTGCGACACGACATGCAACAAAACTGACAATAATGCGGCGCAGGTAATTCTTTAGCGGCAGGGAGGGGCCAGTCTTGCACAATTGACGAGGTTCCTTTATAAATGGCCGTCGACTGATTTTCTTGATAGGGAATTATTTCTTTTAAATCTTTGACTGAAATAAAGCAGGACATCATCTTTTACACAAATGCACATATTTTTATATATAAAGTTAGGTATGTGTATATGTTTATATAATTGTATGTACAGGATTCACTCCTAAACTAATTCACTGATCATTTTGAATTTTAGAACACAGCTGCTAGGTATGTAATGTAGTAGATTTTGTTTTGTAAAAAGGGGGCGGAAGGCCATCGTGAAAATTTAGATACTTCAAATTTTTGTGAAATTTTAACAATAAGTATTAGACATCAATTAATAAATATTCCCACAAATTTAATTCTCTTTGGAATTTTGTAGGGAGCATAATATGGGCACCAGCTCCCATTTGAAAACCCAAATATTTCAGATTTGCATTGAATTTGATTCATAGTCATTAAACACCAACTAAACAAGATTCTCTGAATTTCAATTTATTCTTAAGACCCCTTAAGCTTGGAATTTCTTTTAAGTTTACTAGTACAAAATATTTAGTTCTCACTAAAAATTGTGTTGTGAAAGATACTGCACTTAGGATGTGAATATTTTAATTATATGGCCTGATATCTTATTAGGATTTGTAAAATATAAAGATTTGACATTTTTCATCATTTTTATTAGAAATTCTTTTTTTTTTTGCAAGACAATTATTCAGTTATCGGTCTTTAGCAAGATAATGGATGACAATATTGGTAAATTAAAATTGGCACAAAACAAATTAATACTTACTTTTGTTAAAACACATCCATCGCCAAACGTATATCTCTTCTTGAGAATGTGCAAAACTGCATCGGCTCTCGTATTCGCATATGCCATTCTTTGAAGACTTGCAGATCGCGAATTTATAATCTTTTGGTATTGCATGCGGCAACTTTTTGATTAGTTTATGTCCAGGGGTTGTCAGATGATACACAATTGAACTTATTCTCCAGTGGGTGCATATTTTGTCTGGTATACTCGGATAGTCTTTACCACATCTTCCGCATATGGGCAGCAGCTTATATGGACACGGTGTTCCGATGACGTCGTGTTCGGAATCGTTTCTCACCATAGACAAATTTGAGAAAGTGTCTAGCTTCTCGATAAACTTCTCCTCTGTTATTGCCAAATCCCGTAATAACATCCAGATCTTTCTCTCAATGGTGCTATGTGCCCGGGAACACTTCTGGCTACAATTCCACTTAAAACATTCCTTATAAAAAGAAATATTTCTCAATACTCTATTAATGAGCCTTTTCTCGATAGCATAAAAGAGAGTCTTGTTAGAAGTCCAGTTGTGAGCTTCTCGACCATTACAAGTGTTAGCATCTTCACTTTTATGTACAATTAATCTTGATGCTTTGTAGCACGCACGGCAGATATGTGAAAATGACGTTCCATACTGTCGGACAAATTCTGAGATTTTCTCTGTAATATTTGATCGAGTATCGATAAATTCTGACAGATTAAATTTGTTGTCTTTATCCGCATTCCATAATAAACGCTCAATCGTATTATGTGCGAATAAGCATTGTCTGCCAAATCTGCACGGATCGCGATCCCATATAGATTTGCAGAGAACAAAGTGTCCATTAAATGTATTCTCTTTTCTCCGCTCTCTGACTTGTAGCCAGTCAGAAGTACCTTTTTCAGCGAAGGCTAAAATGTTTTTTAGGCATTTGGTATGTGATAAGGATCCCTGGAAACATTCGGCACAGAACATTTCCATATTATGTGTTCCCTTAAGTGGGTTTTCGAATTTTGTGAAGGACCATGTGTCAACGGTAACAGGTTTCAAGGATGGGTTTGATGGTTCCTTGTTTTTGGGAACGGTTATGTTGAATTCCCATCTTACAGTCACGCGATCTGCGTTATCAATGCGATGAAGACGTTGTGGTGGGTCAACTACTGCATCGGCGTATGAACGTCCACCTCTGACGGCTACTGGATCCTGAATATCCATGGTATCAAGTTGTTGTAAGGTAATTACTGAAGTGGTCTAAAAGAATTAATATCTTCAGACTACAGGAGCTGGATTATGGAGTTGTTGTAATTTTGGAATCGTCACTAAAATTAGAATAAATAAAAAATTAAAATTAAACAAAAACATGAAGAAATATACTTTATTATCCCCCCCCCCTTTTCCTGGAAATTTCTTATTTTTGTAAATAATCTCAGAAAGGGGGCAGCAAAACGAGAGGGACACAGTGAGATAGAGAAAGAGAGAGGCAATGAGAATTTATAGTTCTTTATATTTTTATAAAGTTATTTTATAATTTTAAAAAAAATTTTTTAATTTATTTATTTTATAATTTTATTTTTATTTATTTATTTTATTTTTTTTATTGCATTTTATACAGTTATTTTTATAAAGTTATGACTTAACTAAACAAATTTCCGGCTGCAGTATTCATTTAATATTTTCTATGGTAAACATCGCAAATTTATAATAAATTAATAAAACATCGCAAATTTATAATAAATTAATAAAACATCGCAAATTTATAATAAATTAATAAAACATCGCAAATTTATAATAAATTAATAAAACATCGCAAATTTATAATAAATTAATAAAACATCGCAAATTTATAATAAATTAATAAAACATCGCAAATTTATAATAAATTAATAAAATATCGCAAATTTATAATAAATTAATAAAATATCGCAAATTTATAATAAATTAATAAAACATCGCAAATTTATAATAAATTAATAAAACATTGCAAATTTATAATAAATTAATAAAACATCGCAAATTTATAATAAATTAATAAAATATCGCAAATTTATAATAAATTAATAAAATATCGCAAATTTATAATAAATTAATAAAATATCGCAAATTTATAATAAATTAATAAAACATCGCAAATTTATAATAAATTAATAAAACATCGCAAATTTATAATAAATTAATAAAACATCGCAAATTTATAATAAATTAATAAAATATCGCAAATTTATAATAAATTAATAAAACATCGCAAATTTATAATAAATTAATAAAATATCGCAAATTTATAATAAATTAATAAAATATCGCAAATTTATAATAAATTAATAAAATATCGCAAATTTATAATAAATTAATAAAACATCGCAAATTTATAATAAATTAATAAAACATTGCAAATTTATAATAAATTAATAAAACTGAAAGCGCATTTTGCAGAGCGTGTTACGAATCTGCGGGAGACAACTCCATTTTATTTTTTCACAAAATTTGACAATTTCAATGTTGAGTTTTCATTAAAACTGAAGGGTGAGAGAGAGAAGGGGTAGGAGAAAGAGAGAGGGGGATCGACAGAAAGAGAGAGGGGGCAGCAGGGAGAGGCAGACAGAGAGAGAGAGACATACAGTGAGATAGAGAAAGAGAGAGGGGAGGCAGCAGGGAAAGAGATGGGGATCGACAGAAAGAGACAGGGGGAGGCAGCAGAAAGAGTGAGGGGGATCGACAGAAAAAGAGAGGGGGCAGCAGGGAGAAAGACACACAGTGAGATAGAGAAAGAGAGAGGGGGAGGCAGTAGTGAAAGAGATAGGGGGCAGTAGAGAGAGAGGGGGAGGCAGCAGAAAGATAGAGGGGGCAGTAGAGAGAGAGGGGAGGCAGCAGAAAGAGAGAGGGGAGGCAGCAGAAAGAGAGAGGGGGTTCGACAGAAAAAGAGAGGGGGCAGCAGGGAGAAAGACACACAGTGAGATAGAGAAAGAGAGAGGGGGAAGCAGTAGTGAAAGAGAGAGGGGGCAGTAGTGAAAGAGAGGGGGGCAGTAGAGAGAGGGGGAGGCAGCAGAAAGAGAGAGGGGGGCAGTAGAGAGATACACACACACAATGAGATAGAGAAAGAGAGAGACGATGAGATTAAAAGCCAATTGGTTTTTGAGGAGGAATTACGAAGAATGAAAAGTTATATTTCTTCATATTTTGATAAAGTTATGACTAAAATGCAAACGAATTTGCAGTTAAAGTTTTTCAAAATATTTGATACGTTCAACATTACAAATTTACAATAAATAAAATTGAATATTAATTCAAACAACTTCACAAGGAAAACGAACGAAATATATTTAACAACATTCATGTAGTTTTCCCCCAAACGAACAAACATTTGTTGAAACTAAAGCTGACATTAAATGCATTTTTAAGAATTAAAATCTTTTTTTTTCATAATAAAAATTTTCTAAAGTAGTGATTGAAAAAAAAAAGAAGGTTATTTTAAAAAATGAAAATGCTTTTTAACTTGTATATCGTACAACACTCGATATAAGTTTGAATGCAATATGTATTTTTTCTGATAAAAAATGTATTTCCTTATTAAAAATAAGGAAAGACATTTTTATCAGAAAACTTACTCGTACACTATCGACCACATTTTTAGATAAAATTATTTCTAACAATGAATTTGCTTTTTTATTTGTGAAAATATAATTTGATCGTTTGTTTCGTAAGCATGTTGGAATATTGACAAAACAAAAAGAATTTTCACATAATTTTTGAACACGTGTGACAATCAATTTATTTATTTTCCTTCGATGGAAAACACGACACTTAATATAATTTGCTTCTTTGTTGTTGTTATTGCTTTAAAATATAAGGGAAGCAACTCATGAATTCTGTAATACAAATGGAGTTATTTCCCTTGAGAATCTCGATGTTTTTTTTCTGTCATAAATTGAAAAAGATTCACAATCCTCCAAGCATGCACAAAAAAAGAAAAGGGAATTTTCACAGAAGACAGGAATCAATAATTAATTATACATAAAAATATAATAATTAATATACATAGACAGTCCGGTTGGGGCGTGTTAACATGCGTAGACGGTTTCTAATATATATATATATATATATATATATATATATATATATATATATATATATATAAACAATATATGTATATATAAGTATATATAAATATATATATATATATATATATATATATAAACAATATATGTATATATATATATATAAACAATATATGTATATATATAAGTATATATAAATATATATATATATATAAACAATATATGTATATATATAAGTATATATAAGTATATATAAATATATATATATATATATATATATATATAAACAATATATGTATATATATAAGTATATATAAGTATATATAAATATATATATATATATATAAACAATATATGTATATATATAAGTATATATAAGTATATATAAATATATATATATATATATATATACAAACAATATATGTATATATATAAGTATATATAAGTATATATATATATATATATATATATATATATATACAAACAATATATGTATATATATAAGTATATATAAGTATATATATATATATATATATATATATATATATATATATATATAAGTATATATAAATAAATATATATATATACAAGTATATATAAATATATGTGCCAATACAGAAATATAAGAGAGAGGGGGCAGTGAGAGAGAGAGGGTACAGCCAAAAAAGAGAGAGGATGAGGTCAGAGATAGGGAGGAAGGGACAGTGAGAGAGAGGGTATAGGCAAAAAAGAGAGAAAGGAGGTCAGAGAGAGAGAGAGAGAAGGTGCCACTGAGACATAGAAAGAGAGAGAGGCAATGAGATGAAAAGATTGAGTTGGGAGGTACGAAGAATAAGAGAAGTTATATTTCTTTATATTTTCATGAAGTTATTTAATAATTTTAATTTTTTAAATTAAAAAAAAATTTTTTTATTGCATTTTATACAGTTATTTTTATAAAGTTATGACTTAACTAAAGCAATTTTATAAAGTTATTTTATAATTTTTTATATTTTATTCATTTTTTAATTTTTTATTGCATTTTATAAAGTTATGACATAACTTCACCAATTTTATGAAGTTATTTTTATAAAGTTATGACTTAACTAAACCAATTTTATGTTTTACTTTATTTATTTATTTTAGTTATCACATAAATTAACCAATTTTATAAAGTTATTTTTACACAGTTATTTTATAAAGTTATTTTATTAAGTTATGACTTAACTGAACCAATTTTATAAAGTTATTTTATAATTTTTTATTCTATTTTTTAATTATTTTTTATTGCATTTTATACAGTTATTTTATAAAGTTATAACTTAACTAAACAAATTTCCGGCTGCAGTATTTATTTTTAATACTTTCTATGATAAACATCGCAAATTTATAATAAATTAACAAAACATCGCAAATTTATAATAAATTAATAAAACATCGCAAATTTATAATAAATTAATAAAACTGAAAGCGCATTTTGCAGAGCGTGTTACGAATCTGCGGGAGACAACTCCATTTTATTTTTTCACAAAATTTGACAATTTCAATGTTGAGTTTTCATTAAAACTGAAGGGTGATAGAGAGGAGGGAGCAGCAGAAAGAGAGAGGGGAGGCAGCAGGAGAGAGATAGGGATCGACAGAAAGAGAGAGGAGCCAGCAGGGAGAGAGAGGGGAGGCAGCAGGGAGGGAGAGAGGGATCGACAGAAAGAGAGAGGGGGAGGCAGCAGGAAGAGAGAAAGGGATCGATAGAAAGAGGGGGAGGCAGCAGAAAGAGAGAAGGGGATCGACATAAAAAGAGAGGGGTAGCAGACAGAGATAGAGACAGGGGGCAGCAGGGAAAGAGATGGGGATCGACAGAAAGAGAGGAGGGGGAGGCAGCAGAAAGAGAGGGGGCAGTAGAGAGAGAGAGGGGGTCAACAGAAAGAGAGAGAGGGGGAGGTAGCAGAAAGAGAGAGGGGGAGGCAGCAGAACGAGAGAGGAGGCAGCAGTAGAGAGAGAGAGGGGGCAGTAGAGAGATACACACACATTGAGATAGAGAAAGAGAGAGACGATGAGATTAAAAGCCAATTGACTTTTGAGGAGGAATTACGAAGAATGAAAAGTTATATTTCTTCATATTTTTATAAAGTTATGACTAAAATGCAAACGAATTTGCAGTTAAAAATTTTCAAAATATTTGATACGTTCAACATTACAAATTTACAATAAATAAAATTGAATATTAATTCAAACAACTTCACAAGGAAAACGAACGAAATATATTTAACAACATTCATGTAGTTTTCCCCCAAACGAACAAACATTTGTTGAAACTAAAGCTGACATTAAATGCATTTTTAAGAATTTAAATCTTTTTTTTTCATAATAAAAATTTTCTAAAGTAGTGATTGAAAAAAAAAAGAAGGTTATTTTAAAAAATGAAAATGCTTTTTAACTTGTATATGGTACAACACTCGATTTAAGTTTGAATGCAATATGTATTTTTTCTGATAAAAAATGTATTTCCTTATTAAAAATAAGGAAAGACATTTTTTATCAGAAAACTTACTCGTACACTATCGACCACATTTTTAGATAAAATTATTTCTAACAATGAATTTGCTTTTTTATTTGTGAAAATATAATTTGATCGTTTGTTTCGTAAGCATGTTGGAATATTGACAAAACAAAAAGAATTTTCACATAATTTTTGAACACGTGTGACAATCAATTTATTTATTTTCCTTCGATGGAAAACACGACACTTAATAAAATTTGCTTCTTTGTTGTTGTTATTGCTTTAAAATATAAGGGAAGCAACTCATGAATTCTGTAATACAAATGGAGTTATTTCCCTTGAGAATCTCGATGTTTTTTTTCTGTCATAAATTGAAAAAGATTCACAATCCTCCAAGCATGCACAAAAAAAGAAAAGGGAATTTTCACAGAAGACAGGTTTGGTAGTTTTGTTTTACGGCATATCAACCCTTTTTGGGTTATTTAATGCCGAATCTGGTCATTATAGTAAAAGTTTTTATGCTTCAAGTTCTTTATATCTTCAAATGTTTAATCATCGTTTTTGGTTTGGTAGTTTTGTTTTACGGCATATCAACCCTTTTCGGGCCATCTAATGCCGAATCCGGTCATTATAGTAAAAGATTTATGCTTCAAGTTCTAAAAATAAAATTAAAAAGGGGAGGGAGAAAGGGAGAGGGGCTGTTGTTTTTGTTTTTGGTTTTGTAGAACATAATTAAGTTTTACAAAAAAAAAAAAAAAAAAAAAAAAAAAAACGTCAATGTAGGTGAATTTCGTCTCAGGGAGCCACAGGGCAGCCTGATCTGGTAGCACCAGACAGAAGACAGGAATCAATAATTAATTATACATAAAAATATAATAATTAATATACATAGACAGTCCGGTTGGGGCGTGTTAACATGCGTAGACGGTTTCTAATGTTTATATTTATATATATATATATATATATATATATATATATATATATATATATATATATATATATAAGTATATATAAATATATATATATATATATATATATATATATATAAGTATATATAAATATATATATATATATATATATATATAAGTATATATAAATATATATATATATATATATATATATATATATAAGTATATATAAATATATATATATATATATATATAAGTATATATAAATATATATATATATATATATATATATATAAGTATATATAAATATATATATATATATATATATATATATAAGTATATATAAATATATATATATATATATATATATATATAAGTATATATAAATATATATATATATATATATATATATATATATATATATATATATATAAACAATATATGTATATATATAAGTATATATAAATATATATATATATATATATAAACAATATATGTATATATATAAGTATATATAAATATATATATATATATTTATATATATATATATATATATATATATATATATATATATATATATATATAAGTATATATAAATAAATATATATATACAAGTATATATAAATATGTGCCAATACAGAAATATAAGAGAGAGGGGCAGTGAGAGAGAGAGGGTACAGCCAAAAAAGAGAGAGGATGAGGTCAGAGATAGAGAGGGAGGGACAGTGAGAGAGAGGGTATAGGCAAAAAAGAGAGAAAGGAGGTCAGAGAGAGAGAGAGAAGGTGCCACTGAGACATAGAAAGAGAGAGAGGCAATGAGATGAAAAGATTGAGTTGGGAGGTACGAAGAATAAGAGAAGTTATATTTCTTTATATTTTTATGAAGTTATTTAATAATTTTAATTTTTTAAATTAAAAAAAAATTTTTTTATTACATTTTATACAGTTATTTTTATAAAGTTATGACTTAACTAAAGCAATTTTATAAAGTTATTTTATAATTTTTTATATTTTATTCATTTTTTAATTTTTTATTGCATTTTATAAAGTTATGACATAACTTAACCAATTTTATGAAGTTATTTTTATAAAGTTATGACTTAACTAAACCAATTTTATAATGTTTTACTTTATTTATTTATTTTAGTTATCACATAAATTAACCAATTTTATAAAGTTATTTTTACACAGTTATTTTATAAAGTTATTTTATTAAGTTATGACTTAACTGAACCAATTTTATAAAGTTATTTTATAATTTTTTATTCTATTTTTTAATTATTTTTTATTGCATTTTATACAGTTATTTTATAAAGTTATAACTTAACTAAACAAATTTCCGGCTGCAGTATTTATTTTTAATACTTTCTATGATAAACATCGCAAATTTATAATAAATTAACAAAACATCGCAAATTTATAATAAATTAATAAAACATCGCAAATTTATAATAAATTAATAAAACTGAAAGCGCATTTTGCAGAGCGTGTTACGAATCTGCGGGAGACAACTCCATTTTATTTTTTCACAAAATTTGACAATTTCAATGTTGAGTTTTCATTAAAACTGAAGGGTGATAGAGAGGAGGGAGCAGCAGAAAGAGAGAGGGGAGGCAGCAGGAGAGAGATAGGGATCGACAGAAAGAGAGAGGAGCCAGCAGGGAGAGAGAGGGGAGGCAGCAGGGAGGGAGAGAGGGATCGACAGAAAGAGAGAGGGGGAGGCAGCAGGAAGAGAGAAAGGGATCGATAGAAAGAGGGGGAGGCAGCAGAAAGAGAGAAGGGGATCGACATAAAAAGAGAGGGGTAGCAGACAGAGATAGAGACAGGGGGCAGCAGGGAAAGAGATGGGGATCGACAGAAAGAGAGGAGGGGGAGGCAGCAGAAAGAGAGGGGGCAGTAGAGAGAGAGAGGGGGTCAACAGAAAGAGAGAGAGGGGGAGGTAGCAGAAAGAGAGAGGGGGAGGCAGCAGAACGAGAGAGGAGGCAGCAGTAGAGAGAGAGAGGGGGCAGTAGAGAGATACACACACATTGAGATAGAGAAAGAGAGAGACGATGAGATTAAAAGCCAATTGACTTTTGAGGAGGAATTACGAAGAATGAAAAGTTATATTTCTTCATATTTTTATAAAGTTATGACTAAAATGCAAACGAATTTGCAGTTAAAAATTTTCAAAATATTTGATACGTTCAACACTACATATTTACAAAAAATAAAATTGAATATTAATTAAAACAACTTCACAAGGAAAACGAAAGAAATATATTTAACAACATTCATGTAGTTTTCCCCCAAAGCGAACAAACATTTGTTGAAACTAAAGTTGACATTAAATGCATTTTTAAGAATATAAATCTTTTTTTTTTTACAGAATAAAAATTTTCTAAAGTAGTGATTGAACAAAAAAAAAGTTATTTTAAAAAATGAAAATGCTTTTTAACTTGTATATCGTACAACACTCGATATAAGTTTGAATGCAATATGTATTTTTAATAAGGAAAGACTTTTTTTATCAGAAAACTTACTCGTACACTATCGACCACATTTTTAGATAAAATTATTTTTAACAATGAACACACTTTGAATTGTTTCCTTTTTTCGTGTTGCCAGGGGAACTCGGGATTAGTGTTCGGGTTAAAGAAGGGCATGTTGTTTTGGCCCAAAAAATAAGATTAGAAATAAACACGACGAAATGCGGAGAGGGTAGGGGGGGGGGCATAATTAAATATTTTTAATCATCCATTTGTTACACGTGGCTAAAAATGTTTCGCACAAAAAATGGAAAATATTTTTATAACAAACGTATTTTTTTAGCTAAAATAATTAATAACAGTATTCATCATTTTCAGATCTGATCGCGGATTTTCACGGTCAACAAAAAACATAGCAGTCTCATATTATTAACCGTCGAATTTAAGGGAGAAATTTCGGTGATTATTTATATTGAGATACACAAGCGAAAAAAAGCAGTTAAAAATAAAAAAAATAACAGTAAAACGGCGATTTAGTCGTTTCACAGCCAAAATGGCTGACTATGAATCGGCTGCTTTTTTTCGACTTCACAAATAAATAAACCCTAATAAATTGTTTGAGACTAATTTCCCAGCTGTATTTCCTTTAAAATAATTTATGGTAAAGTTGAAATTAGTCCCAAACAATTTATTTGGGTTTACTTACTCATTTGTGAGTTCGGAAATAATCAGAAAAAAACAGCTGATTTATGGTCCGCCATTTTAGCCGTGAAGCGGTCTTGTCGTTCGTTGACTCATAATAGTAAATTAATTTTATTTCTTATTAAAATTCTACTCTATAATTTTCCGTAATTTTTGGTGTATGCATATATCTTTCACTGATAAGTAATTAACTTCCATATTTCGCTTGTATCTCAATATAAATAAGCACCGACATTTCTTCTATAAAAGTTTTAAAACGAAGTAGAAATGGTTGGTTTACATTTCATAGAAAAGACGAATTATATACATATAGTTTTAAATAGCAAAGGAATATATTTACCTTGTGAGGAGTTCAGTTTAAAATTCAAATATGAAACATTCACTCGTGCGATATGTTTATGAATGCGTGAATGTGTTAATTAAAATAGAGGCACTACGCGTATAGCAATTATGATAAGGTTCAGTTTTATGACCCTTAAAAGGGGAAGAAACAATCTCGGTCAATAAGGATCGTCGTAGCATGTTCAAAATTTAATAATGCTTCTCTTAAATATCGAACAAACACGTGTGGTAAAAAAAACATGGCATTGTATCCACTTTTAAATAACAGAAGACATCTTTTTAAAGAAAAATAATTAATCCAGTAAAACAAACTTTTAGATAAGGTTTCTTTTCAACAATGAACGCGTTTTTTTTTATTTGCGAACATATAAGATATTTTAACTTTTAATTTATCGTACACTAAATATTGTTTTGTATGTAAATAATTGCAATCTTTTTCTTATTCAGAATTGTTATGAGAAATCAATTTATGTTTCACGTGGTCCCAGAAAAAAAAATGAAAACAATAGAGCGTTTGTGCAGTATAGTTAACAAAAAAGGTGGCCACCAAATAACAAATTTGCATCAAATAATTTTTACCAAACGCAAGAAAATTTAATCTTTTATCGATCTGCGTAGCTTTTCAGTTTTGGAACTTTTTTTAAATAACTGTTTTTAAGGCTTGTTGATATTATGGTATTCAAGATGGCGTCCTTTGTTTACTTGGTGTGAAGTTTCGCTGTCGTATATTTAACAACTACAAGATTTTAAACAATTATACAAAAATACAACTAAAAACTGTCTCCAATCGGTCAAATATTTAATTTTAAACCGATGAGTAATAATTATTAGTTGTATTTTTGTTTAGTTTTATATTTTTAGTTGTTAGATATACGAGAGCGAACCTTCACTTCAACTGAAAAAAAGGACACCATCTTGAATTAACTGATTTCACAAGCCTCTTTGGCTGCCTAACAAAATAAATATATAAAATAAAAGTTACACAGATTAATAGAAGATTAATTGGGGTGGGGGAAGTTATTTTTGGTAATTTTTTTTTTTTCATTCCTACTTTTCCTTGTTAACTTGCACAATCGCTAACAACAGAATATTAGCGCTTACTGATCAGGAAATAGGCGATCATTCTACGTTAAATTTAGATAGAAAACTGATCACCCTGTTAAATTATGTTTTCTTTTAATTAAAAGTTACATTTTTCCGAGGATTGGCACACGCATATTAAAAGTAAAGATTGAGGAGTTCGTTTCAACCGAAAACATTTTTTTTTTTTTCAAGAATGGAATAATAAGTCATTTATAATAACGGAAAACTTTTTCAGAGGAAAAATTACTAAAATATTTAGCAAACAGAAGTTGTCAACAGTGAACATGCTTTTTAGCCTATAATGTGAATCTATAATTCTAACGTGTGTTTCGTAAACTACAGATATAATTTGTGTCAGCAAACATTTTCAATGTTTTTATGAGTGCAATTGAGAACTGTTTGAAAGAAAAGTCATATGTTAACGAATGAAAAATACATTTTTCGTATGTGATTGTGAAACACGTGTTGAAGCTTCAGAAACGACAATCAAATATACCTAACATGTCTAAGTTACAAGAGTCAGCGTAGGAGAAGATGAATTTATGTCAACACGTGTGACAATAAAATTTTAATTTCCTTTTGCTTTCGATGGAGGCAAGAAGCCACCAATATAATTTCATAAACTCGCTCATTTCGTTATGGCCTAAAAATATAAGGAAGATAACTCATGTATTCTTTAATAAAGACTGAGTTACTTCCCTTGAATATCTTGATTTTTTTTTCTTTATCACAATTGGAAAATGTTTTTGAAATCAATGTTAACAAATAGAAATCTATTTTTCGTCTGTAAAACACGCATTGCAGACGTGGAAGCGATAATTAATTATGCATAAAATATAATAATAAATATGCTTAAAAAGTCAGCGTAAATGTTTGTTTTTACGATTCTATAATCATCCAGAAATATTTACAAAATGAAATGTTCACGGAATTTATGTGAACACGTGTGATAGAAAACATTTACATAAATTTATGTGAACACGAAGCCATTTTGTCATATTTAGAAACGTTTTTAAAATTCTACAAACATGAAGGCATTTTTATTTGTAAGATTTTTTTTAATTTACCAAAAAGTTTAAGAAATTAGAAAACATGAAATAATATAAACATGGATTTGTTAAAGAAAAGTCAACCATACACATGAATATTATATATATATATTTATCTATCTATCTATATATATATATATATATGTAAATATTTATGTAAATATTTATATATATATATATATATATATATATATATATATATATATGTAAATATTTATGTAAATATTTATCTATCTATATATATATATATATATATATATATAAATATTTATCTATATATATATATTTATCTATATATATATATATTTATCTATATATATATATATTTATCTATATATATATATATTTATCTATATATATAAATATTTATCTATATATATATATATAAATATTAATCTATATATATATAAATATTTATCTATATATATATATATAAATATTTATCTATATATATATATATATATAAATATTTATCTATATATATATATATATTTATCTATATATATATATATATTTATCTATATATATATATAAATATTTATCTATATATATATATATAAATATTTATCTATATATATATATATATAAATATTTATCTATATATATATATATATAAATATTTATCTATATGTATATATATATTTATCTATATATATATATTTATCTATATATATATATATATAAATATTTATCTATATGTATATATACGTAAATATTTATCTATACATGTATATATATATAAATATATATATACGTAAATATTTATCTATATGTATATATACGTAAATATTTATCTATACATATATATATATCTATATGTATATATACGTAAATATTTATCTATACATGTATATATATATAAATATATATATACGTAAATATTTATCTATATGTATATATACGTAAATATTTATCTATACATATATATATATCTATATGTATATATACGTAAATATTTATCTATACATATATATATATATATATATAAATATTATCTATATGTATATATACGTAAATATTTATCTATACATATATATATATATATATATATATATATAAATATTATCTATATGTATATATACGTAAATATTTATCTATACATATATATATATAAATATTTATCTATATGTATATATACGTAAATATTTATCTATACATATATACATATATATGTAAATATTTATCTATATATATACATATATATGTAAATATTTATCTATATATATACATATATATGTAAATATTTATCTATATATATATCTATATATATATCTATATATATATATATTTATCTCTCTCTCTATATATATATAGGTAAATATTTATCTATCTATATATATATGTAAATATTTATCTATCTAAATATATATATATGTAAATATCTATCTATCTATATATATGTAAATATTTATCTATCTATATATATGTAAATATTTATCTATATATATATATAAATATTTCTCTCTCTCTCTCTAGAGAGAGAGAGAGAGAGAAACATTTATATATATCAGCCTCATATTATTAACCGTCGAATTTAAGGGGGAATTTTTTTCTATAAAAGTTCTGAAAGTCTACACAAAAAATAATACTTCTAGAAGTGGTCGATTTACATTTCGTAGAAAAGCCTAATTATATACAAATAATTTTAAGTAGCAAGAAATATATTTACCTTGTTGAAAGTTCGGTTTAAAATTCAGATATGAAACACTCACTCGTGCGATATGTTCATAAATGCGTCAGAGAGGCACTCAGCACACGCTTTTATAGCAATTTTCCATAAGGCCCACACCTTTATGCCCCTTAAAAGGGGGCAAAAACAATCTCGACCAATGAGGATCGCCGTAGCATGTTCAAAAATCAATCCTGTTTTTATTTATTGTTAGCTTTTCAAATATTTAAACACACGTGGATAAAATAAAACACATTGTATTATATCTTCTATTAATAACGGAAAACTTTTCATTAGAAGAAAACTTACTAAAACAGTAAAAGTAAATTTTAGATACGATTGTTTTTTCAACAATGAACACATTTTTTAACTTGTGAACATTTAGATCTAATTTAAACGTGTTTCATTAACTATACATTTTCCGACGATTGGCACACGCATATTTTAAATAAAAATTGAGGAGTTCGTTTCAACCGAAGACATTTTTATTTTTCAAGAAAAAGTATATTTTACATTTTTATTTTTGTTTTCGTATTGCCAGATGGAATAATGCGTAATTTATTTCTACTTTTAATAACGGAAAACTTTTTCAGATTAAAAATTACTAAAATAGTTAGTAAACAGTATATTAAGAACAAAAGTTTTCAACGGTGAACAATATGCTTTTAACCCTAACCCTAACAACATGCTTTTTAACTTATAATTTTAAGCTATAATTTTAACGTGTGTTTTGTAAATTACAGATATAATTTATGTCAACAAACATTTTTAATCTCTTTTCCTGTGAACGCAATTCAGAATTGTTTGAAACAATAGTAATTTAAGTTCCTCATATGTTAACAAATGAAAAAAAAAACGTTTTTGAATTAATGTAAAAATGACATAGACAAAAATGGCAAAAGTAGATAAATAGGAAAAATGGCGCAGAGGAAAATATAGATGAAAATTTCACAATGAGTTTATCAAAATCTTGGATACCATACATACAAGGCAAACATTAAGAAGTGTTGCAAATTAAAAAGAAATTATATCTACTTTTAAGTCCCCCCAAAAGAAATGAGATTCTACTTTTCTGGGCGATTACGTGTGAACACCCCGAAAAAAAATTACAAATTAGAATTTAGTGTGGGAGATGAGTTGCGCATATAAATTTAATGTAAAATGATCCCCCATTTCCGAAAAGAAAAAATATTGTAAAATATTCAGAGCAGATGAAAAAAACACGGTTTTCATTTTTCAAATATTCAAAGCAGACGTTTTTCGTTAAATTTAAAGCGGTTGCCTTTGATTGGTTAATTTGTGTCACGTGAGATAAATTCTTGATTGGTTGCGGGCACAAAAAGTCCTGTCGATTTTATGTTAAATTTATATGCAAAACTGATCCCCCAATCTGCATTCTAAATTAATTGTTTTTTTTGTTTTCGTGAAAGATTATTAATACAATATAACGATTTATTGAAAATAAATAACACAAAAAAATAACAACTTTAATGTTTAATATTTTGGGAGGGGGTTTAGCATTTATTTAATATTATAGGACAAGGAACCTACCCTTCCTTCCAACTTAGACAAGCGAGTAAAATGGTAAAAGTGCAGAATAGTTAGCAGTCAAGCAATCGTAAAGAAAAGGCCTTATACCAAACGCAGTAGAATTTAATTATCTACCGACCGGTATACTTTTAAAGGCTGTTTTTTATTTCAATTTTTTTCTTTGAAGCTGTCTTTAGGACCCATAGGAAACAATTGTCGTTTAATTCCTGAAAAGTTTTTAAATAATGACTTACCTTACATCTAAACCTAAGTCAGGGTTTGCAACTCGAACTTAGGGTTAGTGGTAAGATAAGTCACTTTAGTTTACAACTTTTCAGGAATAATCCCCCACCTCAACAGCTAAGCGACAAGCGACCATTTGTTTTCCTCGTGTGTGTAAGGACCACTTTTTTTTACTAAAAAAATAAAAACAGTTTCAGCACGTTAAACGTATATAGGTCGATATATAATTAAATACTACTGCGTTTGGTATAAGTTATCTTTGCTTTGTTTTTACGATTTCTCGGCTGTTAACTATTCTGCACCTTTACCGAGTAAATACTTATTTAAAAACTATAGGGGTGGGAAACTATCCAACCCCTCTCCAAAAAATAAATTCTTGGAAAAAAATAAATTCAATATATATATATATATATATATATATATATATATATATATATATATATATATATATATATTCAAAATTGTAGGGGTGGGAGCTTAGCCTCTATTGAAATCGAGAGGTGAGAGAACCTGCCCCCCCCCCCCACCCCGAATAAAAACTTAGGAAAGTCGATTTAATTTGCTTTAAAACGAGTAAATACTCATTTTAAAATATAGGTAGGGGGATCAGCTCTATTTAAAATTATAAAAAAGGGAGCCCCCCCCCCCGTATGATCCAAATTTTCCGTTATGGAATTTTTTCTATTTTATTCACTTGGGCCATTTTTACCGAGCACCACCGTTTTTATATCTGAAACACGTGTTGCAGCCGTCGAAACGACAATATCCCTAACAGGTCGAAGTCACAAGGGTCAGTTGAAGAGAAGATGATTTTTCACAGAATTTATGGGAACACGTGTGACAGTCAATTTTTCATTTCCTTTTTTCTTTTTTTTTTTGCTTTCGATGGAAACAAGAAGACGCCAATGTAATTTGTAATTAACTCATAAACTCGCTAATTAATTATTGTTTTAATAAAATATAAGTGAGACAACTCATGTCTTCGCAATAAAGAATGAGTTATTTCCCTTGAAAATCTTGATTCTTTTTCCTGTAATAATTGGAAAATGGTTTTGAAATAAATGGAAAGATTTTATTTTTGGTCTGTCAAACACGTATTGCAGACGTGTAATTAATTATACATCAAAATATAAATCTAATAATCAATATGTATAAAACGTTGAATGACAAGAGTCAGAATGTATAAATATGCATATAAATTACATTTTGTATTTCTAGTATACGTCAACAAGTCAGAAATAAATAGAGAAAAAATATAAACATTTATAGATTTTTCAAATTATTTTTTTATACAAACATATATATACATTTTTCGTGACTCGGTAAAAAAAAAACACGGAAAAAATGGCACCGGTAAAAATGGCACAAGTGAATAAATAAGACAAAAAATGCCACAAAACAGGAACAATTCGCTAACGGAAAATAAGGACCGTTCGAGAGAGACGGGTCTAAGCTCCCTTTTATCTGGTTTAAAATAAAGCTAAGCCCCCCCCCCCCCCCCCCAATATGTTAAAATAAATATTTTTGTCGTAAGTGTTTATACTGTTGTTCTCAAGCCATTAAAAAAGTGTTTTCTATTAGGGGGGGGGGGGGCTAGAATCCCTTTTCTTTAATGGCTAAGCTTCCGCTCCCAATATTTTGAAATAAATATTTTTAAATTTTCGATGTTGATGAAGATCTTGTTATATGCCCGAAAAAACGCTATTTCGTTAGACATTGGTCCAGAAATGGGTGATCATTTTACAATAAATTTATATGCGAAACTGATCCCACATTCTAAATTCTCCTTTAAAAAATCCATTTGTGTTTTTCAGATGACAGCGTGGGGGCAAAGGTTAAGATTTTACCCCAAAATAAGAAAGTGAAAAATTATTTGATAATTTAAGTTGGTGTGACTATTTTAATACAAATTATTTTTTTTTTAAATCAAATAAAAATCAAACAATTAAACTGATTTTTGTCCCTTAAATTTAAGTTTTTGTGCTGAAATAAAAAAGCTAATTTTTTTTTTGAAATCGAAGTTTAATTCAATGATTTAATCGCTGGCGGCCATCGCTTTTATTTTTCTTACACACAAAAAACATTTTTACTTTAAAAAAATATTTTTATACAGAAAATAGGCGAAATTAATTTTTAACGATTCCGTTAAAATCAAATTAAAAACTAGTGTATTTTATTTTTATTTTATTTTCGTATTCAGGGTTCGTTTTTGAGTTCATAAATGGCAGATTTTGTTTTGCTTTTTTGAAAAAAAAGTTATATGTAAAACTGACACCGATTGTAAATTCTCATATAATTGTGTAAAAGAGAAACAGTCTACTTGATGGCGGCTTCCGGTTTTTGAAGTCAGAAGTTGACAAGCGGTGTTTATTAGAAAACTGTTACCCATTATATTTTAGGCCGGATGTATTTTTTAGAGGGGGGCGCAATTAATAATTTGTTTTCACCAATTTTTTTTTAGATATTAGTAAAATACATAGTATAGTGATCTTTATAGTTAAAGATGTTTTTTTCTTTCTTATTACAAATAATCGGTGCTTCTGCTGTTTCCCATGACATGTATAAAAATAAATAGCTAAAGAAATTTATAAACTTTGTTATGTACTTACGTGGTAGCTTGATAGAAGACTGTACACCAAAAATTACGCAAATTTATCCAGTATTTATTAAATTCAAAATAAAAAACGATTTTTATCTGGTTCGCCATCATAAAAGATGGCGAACCAGATAAAATTTAAATTTAAATTCCCCCGATTTTATCCTGGGACAAGGGAGATAACCGATATTTTAAAAAAAACTTTTTTTGGTAATAAAAAAAAAAATTAGTTTTCACCATTTTTTTTTTAAATATTAATAAAATATTTATATTTATAATTGGAAAAACATTTTTATTATTATTATTACAAATAATCAAATAAAACTTTTTTGGTGCTTCTTATTTTTCCCTTGGCCTTTTGGCTAAGATCAAAGTGTAGTATCTGTTCCGATGGATACTGCACGCCTGTCCTGTGCAGTTCTAGGAGGTCCACCCTCCCAGGCTTTGCCTCCCCTCTTTGGGGAGGAGTAAGTTTATTGCTTACTGTCTGAGGCGCCCCTACCGGGGAATGCCGACGGGGCTGCCCAGGCAATTTTTAAATAGCCAGAGTGCTCACCTCTCGGGCGCTGGCTTTTCAACCCCCACTTTCTCGACCCGATCTTGGGTCACATCTTACTTGTGGGAGTAAGATAAAACTGGCCTTGTGCCTAACTCCTGGGGAGGAGTAAATAAAACCAAAAAAGTACGCAAATTCATCCAGTATTTATTAAATTAAAAAAAAAACACGATTTTGTCTTTCGATCGCCATTTTTTTTGTAAGAAAAAAAATTGAGTTATGTCCCTTGCCTAATCAAAAACCACAACTGGTTAAAAAATGACGCCCGATAGATTAGATCGTTTTTTTTTTTTAGTTTTTTTTTATTTAATAAATACTGAATGAATTTGCGTGATTTTTTTCTGTACAATCTTCTTTTCAGCTACCACGTAAGTACATAACAAAGTTTATACATTTCTTTAAATATTTTCATGTCGAAACGAAAGTAAAAAAGCATCAACTTTTTTTTATAGTTGGAATGTTTTTATTACAAATAATCGAATAAAACTTTTTGCAGATAAGCGATTCGTGCGAATTTATTTGTTTTCATTTCCGAAGAATTACATTAACGACAAGGGCAGACAATCCCGGATTTTTTTTCAACTTAGCGTCAATTATAATTATTATTGATTTCTCTACAGAAGCACCAAAAAAATCATTATACAAAATTACAAACAGTAAGTTGTTACAAGTTGAATCGTACACGTGAAATGCTGAAATGAAAACTCGTCCGGAAGAATATAGTCGCCATCTTGATAAACAAATAGAGGAAGGCCGATAACTCCAGTGTATAACCCTCTCCTTTAATTAAAAATTATTAACTTGAGTTATACTTATTCCTTAGCTAGCCACTGAAATAAGATATGATATTGGTTAAATCCTATGTCAATATTGTTGAGCATCAAATCAGTAAGCGTTAAGATCGACGGCTTAAACATTTTTTTTCAAAAAGTCAAATAAAATTAGTGTATAGGCGATAACATATATATTTTTTTTTTTACGATTATGACATTAAAAACGTTTTGGAGTTAAAATCAATTTAGTATTACGTAGAAATAGCGGGAAAAAGACGTTTTAATACTTTTTTCGTCATTTGTGCGATACAAAAAAGAAAATGGCGCCATCAGGTAAATGCACTACTTCCGGTTCCTTTTTGTTCAAATCTCGCTTATTCTAGCATATTTACACATTTCAAACGTGTTTTTCTTCAGATCACATGCGTAATAATAAATAGATTTTAACGCGAAATGGTTCCTGATTTAATCATATTAAAACAAACAACAACATAAAACCATTTTTTATCGCATTCTGATTAACGATTACCATCAAATCTTGGTCAGTACAAGTTGGTCCATCACTTCCGTCACCTATAGTTGTTACGAGTTTCATCGTACACGTGAAATGATGAAATGAAAACTCACCCGGAAGAATATAGTCTCCATCTTGATAAACAAATAGAGGAAGAAACATGCTAAGGAAACACGTTAACTCCAGTTTATAACCCTCTCCTTAACTAAATATTATGAACTTGAGTTATACTTATTCCTTAGCTAGCCACTGAAAAAAGATTTAACCAATATCATATCTTATGGAAATACTGTGTCAATCGTTGCGCATCAAGGTTACAGTCGATCGAATCTTGGTCAGTACAAGTTGGTCCATCATCGAAGAAATGTTTCGCAGCATTTTCATGACAGATCTATTTTGTTTGTATGTCTACGCGCAATATGTTGAGTTGGGCTTGCCACATGCGCAGTAACGTCTACACTTATATAACTGCGTAAGCGTGAGGACATGACTGCGCAAACGCAACAAATCAATGCGCGCTAAGCAAGTTGGTGCGAAAGACGATTTAATTCCTCAGTCAATCTTATCATGATAAAACGCATTGTCCTCTTATCATCCCTTTGCTAGAAGCGGTCAAGCGAGATGGAACTCCAGAATGCCACATTCTGTTTGTGACAGCCAACCAAACAACTCTTTATGTTCGAGTGTTCAGTTTGAATGGAGCTGATTCATATTTTAGTGGAGATGTTGTTGTTGTTGTTGTTGATTTTCTTGGAAGACGATGACCCCTTTCTAATTCACCATTCAATTCAAGTCAGATGCGTCCAGACCCCACGCTTAACTCTACAAAGTGACCCCTTTCTTCATCCTTGCGTTCTTCTATAAAAGATGGCTACTTAACTAGTATAATTGTAAAACCCTAAAATATTTGGTATATCAACTAGTATAATGTTAAGACCTTTAAAGGTTGGCTACTTCAACAAGTATAATGTTTAGGCCCTAAAAGGATGGCTACTTCAACTAGTATAATGTTAAGACCTTTAAAGGTTGGCTACTTCAACAAGTATAATGTTTAGGCCCTAAAAGGATGGCTACTTCAACTAGTATAATGTTAAAACCTTTAAAGGTTGGCTACTTCAACAAGTATAATGTTTAGGCCCTAAAAGGATGGCTACTTCAACTAGTATAATGTTTAGGCCCTAAAAGGATGGCTATTTCAACTAGTATAATATTCAACCCTTTCTAAAAGGTTGGGTTGATCAACTAGTATAATTTAACACTACACATTAAATAATTTGTAGAAAAATCTTTATCTTTTTAAATTTTTAAAATCTGACAATAAATAAAACAATTTTTGTTCCTTGCAAGGTTGGATATTTTTGCATCTTTTCTTTATATTTTTTACACTAATTTTTCAGTAAAAATGTTGTAGCTTTGTTAAAACACAAGATAAAAAAATGAAATTTACCATATAAGTGTATTTTTTTGCAAGGAATCGGAATATGGCACTGAAAATCTCCAGAAATTAATGGTTTCAAAGTAATCTTCAGTAAATGCACATTAATATACAGCAATCCATTAAAAATACCATACACCAGTATTAAGTTACAAGCATACTTATAAGTCAGGGCTGATAACTCTACGTATGACTCGGTTATTTGCGCTTCTCGTCTGCTCGGTGAAGGACTGTTCCATTCATCATGATTTTACGTTTTGTTGTGTTAGTACGATCGGGAATAAAGTATGTTCGTACCTTCAAAAGGTTTCGCGTGATACATTTTTATTTAATGCAGTTTATTTACCAACATATGCTACGTCCAAAGGATTATAAAACTCATTCAAATACATATCAGTTGCTCAAATATCTCTCAGTATGTCTGCACGCATCCCGAAGGAGTGGTGCCTGGGAAAGAACGAGACTATCTCTTCCATTGAGGAATAACCATACATACTGTCTGTCCCTTGATAGCAACTATGCCCCATTCTTTGAGGCTAATTGGGAGAAGAAGTCACGTGCATACCCACACCAGGGCTTCACAAATGACAATATGGAGGTACCTAATTTCAGCAGACACCAAAAATCAAAAAAAATAATATTGTCGAGATGATGTTGGGACAGGTGGCAAATTACTGCCCCGACATATCACGGAATTCCATTGTCAAGACATCCACGTCCTTAGCAAGTGTTTAGCAGACCATAAGATAGCATTATGGCATCCAGACAAGTGGCTTTCACCTCCTGGACTTCAACTCCATAAGACTTGAACCGGACGAATGCCCAGAAGGTTTATTTCAGAGATTAATAGCCTTCATTGATGACTCCCTGCTAAACACTGACACCCATATAAGACACCATGACAGCCTTCCCACAGAAGACGACGAAGTCACCCCCACATTGGAGAATTTAATAGTCCTCCCTTCGTTATGCCTACCCCAGCCAGCCCTCCCTAAGTTAGTCAAGCAACATTATGGGACGGAATTGAGG
>OY744552.1:51881183-51903683 GCA_963556195.1 Sepiola atlantica
GTTGTCAGGGTTTATAGCGGGGAGGGGGGTGTTGTTAGGGTTAGGGTTTATAGTGGGGAGAGGGGTGTTGTTAGGGTTAGGGTTTATAGTGGGGAGAGGGGTGTTGTTAGGGTTTATAGTGGGGAGAGGTGTGTTGTTAGGGTTTATAGCGGGGAGAGGGGTGTTGTTAGGGTTAGGGTTTATAGCGGGGAGAGGGGTGTTGTTAGGGTTAGGGTTTATAGTGGGGAGAGGGGTGTTGTTAGGGTTAGGGTTTATAGCGGGGAGAGGGGTGTTGTTAGGGTTAGGGTTTATAGTGGGGAGAGGGGTGTTGTTAGGGTTAGGGTTTATAGCGGGGATAGGAGTGTAGTTAGGGTTAGGGTTTATAGCGGGGAGAGGGGTGTTGTTAGGGTTAGGGTTTATAGTGGGGAGAGGGGTGTTGTTAGGGTTAGGGTTTATAGAGGGGAGAGGGGTGTTGTTAGGGTTTATAGCGGGGAGGGGGGTGTTGTTAGGGTTAGGGTTTATAGTGGGGAGAGGGGTGTTGTTAGGGTTAGGGTTTATAGTGGGGAGAGGGGTGTTGTTAGGGTTAGGGTTTATAGAGGGGAGAGGGGTGTTGTTAGGGTTAGGGTTTATAGCGGGGAGGGGGGTGTTGTTAGGGTTAGGGTTTATAGTGGGGAGAGGGGAGTTGTTAGGGTTTATAGCGGGGAGACGGGTGTTGTTAGGGTTAGGGTTTATAGTGGGGAGGGAGGGTGTTGTTAGGGTTTATAGTAGGGAGAGGGGTGTTGTTAGGGTTAGGGTTTATAGTGGGGAGAGGAGTGTTGTTAGGGTTAGGGTTTATAGTGGGGAGAGGGGTGTTGTTAGGGTTAGGGTTTATAGCGGGGAGAGGGGTGTTGTTAGGGTTAGGGTTTATAGTGGGGAGAGGGGGTGTTGTTCTTTTTCATCGTCATTGTCGTTGGTTTATGTCTGTTTTCCATGCTGGCATGTGTTGGACGGTAAGATGCGTTAGTCAATAACATCAGACTCTGCAGCCTCAGGTGGCCCCTCCTCTCAGTGTTGTCACATGGTGCACCAAGCATTGGCCTCTCCCTCTTAAACAGGGTGCAATGTTGCATTCCTGTGCTTGTTTTACAAGTACTTTAATGGAATGTGCTCCAACGAATGTGCTGCACTGGTGCCCTCTCTACGTAAATATCCCCGATCAACCCGTCAGTCAGCGAGATCCCAGCCCTTTACTGTTTAGGTCTCCAGATGCCGGAGAGCTTTCTACTCTAATAGCTCTGTGCCCCCCCCCCGTTTTTTCTTTGACCTAACCCTAACCCTAAACTTTAATACATGCAACATCTGCCATGCACATACACCACTTACCGCAGGTTTACAAGGCAATTTGTTCCAAAAATATGATTATTAGAAAAATAATCTAATTGTGTTGTAAATTTAATTAAAAATAATAATTTGTTGCCAATAAATATCCAGTTGCAAGAAGAGATATTAAAAAAAAAAAATGTTCCATATTTAGAAATCGCATTAATTATTTGGAAGGTCTCAGTTAAGTCTGCCCTCATTTTCTTTTTAATAAAGTAGTTCAACCTAAGGATTTCAATTATTTCTGAATTTCTGAGATGAGGATTGATAATTTGTATAAGTTTGATTATGCGGACTACGTTTCTCATCGCAACGTTTCGGCCGCTGTAACCTCTGGCCTTCTTCAGGACCCGTGGCGCAGTGGATATAGTACCAAGTTGAATTGAGTGCTAAGTGATAGTCATCTGAAGGTTGAAGGTTCAATCCTCGGTGCGGACGATACGAAGAATTGCGAATTACTGAAGACTTCTTCCCAGTCATGACAGAACGAGAGCATGCTACCCCCGTGGATTTAATAAAGTGTTCCGTTCGAAATTCCGTCCAGATTCCTGAGTTCGACAGAAATATTCCCGAGTTTGAAGAGATACACCTGAAGAAGGTTGGAGGTTACAGCGGCCGAAACGTTGTGACGATAACACTCAAAATGAGAAATGTAGTCCGATTTCAATTATGTTTAATAATATTAAATTGCATAAATCAAAATAAATTGCCAGCTGAGAGATGAAAAAAATGCGTCCACCATTTAGAAATCACGTCAATTATTTTATTAAGTCACCACATCATTGCCTCTTTCCTCAAGTGTACATTTACGTTTGCAAAAATATATGCACATATTACATGGGGTTTTACGGTCATCCGAAAATAGAAAACGACAACTCTATCGGTAAATATTGAGAGGTTTTAAAAAGAATTGGAATCGGTAAAAATATTGGAATTGTCTTATCACTATGAATTACACAGAATTTGACATTTGGGTGCTTCTTTACTTTCACGACGACATAAAAAATATTTAAAGAAATGTATAAACTTTGTTATGTACTTACGTGGTAGCTGAAAATAAGATTGTACAGAAAAAAATCACGCAAATTTATCCAGTATTTATTAAATTATAAGAAAAAGAAAAAAACGATCTTAAGTATCTGTAGACATTTATACTTACTTATTAGACAAGGGAGATAACTCAAATTTTGGTTTTGGCAAAACTCAAAATGGCGATCAGTAGATAAAATCGTTTTTTATTTTTAATTTAATAAATACTGGATGAATTTGCATAATTTTTGGTGCAGTTTTCTTTTCAGCTACCACATAAATACATAACAAAGTTTCTACATTTCTTTAGCTATATGTTTTTTAAGAGAGGCCTAACACGTAGGGGCGAAAGTAAAGAAGCACCGAAATTTGTGCAGTAAAATCCATCAAAATTTTTAAAAGGATGGGTACGTTTTTCAAGCTCGCAAATTCAACGAGTTGTGTTTTTATTGAACAAAATCTAAAGAATGCAATTATTAAAATAGTGATGATGTAGCACTCATAAATAATAATATTTTCTCTCTCGGAGAACTGTCCCTGTTATGCGATTTGGTCACACACTGGCCAATCAGATTGCAGGGCGCATTTATTTCCTCAGTCCCAAGAAGGACCACTTTGACCCGTTTGGAAATCACGGACGATGATCAGAGTTTCCTGGGAACAACCAAGAAGGACCCCCCCCCCTCCCTCCTGCCTTCGTCCACTTGATTTCCGAACATCAACTATCTTCACTCGAAGATTAGAAGAGAAAACAAAAATACTAAATTTATTATCTTCTCAGATTCTATCTCGGCACTCATGGCAATAAAAAATAAATCTACAGACCCGCTCACCACTGATGTAATAAATAGAATACAATACATATAAAAAAAAAAACAAAGCATAATATTATGTCGGATACCTGGCCATACTGGCATCCGTGGTAATGAAGCCGTTGACAGGGAAGCAAGGAGGGCACTAGAGATGAATCCATCAAATAGAAAAATACCGCACACCGATTTCAGACCAACTATTAAAAAATTGATCATGGGCAAATGGCAAAAGGAATGGAGCAGGTAGACAAACAATAAACTCCATAATATCCAGCCAGACATCAAAGAATGGCAAAATGGGTACAGAAAAGTGAGGAAAGAGGAATCTGTGCTGGCCCGACTTAGACTTGGCCACACACGTATCACCCAAGGATACATATTGAGGGGGAAGACCCACCTATGTGCTGCGCATGTGATACAAGAATTACAGTAGAACATATACGAGTGAAATGTATGGATTTTGACCTAATCCGTAAAAAATACTATCAAATAGACAATGTAAACAAATTATTTAGCAAGATCGATCCAAATAAAATAATTAAATTTGACCCAAATAAAATAATCAAATTTGACCCAAATAAAATAATTAAATTTCTTAAGGAAATGAAGATATACACCAAAATATAGTTCGAAAAAAAAAAAAAAAAAAAATTTGAATAAAATCTAAACTTTGTGAAGGCATCTTAAAACCACTGTTCAATCAAAATTGTATTGGCATAAAATGACCTAAGAAGGGTTGACATGCCGTTAAACCAAACAATCAAATCAAATCAGCTGCTCGTTGACTTTCGGCAGCTACAGAACTTTCTTATTTAATTTCTTCCCTTGGACTCTGTCCAACGTCTTGTTTGATACAATGAAAAAATGATTATTAAAATTGATTCTTGAATCACATTCATCGATTAAGATTCCATCATGAAATTAAGAGAGGTTACTGCTGACAAGACAATTTCACAAAGAAAAAGTATACAGTCAGCTGCTTTTTTCAACTCGTCCCAGACTTCTTCTATGTTGCTACCAACACTACAGCACAGCCAAATAGAAACGTGTTCGATAATAGGGGCGCCGGGAGGAGGCCCCAGAAGGGAGTGGGAGACGCAGAGAGTAGGAGAGCTCCATGAAAGAGATGGGAGGAGTGGAAATGGAAGTCGGGTGATGTCACTTCCGTTGGAATGATATTCGACCCTTTTTGTTCCTGACACTCAAATGAGTCAAACATGAAACGGGCTTGTTCTGATGAGTGGCAGGGCGTAAGCGCCGTAATCTAAAAGGGCCGGACTGAGATCTCTCTTCCCAAGTAGTTTAATTGTTCTCTTTCGCTCGCGCACATACATGGGTCTTGTCGCGTGTCTGAATAACAACTTTTAACGCCCCAAATCAGCGTCTATGTGTTTTTGCTACCTCGTGCTTTGATCGACAGCCCAACAGACGTGAAGCGGCTGAATCAACAAACCAACAGCTGACTGACATCCTGAGTGCCTACGGGAGCAGGTAAGCAGGTATGAAACAAAGCTCTATATCAAGATCCATCAATTTAACAAGTAAAATTGAAAACAAAGCTCTATATCAAGATCCAGCAATTTAACAAGTAAAATTGAAAACAAAGCTCTATATCAAGATCCATCAATTTAACAAGTAAAATTGAAAACAAAGCTCTATATCAAGATCCATCAATTTAACAAGTAAAATTGAAAACAAAGCTCTATATCAAGATCCAGCAATTTAACAAGTAAAATTGAAAACAAAGCTCTATATCAAGATCCATCAATTTAACAAGTAAAATTGAAAACAAAGCTCTATATCAAGATCCATCAATTTAACAAGTAAAATTGAAAACAAAGCTCTATATCAAGATCCATCAATTTAACAAGTAAAATTGAAAACAAAGCTCTATATCAAGATCCATCAATTTAACAAGTAAAATTGAAAACAAAGCTCTATATCAAGATCCATCAATTTAACACGTAAAATTGAAAACAAAGCTCTATATCAAGATCCATCAATTTAACAAGTAAAATTGAAAACAAAGCTCTATATCAAGATCCATCAATTTAACAAGTAAAATTGAAAACAAAGCTCTATATCAAGATCCATCAATTTAACAAGTAAAATTGAAAACAAAGCTCTATATCAAGATCCATCAATTTAGCACGTAAAATTGAAAACAAAGCTCTATATCAAGATCCATCAATTTAACAAGTAAAATTGAAAACAAAGCTCTATATCAAGATCCATCAATTTAACAAGTAAAATTGAAAACAAAGCTCTATATCAAGATCCATCAATTTAGCACGTAAAATTGAAAACAAAGCTCTATATCAAGATCCATCAATTTAACAAGTAAAATTGAAAACAAAGCTCTATATCAAGATCCATCAATTTAACAAGTAAAATTGAAAACAAAGCTCTATATCAAGATCCATCAATTTAGCACGTAAAATTGAAAACAAAGCTCTATATCAAGATCCATCAATTTAACAAGTAAAATTGAAAACAAAGCTCTATATCAAGATCCATCAATTTAACAAGTAAAATTGAAAACAAAGCTCTATATCAAGATCCATCAATTTAACAAGTAAAATTGAAAACAAAGCTCTATATCAAGATCCATCAATTTAACAAGTAAAATTGAAAACAAAGCTCTATATCAAGATCCATCAATTTAACAAGTAAAATTGAAAACAAAGCTCTATATCAAGATCCATCAATTTAACACGTAAAATTGAAAACAAAGCTCTATATCAAGATCCATCAATTTAACAAGTAAAATTGAAAACAAAGCTCTATATCAAGATCCATCAATTTAACAAGTAAAATTGAAAACAAAGCTCTATATCAAGATCCATCAATTTAACAAGTAAAATTGAAAACAAAGCTCTATATCAAGATCCATCAATTTAGCACGTAAAATTGAAAACAAAGCTCTATATCAAGATCCATCAATTTAACAAGTAAAATTGAAAACAAAGCTCTATATCAAGATCCATCAATTTAACAAGTAAAATTGAAAACAAAGCTCTATATCAAGATCCATCAATTTAGCACGTAAAATTGAAAACAAAGCTCTATATCAAGATCCATCAATTTAACAAGTAAAATTGAAAACAAAGCTCTATATCAAGATCCATCAATTTAACAAGTAAAATTGAAAACAAAGCTCTATATCAAGATCCATCAATTTAGCACGTAAAATTGAAAACAAAGCTCTATATCAAGATCCATCAATTTAACAAGTAAAATTGAAAACAAAGCTCTATATCAAGATCCATCAATTTAACAAGTAAAATTGAAAACAAAGCTCTATATCAAGATCCATCAATTTAACAAGTAAAATTGAAAACAAAGCTCTATATCAAGATCCATCAATTTAACAAGTAAAATTGAAAACAAAGCTCTATATCAAGATCCATCAATTTAACAAGTAAAATTGAAAACAAAGCTCTATATCAAGATCCATCAATTTAACAAGTAAAATTGAAAACAAAGCTCTATATCAAGATCCATCAATTTAACAAGTAAAATTGAAAACAAAGCTCTATATCAAGATCCATCAATTTAACAAGTAAAATTGAAAACAAAGCTCTATATCAAGATCCATCAATTTAACAAGTAAAATTGAAAACAAAGCTCTATATCAAGATCCATCAATTTAACAAGTAAAATTGAAAACAAAGCTCTATATCAAGATCCATCAATTTAGCACGTAAAATTGAAAACAAAGCTCTATATCAAGATCCATCAATTTAACAAGTAAAATTGAAAACAAAGCTCTATATCAAGATCCATCAATTTAACAAGTAAAATTGAAAACAAAGCTCTATATCAAGATCCATCAATTTAACAAGTAAAATTGAAAACAAAGCTCTATATCAAGATCCATCAATTTAACAAGTAAAATTGAAAACAAAGCTCTATATCAAGATCCATCAATTTAACAAGTAAAATTGAAAACAAAGCTCTATATCAAGATCCATCAATTTAACAAGTAAAATTGAAAACAAAGCTCTATATCAAGATCCATCAATTTAACAAGTAAAATTGAAAACAAAGCTTTATATCAAGATCCATCAATTTAACAAGTAAAATTGAAAACAAAGCTCTATATCAAGATCCATCAATTTAACAAGTAAAATTGAAAACAAAGCTCTATATCAAGATCCATCAATTTAACAAGTAAAATTGAAAACAAAGCTCTATATCAAGATCCATCAATTTAACAAGTAAAATTGAAAACAAAGCTCTATATCAAGATCCATCAATTTAACAAGTAAAATTGAAAACAAAGCTCTATATCAAGATCCATCAATTTAACAAGTAAAATTGAAAACAAAGCTCTATATCAAGATCCATCAATTTAACAAATAAAATTGAAAACAAAGCTCTATATCAAGATCCATCAATTTAACAAGTAAAATTGAAAACAAAGCTCTATATCAAGATCCATCAATTTAACAAGTAAAATTCAACAACAAAGCTCTATATCAAGATCCATCAATTTAACAAGTAAAATTGAAAACAAAGCTCTATATCAAGATCCATCAATTTAACAAGTAAAATTCAACAACAAAGCTCTATATCAAGATCCATCAATTTAACAAGTAAAATTGAAAACAAAGCTCTTTATCAAGATCCATCAATTTAACAAGTAAAATTGAAAACAAAGCTCTATATCAAGATCCATCAATTTAACAAGTAAAATTGAAAACAAAGCTCTATATCAAGATCCATCAATTTAACAAGTAAAATTGAAAATTGAAAACAAAGCTCTATATCAAGATCCATCAATTTAACAAGTAAAATTGAAAACAAAGCTCTATATCAAGATCCATCAATTTAACAAGTAAAATTGAAAACAAAGCTCTACATCAAGATCCATCAATTTAACACGTAAAATTGAAAACAAAGCTCTATATCAAGATCCATCAATTTAACAAGTAAAATTGAAAACAAAGCTCTATTTCAAGATCCATCAATTTAACAAGTAAAATTGAAAACAAAGCTCTATATCAAGATCCATCAATTTAACAAGTAAAATTGAAAACAAAGCTCTATATCAAGATCCATCAATTTAACAAGTAAAATTGAAAACAAAGCTCTATATCAAGATCCATCAATTTAACAAGTAAAATTGAAAACAAAGCTCTATATCAAGATCCATCAATTTAACAAGTAAAATTGAAAACAAAGCTCTATATCAAGATCCATCAATTTAACAAGTAAAATTGAAAACAAAGCTCTATTTCAAGATCCATCAATTTAACAAGTAAAATTGAAAACAAAGCTCTATTTCAAGATCCATCAATTTAACACGTAAAATTGAAAACAAAGCTCTATATCAAGATCCATCAATTTAACAAGTAAAATTGAAAACAAAGCTCTACATCAAGATCCATCAATTTAACAAGTAAAATTGAAAACAAAGCTCTATATCAAGATCCATCAATTTAACAAGTAAAATTGAAAACAAAGCTCTATTTCAAGATCCATCAATTTGACAAGTAAAATTGAAAACAAAGCTCTATATCAAGATCCATCAATTTAACAAGTAAAATTGAAAACAAAGCTCTATATCAAGATCCATCAATTTGACAAGTAAAATTGAAAACAAAGCTCTATATCAAGATCCATCAATTTAACAAGTAAAATTGAAAACAAAGCTCTATATCAAGATCCATCAATTTAACAAGTAAAATTGAAAACAAAGCTCTATATCAAGATCCATCAATTTAACAAGTAAAATTGAAAACAAAGCTCTATATCAAGATCCATCAATTTAACAAGTAAAATTGAAAACAAAGCTCTATATCAAGATCCATCAATTTAACAAGTAAAATTGAAAACAAAGCTCTATATCAAGATCCATCAATTTAACAAGTAAAATTGAAAACAAAGCTCTATATCAAGATCCATCAATTTAGCAAGTAAAATTGAAAACAAAGCTCTATATCAAGATCCATCAATTTAACAAGTAAAATTGAAAACAAAGCTCTATATCAAGATCCATCAATTTAACAAGTAAAATTGAAAACAAAGCTCTATATCAAGATCCATCAATTTAACAAGTAAAATTGAAAACAAAGCTCTATATCAAGATCCATCAATTTAGCAAGTAAAATTGAAAACAAAGCTCTATATCAAGATCCATCAATTTAACAAGTAAAATTGAAAACAAAGCTCTATATCAAGATCCATCAATTTAACAAGTAAAATTGAAAACAAAGCTCTATATCAAGATCCATCAATTTAACAAGTAAAATTGAAAACAAAGCTCTATATCAAGATCCATCAATTTAGCAAGTAAAATTGAAAACAAAGCTCTATATCAAGATCCATCAATTTAACAAGTAAAATTGAAAACAAAGCTCTATATCAAGATCCATCAATTTAACAAGTAAAATTGAAAACAAAGCTCTATATCAAGATCCATCAATTTAGCACGTAAAATTGAAAACAAAGCTCTATATCAAGATCCATCAATTTAACAAGTAAAATTGAAAACAAAGCTCTATATCAAGATCCATCAATTTAACAAGTAAAATTGAAAACAAAGCTCTATATCAAGATCCATCAATTTAACAAGTAAAATTGAAAACAAAGCTCTATATCAAGATCCATCAATTTAACAAGTAAAATTGAAAACAAAGCTCTATATCAAGATCCATCAATTTAGCACGTAAAATTGAAAACAAAGCTCTATATCAAGATCCATCAATTTAACAAGTAAAATTGAAAACAAAGCTCTATATCAAGATCCATCAATTTAGCACGTAAAATTGAAAACAAAGCTCTATATCAAGATCCATCAATTTAGCACGTAAAATTGAAAACAAAGCTCTATATCAAGATCCATCAATTTAGCACGTAAAATTGAAAACAAAGCTCTATATCAAGATCCATCAATTTAACAAGTAAAATTGAAAACAAAGCTCTATATCAAGATCCATCAATTTAACAAGTAAAATTGAAAACAAAGCTCTATATCAAGATCCATCAATTTAACAAGTAAAATTGAAAACAAAGCTCTATATCAAGATCCATCAATTTAACAAGTAAAATTGAAAACAAAGCTCTATATCAAGATCCATCAATTTAACAAGTAAAATTGAAAACAAAGCTCTATATCAAGATCCATCAATTTAACAAAATTGAAAACAAAGCTCTATATCAAGATCCATCAATTTAACAAGTAAAATTGAAAACAAAGCTCTATATCAAGATCCATCAATTTAACACGTAAAATTGAAAACAAAGCTCTATATCAAGATCCATCAATTTAACACGTAAAATTGAAAACAAAGCTCTATATCAAGATCCATCAATTTAACAAAATTGAAAACAAAGCTCTATATCAAGATCCATCAATTTAACACGTAAAATTGAAAACAAAGCTCTATATCAAGATCCATCAATTTAACAAAATTGAAAACAAAGCTCTATATCAAGATCCATCAATTTAACACGTAAAATTGAAAACAAAGCTCTATATCAAGATCCATCAATTTAACAAGTAAAATTGAAAACAAAGCTCTATATCAAGATCCATCAATTTAACAAGTAAAATTGAAAACAAAGCTCTATATCAAGATCCATCAATTTAACAAGTAAAATTGAAAACAAAGCTCTATATCAAGATCCATCAATTTAACAAGTAAAATTGAAAACAAAGCTCTATATCAAGATCCATCAATTTAGCACGTAAAATTGAAAACAAAGCTCTATATCAAGATCCATCAATTTAACAAGTAAAATTGAAAACAAAGCTCTATATCAAGATCCATCAATTTAACAAGTAAAATTGAAAACAAAGCTCTATATCAAGATCCATCAATTTAACAAAATTGAAAACAAAGCTCTATATCAAGATCCATCAATTTAACAAGTAAAATTGAAAACAAAGCTCTATATCAAGATCCATCAATTTAACAAGTAAAATTGAAAACAAAGCTCTATATCAAGATCCATCAATTTAGCACGTAAAATTGAAAACAAAGCTCTATATCAAGATCCATCAATTTAACAAGTAAAATTGAAAACAAAGCTCTATATCAAGATCCATCAATTTAACAAGTAAAATTGAAAACAAAGCTCTATATCAAGATCCATCAATTTAACAAGTAAAATTGAAAACAAAGCTCTATATCAAGATCCATCAATTTAACAAAATTGAAAACAAAGCTCTATATCAAGATCCATCAATTTAACAAGTAAAATTGAAAACAAAGCTCTATATCAAGATCCATCAATTTAACAAAATTGAAAACAAAGCTCTATATCAAGATCCATCAATTTAACAAAATTGAAAACAAAGCTCTATATCAAGATCCATCAATTTAACAAGTAAAATTGAAAACAAAGCTCTATATCAAGATCCATCAATTTAACAAGTAAAATTGAAAACAAAGCTCTATATCAAGATCCATCAATTTAACAAGTAAAATTGAAAACAAAGCTCTATATCAAGATCCATCAATTTAACAAAATTGAAAACAAAGCTCTATATCAAGATCCATCAATTTAACAAGTAAAATTGAAAACAAAGCTCTATATCAAGATCCATCAATTTAACAAAATTGAAAACAAAGCTCTATATCAAGATCCATCAATTTAACAAGTAAAATTGAAAACAAAGCTCTATATCAAGATCCATCAATTTAACACGTAAAATTGAAAACAAAGCTCTATATCAAGATCCATCAATTTAACACGTAAAATTGAAAACAAAGCTCTATATCAAGATCCATCAATTTAACAAAATTGAAAACAAAGCTCTATATCAAGATCCATCAATTTAACACGTAAAATTGAAAACAAAGCTCTATATCAAGATCCATCAATTTAACAAAATTGAAAACAAAGCTCTATATCAAGATCCATCAATTTAACAAGTAAAATTGAAAACAAAGCTCTATATCAAGATCCATCAATTTAACAAGTAAAATTGAAAACAAAGCTCTATATCAAGATCCATCAATTTAACAAGTAAAATTGAAAACAAAGCTCTATATCAAGATCCATCAATTTAACAAGTAAAATTGAAAACAAAGCTCTATATCAAGATCCATCAATTTAACAAGTAAAATTGAAAACAAAGCTCTATATCAAGATCCATCAATTTAACAAGTAAAATTGAAAACAAAGCTTTATATCAAGATCCATCAATTTAACAAGTAAAATTGAAAACAAAGCTCTATATCAAGATCCATCAATTTAACAAGTAAAATTGAAAACAAAGCTTTATATCAAGATCCATCAATTTAACAAGTAAAATTGAAAACATAGCTCTATATCAAGATCCATCAATTTAACAAGTAAAATTGAAAACAAAGCTCTATATCAAGATCCATCAATTTAGCACGTAAAATTCAACAACAAACAACTCTGCCTTTACAAAATAGTCTTTATTGCAAGTTAAAAAAAAAATCAGCATTTTTTTTTTAATTTTTATTTTTGCAAACCCTTAAGAGACGATATGCACCTATCAGCTGTCTATGCCAATCGACATAGCAACCTCCTGGACATGCTGTCGTACAGCCTGCACAAGTACTTGATAAATGTCCTTACAGCCCTTAGTGGCTTGCTGTAAAACCTTTTTTAGATTGTCTTCATGTAGACGCGAGTTCATCTCCAGAAGAACAACTTCCTCGGACTGCGGCAATATCGCCGTGATTAGTTCAGGTACCCCAGAAGACTCTTCCAAGTAACTCATATCGACCACAGGGGTCTCGTTAACGAAACCGGCTGAACATGCACAGACGTAGTCCTTAATTGGGATGCCAGCATCAATTATGGCCAGGGTAGCTGCGTTTACGCACGCACAGTAATTTCCGCCGTCAGATTGTAACACCTGAAAAAGAAATAATGATGATAAAAGATGATACAAAAATATTTGCATGATGTTTGTTCGATAATATATTAGGCATCACAAACCAGCTTAGAGTGAAAATGGGTAAATACAGGGTGTTTCAAAAGTCTTGGGAACATTACAAATGCGTATATCTCATGAACTATTCCAGGTAGAAAAATGAAACTGGTGCCATTTTAAAGCTTGCTTAATCAAGTTTATGGTCATACTAAAAGTAAAAAATGAAAAAGAAACAAACAAAAAAATCTGTTTTGATTTTATTCTATTAATAAATATCACATCTAAACATGCTTTTAAAGGCTTTTAGCCTCATTTATTATAAAATTATTAAAAAGATGTTTAAAACAAATAAAAAATATGAACTCTCTTATTTTAATACTAATATCTGAATATTTATTCATGGTGTTTGTTTTAACGTATTCATCAGAATTGTGTGATCTATTCTCTGCTTCCTTTGTTTCAGCTCGTTGGTCTAGTGGTCTCCAGTTAACTATAATAATAAGTATCACAAACCAGCTTAGAGTTCAGTGTGTGAAAATGGGTAAATATAATGATATTTCCCCTTACTTTCAACTTGTGATAAACGCATTCATTTTTTGGGGTTATTTTGATAAAATTTGGATGTGAACAAAATTTAATCTTTTCTCGTTATAAATGTACAATTCTTTCCCTTGTAGACTTAATATATATATTTTTTTTTTCTAGGTTACATCAAGTCAAGTTACTATTTTCAGACGTTAGTTGTAAACGTAGGAGTTTCACATGTTGGCCGGTCATAATTCAGGAAGGGGACATTTTGTATTCAGCACCGTCCTCTTCCGGAAGACATGCGCAAGGGGTAACTGTCGTGCCTCTACACCGCCTGCTTGCCCAGAGGCTGTCTTTTCGAATCAGTCAACATGGGAGTCGGACGTTTGTTCCGCTTGTGATAGACGTTGGCTCTGGGACAAATAGCTTGGCAAAAATAGAGGTAAGCAACGCATAGTTCTCTAAACCTATTTGAATTTTTACTCTTTTATAATTTGCTTTGTTTTGTCTTAGAACATGTTTGTAAGACTTGTTTATTTTCATGTATTTCCTGTTTTGTTTCAGGTTACATCAAGTTGAGTTACTATTTTCAGATGCAAAATTATCAGTCAGAAGATCAAAGTAAAAAATGAAAAAGAAATCTGTTCTGATTTTATTCTATTAATAAATATCACATCTAAACATGCTTTTAAAGGCTTTTAGCCTCATTTATTATAAAATTATTAAAAAGATGTTTAAAACAAATAAAAAATATGAACTCTCTTATTTTAATACCTATATCTGAATATTTATTCATGGTGTTTGTTTTAACGTATTCATCAGAATTGTGTGATCTATTCTTTACTTCTTTCGTTTCAGCTCGTTGGTCTAGTGGTCTGTAGTTAACTATAATAATAAGTATCACAAACCAGCTTAGAGTTTCATCAGAATTGTGTGATCTATTCTCTGCTTCCTTTGTTTCAGCTCGTTGGTCTAGTGGTCTCCAGTTAATTATAATAATAAGTATCACAAACCAGCTTAGAGTTTCATCAGAATTGTGTGATCTATTCTCTGCTTCCTTTGTTTCAGCTCGTTGGTCTAGTGGTCTCCAGTTAACTATAATAATAAGTATCACAAACCAGCTTAGAGTTCAGCGTATGAAAATGGGTAAATATAATGCTATTCCCCTCAATTTCAACTTGTGATAAACGCATTCATTTTTTGGGGTTATTTTGATAAAATTTGGATGTGAACAAAATTTAATCTTTTCTCTTTATAACTGTACGATTCTTTCTCTTGTGTAATTAATAGGTTTTTTTTTCAGTTTACTTCAAGTTAAGTCACTATTTTCAACTTAATGGGAACAATATTGTTTGCCTCTATGCATATAAAAACATTCCCATCTTAAAGAAAAAGGGCAATTTGTCAATATGGTGGCTTTTAAATAGGGGTTTAAGTTGGCTTTTCACCAAAAAGCAAAAAAACAAACAAAAGTTGAAAACTTTAGTAAATTAAATCTTTGTTTCCGTCTGCTTTTACATGGTCCAAATCTGATTTTATTTTATTGATTTACTATTAAAAGAAGCATCTCACTTTATCTCTACTGTGCTATGAATCATATTAAGAAGATTCAATGTGGTAGCTGTTGAAAAGAATCTTATATGAATAGTTAAAGTTGCGGCTTTGTGTCATTTTTGTACGTTTTTTTTAAAGAGATAATTGGATTTTGACTAATGGTTAGGCGGATACGATGTAATAATTATGGTTTCCATTATGATTAATTTACGACAAGATGAAATTACATTTGGAAGGATTTTTCACTTGTTGGAAACCTGCAGTTTTAGTTATAAACTGTGATTTTTTAGCTTCTGCACACAAAATGGCAAATGTACTAATTTCCAACAAACTTTGAACGGTCATAATTCGGTGGCAAATTGAGCCACCAAAATAAATTTGCTATCATTGTTTTTGTTTTGCAAAGCTCTATGTGCTCACCTTAAAAGCCTTTGGATATAATAAAATAAAAATTTGGTTTGTGATACCTAATAATATATATATATATATATATATATATATACATATTATATAGATTTGGATTTTTCACTTAGAAAAAAGATTATTCAGTGAAGACCGGAATTATTCCATTAAAGACAAGCTCAATGATACTCGATTACAGAGTACAGAGCATTTATATGTGATTTTTTGAAAGCTTACCAAAGCATTCCGGTCTTCACTGAATAATCTTTTTTCTAAGTGAAAAATCCAAATCTCTCTCTCATTATATATATATATATATATATATATATATATATATATAAAAGGAGATTGTAGTTTGCTTGAAGCATTGCTGGTAAATGTAAGTGCAGATTAGTCGTCCGAGGCTATAGCAATGCGATGTGGTTGCCGTAAGATGGAAAAGTGAAAAGAAATAAACGCAGGGAGAAAGTGAAACTCAAAACGATTTATTAATAATTTCACGAAAAACTGATTAAATACCAAAATAGTAAATACTGTCTGGTAAGTAACAGTTCGGCAAAGGGTAATCTTAAATTTTCGAAAGAAAAACTTTCATTTTCAGATGACAACAATAAAAGGCCGAGTGGGTCGAAAAAAACGGGAAAAACCGGTGTCAGAACATCGAAATACGGCAGGAGACAATTGGAAGTGGGAACGCAGAAAATGTCAAAATTCTATTAAGCAATTATATAACTAAAGTTAAAATATTATAAACATTTGTTCAATAATATACTAATTTTTATAATTTTATTATGTTTTATTTTATATGATTCATTAATTAAATTTTTTTTATTTCTTATCTCCTCTTTTTCTCTTTATTCAATTCAAATTTAAATTTACGTGTGGGCTGTTATTGTCAAAGGGGGATAACTTATTTAAAAATATATTTAGAAATGAGATTTGAAATTATATAATTGCTTAATAGAATTTTGACATTTTCTGCGTTCCCTAAACAGGCATTGCTTTAGCCTCGGACAACTAATCTGCACTTATATATATATATATATATATATATATATAAAAGAGAGAGAGAGATAGAGAGAGAGAGAGAGAGAGAGATTTGGATTTTTCACTTAGAAAAAAAATTATTCAGTGAAGACCGGGATTAGGCCAATAAAAACAAGCTGGATGATACTCGATTACAGGGTACAGAGCATTTATATGTAATTTTTTGAAAGCTTACCAAAGCATTCCACAAAAGATTTTTTCATTCAAAAATTATTTATTCATCATTTTTCAAATTAAAGAGTTGTTGTAACTCTTATTCCATGTACTTAATTTCCCTGATGATCTGCCAAGCAAGTAACTGCTTGGTAGCGAAACACGTGTAGGTAAAAAACTCTTTAATTTGAAAATGGTAAATAAATAATCTTTGAATGAAAATGTCTTTTGTGGTGTTGTTTGGGCTCCTGAATGGAATGCTTTGGTAAGCTTTCAAAAAATCACATATATATTATATATATATATATATATAAATATCATAATTTATGGAGTGAATCTATGACAAAATAATCTTTGACAAAATACGGTTCATTGCATTGACTCAGGTTAACGTTAAAAAACAGAATAAACTGTACCATGAAATTTTTTTTTTTAATTTGGTTGTTTTGCAAACTCTGATATTATTAATATTTCTTCTGATATTATTTCTGATATTATTTCTGATATTATTTCTCTGATATTATTTCTGATATTATTTCTCTGATATTATTTCTGATATTATTTCTCTGATATTATTTCTGATATTATTTCTGATATTATTTCTGATATTATTTCTCTGATATTATTTCTCTGATATTATTTCTCTGATATTATTTCTGATATTATTTCTGATATTATTTCTCTGATATTATTTCTGATATTATTTCTGATATTATTTCTCTGATATTATTTCTGATATTATTTCTCTGATATTATTTCTGATATTATTTCTCTGATATTATTTCTGATATTATTTCTCTGATATTATTTCTCTGATATTATTTCTCTGATATTATTTCTCTGATATTATTAATATTTCTTCCTCTCAGTTGTACTTTCACCTAACAATTTAATAAACAGAATAGTTAATCAACTCCCACTTCCCCATGTTAAGAATGGCTTTCTAAATTATAACGCTATTATTTCAGCCCGGTCCGTATACTGCATAGGTACCCCCTTTTTTTAAAAAAATTTATTTTCTTAGTAATTCGCTGAATTTTCCTTATGAGTTATGGTTACAACAACAACAAAAAACAGTTTGAATTATCTCCCCTTGTAACTTACTCTTCTTAATTAGAGATGAAATTTCATCGGTCCCCCAAAATACAGAAGCACCAGATTTTCTTCTTTTCATAAAACAAATAAAAAAAACAAAAAAATATCTAATAATTTTTTTTTTTTTTTTTTTTAATTCTTCTTCTTAAAAACCTGTAATTTATAGAAAATGCTAGATCACTTGGCAATTTGTTGAAATAAACGGTCATTTTTAAAATGGTCAAAAGATCTGTCATTTATCTTTCTCCTATCACTCTGTCAGTAAATCATTTATCAAAAAGAGACAAGGGATAGCCAATAATATACAGGGGGGGGGGGAATGAGGGGAGAGCACTTTAGCGATCGTCTGGTCATCATCAGAACCTGAAAAGGCTTCACACTCACCGGACCTCAATCACCCTCAAGATTTTTTATTTTATCTCTAAAGTTATCTCAAAGATAATGTCTATTAAAACAATCCCCATCACAGTCCAAGAGCTATTAAAAATTTAGCACATTATATCCACGTACAACGCAGAGGTGTACATTGAATGACGATAAAACAAAGACTGTTGAACATCCATGACTGAAACTTGGTGGACAAGTCAGGCATGGAGTAAAGTTTATTTGTACCAAATATGGTTGGATTGCAGACAAGATTGTGTATTTTATTAAAAGATTCCTTCGGTGGCATATTTTTTTTTGGGGGGGGGGGGGGGCACTGTATACTGCCAGATATATAGTAGGTAAAGTCCGTCTCCGCAGATAATAATATCCGAACCTAACCCGACGTAAAGATGACAATAATAAAAAATAAATAAATAAAAAAAATTTACCACATAAGCCGCTAAAATGTAATAAAAAAAATAAAAACGCACAAAAAAAAAAAAAAAAATTTTTTTAAGAATTCTTTATTTGTAGAATAAAGATGTTTTTCCGATCTGCAACGGAGCAGAGTTGCCTTAGAACGGCCCCGCCCTATCACGCCGTGTCTCATAAACTGACCAAGCAACGAAAAGAAAAGAAGAAAAAAAAAATCACCAAATAAAAATAAAAGAAAACCCAAAATAAGAACAAAACCTTTCAAATCTGTTGTCGCAAACATGCAAAAACCAGCAATGACCACTTCGCAAAGCCCCCCCCCCCCACACTTCCTCTTTATTCCTACAACCCCCTTCCTCTTTATTCCTACCCCCCCCCACACACACACACTTCCTCTTCATCCCCCCCCCCTACTTCCTCTTCTCGTGCCATTCCCGGAACTTCTTCTCCCCTTCATCCTAAGATCGTCTTGTTTCTGCTGCAAAGTCTCCCACACCACCTCTGACCACTACTTCTTTTGTTGACCGCTGCCTCCTCCTCCTTCCTTCTCTTCCCTACACTGTCCACTTCCTTCCTGAAGCGCTTGGCATAGAAAACTGCAACTGCCGCCACTGACCACTGCAGCCTCTTCCTTGACCAACTGATCAAATATGGCCGCCGCCGCTGTAAATCAATTACGATAAACTGGAATACTTGAAGGATGAATGCAAAGATTCGGCTCAAAGCAAACAAGTCCAAGACATTTCTTTCTTACGTATTTAGTTTAGCAGCGTTTCTATATAAAAAAAAAAATAATAATATATTTTATTTTATTTAGATTAAAAAATAAAACAATAAATTATTTTACCTAGGCCAAAAGCCACTCGAGGATAAAGGTTAATGAGATTGTCTGTTGGTGATGAGCAATATTATGAGAGGATTGGAAACAGTAGGTGGAAAGGACACAATTTGATTATTTAAGAGGCAGTTTGACAAATATTTGTTGACTTGAACACAACCATGTTGTAGTCAGCAGGGAAGCAGTCCCCTGGTATTGTGTTCCACAGATGGAAAGAAACTCTGTTCATGGAAGTTCTGTTTTGGTTTAAGGTACAGAGAGGAAGAAAAGAATGTTCTTTGCAGTGGTGGTAGAAGACGAGTTCTTGCTGTGAATGTTTTATGGGGAGGGAGGCAGAGATAGGAGCTCAGTCGAGCACCTACGATGAAAATAATCAGAGCAGAGAAAGACTAACAACGTCTCTTCTGGGTGAAAGGAACTGTAGGGAAGTAGAAGATTGCAAAGTCGATTTTCTACTCTGTCAAGGCAAGAGAGAAATCCTGTGAGCGGCACCTCCCAAGATGTGGCAGCAATACTTCATCTTGAGCCGCATCCGACGTCACTTGAAATCAGAAAAAACAAAACGTTTGTATGTCTTGTAATAAGATTATATAAAAATATAACGTGAGATTCCGGTTTGTGTTTGGAATTGAAGAATCCATTGTTGGGTTTTTTTTTTTTTACCATTTTTTGAAGAAAAGATGTTTAACCAGATCACTGTTAGTGAATTGCAAAACATAGAAAGAATTTTGAAGATATTAAAATATGCAGATGGAGATGAAACCTTGAATATTTTGAAGATATTAAAATATGCAGATGGAGATGAAACCTTGAATATTTTGAAGATATTAAACATCTGCATATTTTAATATCTTCAAAATATTACAGGGTTTCATCTCCATCTGCATATTTTAATATCTTCAAAATATTACAGGGTTTCATCTCCATCTGCATATTTTAATATCTTCAAAATATTCAAGGTTTCATCTCCATCTGCATATTTTAATATCTTAATAATATTCAAGGTTTCATCTCCATCTGCATATTTTAATATCTTCAAAATATTCAAGGTTTCATCTCCATCTGCATATTTTAATATCTTCAAAATATTCAAGGTTTCATCTCCATCTGCATATTTTAGTATCTTCAAAATATTCAAGGTTTCATCTCCATCTGCATATTTTAGTATCTTCAAAATATTCAAGGTTTCATCTCCATCTGCATATTTTAGTATCTTCAAAATATTCAAGGTTTCATCTCCATCTGCATATTTTAATATCTTCAAAATATTCAAGGTTTCATCTCCATCTGCATATTTTAATATCTTCAAAATATTCAAGGTTTCATCTCCATCTGCATATTTTAGTATCTTCAAAATATTCAAGGTTTCATCTCCATCTGCATATTTTAATATCTTCAAAATATTCAAGGTTTCATCTCCATCTGCATATTTTAATATCTTCAAAATATTACAGGGTTTCATCTCCATCTGCATATTTTAATATCTTAATAATATTCAAGGTTTCATCTCCATCTGCATATTTTAGTATCTTCAAAATATTCAAGGTTTCATCTCCATCTGCATATTTTAATATCTTCAAAATATTCAAGGTTTCATCTCCATCTGCATATTTTAGTATCTTCAAAATATTCAAGGTTTCATCTCCATCTGCATATTTTAATATCTTCAAAATATTCAAGGTTTCATCTTCATCTGCATATTTTAATATCTTCAAAATATTCAAGGTTTCATCTCCATCTGCATATTTTAATATCTTCAAAATATTCAAGGTTTCATCTCCATCTGCATATTTTAATATCTTCAAAATATTCAAGGTTTCATCTCCATCTGCATATTTTAGTATCTTCAAAATATTCAAGGTTTCATCTCCATCTGCATATTTTAATATCTTCAAAATATTCAAGGTTTCATCTCCATCTGCATATTTTAATATCTTCAAAATATTACAGGGTTTCATCTCCATCTGCATATTTTAATATCTTCAAAATATTCAAGGTTTCATCTCCATCTGCATATTTTAATATCTTAATAATATTCAAGGTTTCATCTCCATCTGCATATTTTAATATCTTCAAAATATTCAAGGTTTCATCTCCATCTGCATATTTTAATATCTTCAAAATATTACAGGGTTTCATCTCCATCTGCATATTTTAATATCTTCAAAATATTCAAGGTTTCATCTCCATCTGCATATTTTAGTATCTTCAAAATATTAAAGGTTTCATCTCCATCTGCATATTTTAGTATCTTCAAAATATTCAAGGTTTCATCTCCATCTGCATATTTTAGTATCTTCAAAATATTCAAGGTTTCATCTCCATCTGCATATTTTAGTATCTTCAAAATATTCAAGGTTTCATCTCCATCTGCATATTTTAATATCTTCAAAATATTCAAGGTTTCATCTCCATCTGCATATTTTAATATCTTAATAATATTCAAGGTTTCATCTCCATCTGCATATTTTAATATCTTCAAAATATTCAAGGTTTCATCTCCATCTGCATATTTTAATATCTTAATAATATTCAAGGTTTCATCTCCATCTGCATATTTTAATATCTTCAAAATATTCAAGGTTTCATCTCCATCTGCATATTTTAATATCTTCAAAATATTACAGGGTTTCATCTCCATCTGCATATTTTAATATCTTCAAAATATTCAAGGTTTCATCTCCATCTGCATATTTTAGTATCTTCAAAATATTCAAGGTTTCATCTCCAACTGCATATTTTAGTATCTTCAAAATATTCAAGGTTTCATCTCCATCTGCATATTTTAATATCTTCAAAATATTACAGGGTTTCATCTCCATCTGCATATTTTAATATCTTCAAAATATTCAAGGTTTCATCTCCATCTGCATATTTTAATATCTTCAAAATATTCAAGGTTTCATCTCCATCTGCATATTTTAGTATCTTCAAAATATTCAAGGTTTCATCTCCATCTGCATATTTTAGTATCTTCAAAATATTCAAGGTTTCATCTCCATCTGCATATTTTAATATCTTCAAAATATTCAAGGTTTCAT
>OY744552.1:51908683-51933683 GCA_963556195.1 Sepiola atlantica
GATAAACAAATAAATAAAACTTCGCTAGTTACTCGCCTCCCTACGAAAAGAAAAAAAAGTATCCACTTTTTCTTAAAATACACAACATGAAATATAGAATTGCGTTTAAAATTTGTTTTTTATTTAGTAAATAAAAAAAAATTCCGAAATATACTGCATAAATATATAACATAAATAAAAGATCTATTTACAAGTGTTTTGTAAATAGAGACCACGTGTATTGCGAGGTCAACCGGTGACTTCCAAAATATGTCCCGCGTCTTGTGTTAATGATCTGGGGTCCCTATTCTTCTCTTGATCCAAATAAACTTCACTCTTTTCCTAACTTGTCAATCAAGTTTCAGTCATGAATGTCAAACAGTCTTTGTTTTATCATCATTCAATGATATGTGGGGACACTTTCGTGGAGATGTGATCCATAATGGGCTTCACACTCACCGAAACTTAACCCCGTGCATTTTTACCTGTGGGGGTTATCTCAAAGATAGTGTCTATCAAAGCAAACCCCAAACTATTCCTGAACTGTATCGATTTATCACAGCCAAGATCAGCTGTTCAATGATATCCTCCAAACGTGCACCAAATCTGCGTTAATATAAAACTGAGCGCTACCTAGAGGGCGTTAAGACGTTTTGGTCAGACGAATGGATGCTGCAATGGGATGAACAGTGGTTTCAACAGGAGATAGGGCCCCCCCTTCCCAATTTAAATGACTCATTGGAATGGCAGTGGGGACACTTTGGTGATCATCTCATCAGTAAGAGGTGTGATCCTGAATGGGCTTCACACTGAGCGGACCATAAAACCCCCAGATTTCTAGCTCAAAGATAATGTGTACCAAAAACCAATCGCCAGACTAAGTGAAAAGGGCCGCCACAGCCCAAATCAGAGAAGCATCAAGAGACAGAATTGTGACAGAATTTTTGGATCAAGAGAAGAATAGGGACCCCAGATCATTAACACAAGACGCGGGACATATTTTGGAAGTCACCGGTTGACCTCGCAATACACGTGGTCTCTATTTACAAAACACTTGTAAATAGATCTTTTATTTATGTTATATATTTATGCAGTATATTTCGGAATTTTTTTTTATTTACTAAATAAAAAACAAATTTTAAACGCAATTCTATATTTCGTGTTGTGTATTTTAAGAAAAAGTGGATACTTTTTTTTCTTTTCGTAGGGAGGCGAGTAACTAGCGAAGTTTTATTTATTTGTTTATAATTGTTGCTTAAAGAAAAAAAGGAAAAAACTTCACGAGGGCAGAAATGGGGTGGGGGGGGTATGAAATATTTATCACCGTACTTAAGTAATCTTTCGTTTTGTAGGGAAAAATCAAGCTTCCCAAAAAGGGGCACTCTGGATCTTACCTCAGTTTAGAAGGATTTTTCCATACTACACATTGCTCCTAGCCTGAGGAGGCAAAACGGATGATTACGCAAGTTATTTTAATAAATAAACGAAATATATACGCTTTTTAAAAAATCGGCTGACTTGTAATCTTTCGTTTTGCCTCCCCACGAGGGCGGAGTTAGACTTCAAAAATCAGTTTCTAAACGGAAGCAATTTAAAATTTATGAAGTTTTTTCTTTTTTTTTCTGTAAGCAACAATTATAAACAAATAAATAAAACTTCGCTAGTTACTCGCCTCCCTACGAAAAGAAAAAAAAGTATCCACTTTTTCTTAAAATACACAACACGAAATATAGAAATGCGTTTAAAATTTGTTTTTTATTTAGTAAATAAAAAAAAATTCCGAAATATACTGCATAAATATATAACATAAATAAAAGATCTATTTACAAGTGTTTTGTAAATAGAGACCACGTGTATTGCGAGGTCAACCGGTGACTTCCAAAATATGTCCCGCGTCTTGTGTTAATGATCTGGGGTCCCTATTCTTCTCTTGATCCAAATAAACTTCACTCTTTTCCTAACTTGTCAATCAAGTTTCAGTCATGAATGTCAAACAGTCTTTGTTTTATCATCATTCAATGATATGTGGGGACACTTTCGTGGAGATGTGATCCATAATGGGCTTCACACTCACCGAAACTTAACCCCGTGCATTTTTACCTGTGGGGGTTATCTCAAAGATAGTGTCTATCAAAGCAAACCCCAAACTATTCCTGAACTGTATCGATTTATCACAGCCAAGATCAGCTGTTCAATGATATCCTCCAAACGTGCACCAAATCTGCGTTAATATAAAACTGAGCGCTACCTAGAGGGCGTTAAGACGTTTTGGTCAGACGAATGGATGCTGCGAGGGATGAACAGTGGTTTCAACAGGAGATAGGCCCTCCCCCCCTCCCAATTTAAATGACTCATTGGAATGGCAGTGGGGACACTTTGGTGATCATCTCATCAGTAAGAGGTGTGATCCTGAATGGGCTTCACACTCAGCGGACCATAAAACCCCCAGATTTCTAGCTCAAAGATAATGTGTACCAAAAACCAATCGCCAGACTAAGTGAAAAAGGGCCGCCACAGCCCAAATCAGAGAAGCGTCAAGAGAGCATTGTGACAGAATTTTTTGACAATTTTGCATCCAGGTGTGTTTATTATTGGACGGCAATAAAACAGACTGTTGGACGTTCATTTATTTGCTCCTTTCTGTCTCATTGTTTATTTCCACTATTTTAATTTTGGGGCATCTTTTACGAGACTCAGCAGAGTAAAAACGCTAAAAAAAACAAATTTACAACAAATAAAAGTAACTGTAAGCTGTAAAAGTTAGTTTCAAACTTGCATGTGCTATTTTTTTGTATTTTAAACCCGTTTGAAGTGCTATTTATTAGAAATCAATAGTTTTTTCACCGCAAGTTGGGAAAAAAACATGGCCGAATTGGGGGGGGGGGATTACTAACGAATGCACTAGGAGCGACCATATTTATTTTTGTGAAAACGGTGGGAAAAAAAACAAGAATTTTTTTTTTTTTACATCTAATGAAAACCCATTTATAATACGTAAAAATAAAAACAAATTACATAGGTAAGTAGAAAAATATCTATTCTCGTCGTAGGTCAACTTCACTTGTTGCAAATTTATGTTTTTAAACCCTTTCTCGTTCTTTTTTTGGGACCCCGTTCGCGCCTCTGCTGAGCGTCGTAACATATACCCTAATTTTTTTGTTTATTCATGTTGACCAAAGACGAATTTTGGTGACGACTCAAAACTTTCCGTCAAATGGTCAAAATCAAAAGTTGGTTGGATTTCCTTAAAATGCTATCTGGTTGATCGGGAAGCGGTTGATCATTTTATGAAAATTTATATGCTCAACTGATTCCTCACTCTAAAAACTAAATTACATACTTTTTTTTTAATTTGATAATAGTGTGCCAGTTGACACGGTTAAGATTCGAATAAAAATTGTTGTTTGGAATAAATACAATTTAGGCGCGCAGAGTGAAAATTGTTGTATTGCCGCGTGACCAATATAAAATAACGCCCACGCAAATTCCGATGTGGCTTTATATATTAAATCAACTCAAAACGAGCGGCCGTAGTTGAGAGCACACCACGTGATATTTCTGTCCAATGAGATTTCTCCAAAGACATATTTTTCTAAACTTTTCTCCTTAAGCTCGCTGGAGCCTATCCAAATAGTATTTAAGCACACACAAACATCAAACTTTCTCTTTCAACTGACTTTTCATCCAGAGGTTACACGCATCTTACTATCACTCTTCCATTTCGCCCTTTCGCGCGCTTCATACAATTTCACAGGCGAACATTACCTATTGCCTCTTTTAACATTTTATAACAAATGAACACTTCAACAAAAGAAAAGACATTCTTCTTTTTACTTACCCTGAAACTAAAGGAAGGACTCATGAACTCATTACAAAGAGAAATATGTTATATTTGTTAATAGTTTATTTCAGTAAATAAACTTCCGTTGATTTTGCATGTAAATCTTATTATTATTATTTTTATTTGTGGAGGAAGTTATCACCAAAAAAAGGTATGACGACCCCCACAATAGCCAAAAAGCCGTAGGAACTTTTCTTTTATTTATTTTTACGACCCAGTTTTTCAGGCTACCCCCCCCCCCTCCAAAAAAAAAATAAAGTGGAATCTCATTTTTCTTTTTGAGTGAATTAGCATATGGTGTACATATATAATATACATATATAGGGTATATGTTACGACGCTCAGCAGAGGCGCGAACGGGGTCCAAAAAAAAGAACGAGAAAGGGTTTAAAAACATAAATTTGCAACAAGTGAAGTTGACCTACGACGAGAATAGATATTTTCTACTTACCTATGTAATTTGTTTTTATTTTTACCTATTATAAATGGGTTTTCATTAGATGTAAAAAAAAAAAATTCTTGTTTTTTTTTCCCACCGTTTTCACAAAAACAATATGGCCGCTCCTAGTTCATTTGTTAGTAACCCCCCCCCCAAATCGGCCATGTTTTTTTTCCAAGTTACGGTAACAAAACTATTGATTTCTAATAAATAGCACTTCAAACGGGTTTAAAATACAAATAAATAGCACATGCAAGTTTGAAACTAACTTTTACAGCAGTTACTTTTATTTGTTGTAAATTTGTTTTTTTAGCGTTTTTACTCTGCTGAGTCTCGTAAAAGATGCCCACATATATATAATGTTACATTGTAAATAAGGCACTAAGTGATTTTCCGTTTCTTCGGGAATCAAGTTTAATTTCGTGTGGTTGCCTTTTCGACTATTGTAATGCGTAAATATGAGCAGCCATTGAGGCCGATCTATATAAGTACAAGGAAATTACCAAGTTCGTACGACTATTGAACACCCACAAGACTGGACTATTTAAAAAATAAACCGACGCCTTTTTTTTATGGCGGGGTTATTGTAAAGAAACACCAACCGAATCTCCAATCGCACGTGCTTAGAATATCAATTTTGTTCGATTTTTTTTTACCGTCTTACCTCGTGTGGTCCATAAACGGCAGCTAAGACTTTGGTGTTGCCCATTTCCAAATAGGCGGAACCATCCGACTGTCCGAAAACTCCGAGTCGGCATTGGATCTTCCTTAATTCGTGAGGTCGACGTCCATCAACACGGAAGCCTTGATCAGAAAGGAGTTCGACGCCCGCCATTTTGAAAACTTGCAAACGGTGTTAGAAACAGAAAGTCCCTTCTGCACAGAATTCCCAGTAAAACTTTACCGCTTATATAGATCGACTCCTATGGCTTCCGGGTAAGCGTGAAGTTTCCTGACCTGATAATTTTATCGGAAAGGCGATATGCAGTAACTCAAAATTAGGTACTTCTGCAGTTTACGGACCGTGCTGAAATAATAACGTAATTATTTAAAAATTCATTCTTAACATGGGGAGAGGGGGCTTTGTTAACTATTCTGTACTTTCATCTAATAATTTAATAAACAAAAGATACCGTAAAAATTGAATTTAACTTTAAAATCTTATCTAAAGAATAGCACGGTCCGTAAAGTGCAGAAGTACCCCAAAATTGTATATTAAAAAAATTTAAAAAAAGATTATGAAGTTAAAATCAATTTAGTATCATGCATGAAATAGGGAGAGAAAAAAACACTTAAAAATTTTTAAAATTATTTTTAAAATGGAGATCACTCCAGACAAGGCATGAAGCCACTTGATGTAAGGAGCTAACAAGAACAAATATGATTATCGCAAAGTCAGGAGATGCATATTGGCCTTTCTCTTGAAAAGACCAAGGTTATAGGTAGGAGGAAAACAGTCAGCAAGAACAGAGTTCCACAAGCCTGCGGTTCTTGGAATGAAGCTACTGGAATAGGAAGCTGTATTACAATGAGGTATCAAAACAGCGAATTGATGGAGACCACTAGACCAACGAGCTGGAACAAAAGAAGCAGGGAATAGATCACATAATTCTGAAGAACACATGCCATAATTGTATTTATAGAAAAGACTGAGACTAGCAACATCACGTCTAAGAGAGAGAGAAAGGGTGCAGAGAAGAAGAAAGGGTAGAGTCAATCAAATTACAGACACGTTTCTGCACCGTATCAACAACCCTCAAATGGGGCAGAAAGTCACCAGCCCAAATATGATAATAGTAAATTGGTAACTTAGCCGATATTCACCAACATACTGGCATACATAAACATGAACATGGACGGTAGTCGATATAAAATTAGGAATGGAAAAGAGTTCAAACGAAAAGAAGTGTGCCAGTTGACACGGTTAAGATTCGAATAAAAATTGTTGTTTGGAATAAATACAATTTAGGCGCGCAGAGTGAAAATTGTTGTATTGGCGCGTGACAAATATAAAATAACGCCCACGCAAATTCCGATGTGGCCTTATATATTAAATCAACTCAAAACGAGCGGACGTAATTGGGAGCACACCACGTGATATTTCTGTCCAATGAGATTTCTCCAAAGACATATTTTTCTAAACTTTTCTCCTTAAGCTCGCTGGAGCCTATCCAAATAGTATTTAAGCACACACAAACATCAAACTTTCTCTTTCAACTGACTTTTCATCCGGAGGTTACACGCATCTTACTATCACTCTTCCATTTCGCCCTTTCGCGCGCTTCATACAATTTCACAGGCGAACATTACCTATTGCCTCTTTTAACATTTTATAACAAATGAACACTTCAACAAAAGAAAAGACATTCTTCTTTTTACTTACCCTGAAACTAAAGGAAGGACTCATGAACTCATTACAAAAGAAATATATTCTATTTGTTAATAGTTTATTTCAGTAAATAAACTTCCGTTGATTTTGCATGTAAATCTTATTATTATTATTTTTATTTGTGGAGGAAGTTATCACCAAAAAAAGGTATGACGACCCCCACAGAAGTAAAGTCTTTTATATAAAATAAATGAAAATAATTTAAAAAACAAACAAAAAACAATGAAAACATTTTAAAGTCTAAAATAAAGTTTCTTATTCGTTTCACATTTCAATATCCCAGAATCCAATTTCAATAATTCTCAAATCTGATGCTTATTTAAATCTGCTGCGTAAGTATATAATACTGTTCTTTTTTTTTTGTGGTATTGATAATTTAATAAGGACGCTTTTCTGTACAAGCACCCACTTTTCCAAAAGTATTTAATATAAAAAAAAATGTGTTTCAAAAACACAAAACTTATGTTGTGAAACAAATATTTTAATAAATATTTTAATTGTTTTAAATCAATTATTTGGGCATTTATAACGAAAGCTAACAGAACGAAAAAGGAGTGGACAAAACCAAAAAAAAAAAAAAAAAAATGTGCAACAAATAAATGTTACCAAAAGCAAGATAAGTTACTCTTCTACCTACCTGGATAAGTTTATTTGTGTTTTAACTTATTTTAAAGCGCGTTTTTAGTTCAATGAAAAAGTAGTGTCGAGCCGTCACGTTAAAATTGAAAACAAAAAATTGCCGCATTTGATCAGGTGACGTCTCGATACTACTTTTAAATCAAACTAAAAAAACGCTTTAAAATAAGTTAAAACACAAATAAACTTATCCAGGTAGTTAGTAATTTATCTTGCCTTTGGTAACATTTATTTGTTGCTTTTTTTTTTTTTTCACCACTTTTTCGTTCTGTTAGCTGTCGCTATGGTGCTTTTACACTTTAGCGGATACTTTAAATAAAACGAACTGATGAATATCTGTTTGATGTACGTACCTGTCACAGGTTGAATAAATCATATACCAAAAATCACGGAAATTAATCAAGTAGTTTTTAATTTATAAAAGAAAATTAAATTTTAGCCATGTACGAAGGTGGCAACCATTTTGAAAGTTTTAAAAAATGTGAAAAGTTAAATGTATCTCATTTTTGTCTTATATAGTACGTCTGTGTTATCTTTCAGAAATTGTGTTTTTTTTAAATTGTGTTTTTCATTTAAAAAAAAAAATGGGAAAAGTTAAATGTATCTCATTTTTGTCTTCTATAGTACGTCTGTGTTATCTTTCAGAAATTGTGTTTTTTTTTTAATTGTGTTTTTCATTTAAAAAAAAAAATGTGAAAAGTTAAATGTATCTCATTTTTGTCTTATATAGTACGTCTGCGTTATCTTTCAGAAATTGTGTTTTTTTTTAATTGTGTTTTTCATTTAAAAAAAAAATGTGAAAAGTTAAATGTATCTCATTTTTGTCTTATATAGTACGTCTGTGTTATCTTTCAGAAATTGTGTTTTTTTTTTAATTGTGTTTTTCATTTTAAAAAAAAAATGTGAAAAGTTAAATGTATCTCATTTTTGTCTTATATAGTACGTCTGCGTTATCTTTCAGAAATTGTGTTTTTTTTTAATTGTGTTTTTCATTTAAAAAAAAAAATGTGAAAAGTTAAATGTATCTCATTTTTGTCTTATATAGTACGTCTGTGTTATCTTTCAGAAATTGTGTTTTTTTTTTAATTGTGTTTTTCATTTAAAAAAAAAATGTGAAAAGTTAAATGTATCTCATTTTTGTCTTATATAGTACGTCTGCGTTATCTTTCAGAAATTGTGTTTTTTTTTAATTGTGTTTTTCATTTAAAAAAAAAAATGTGAAAAGTTAAATGTATCTCATTTTTGTCTTATATAGTACGTCTGCGTTATCTTTCAGAAATTGTGTTTTTTTTTAATTGTGTTTTTCATTTAAAAAAAAAAATGTGAAAAGTTAAATGTATCTCATTTTTGTCTTATATAGTACGTCTGTGTTATCTTTCAGAAATTGTGTTTTTTTTAAATTGTGTTTTTCATTTAAAAAAAAAAATGGGAAAAGTTAAATGTATCTCATTTTTGTCTTCTATAGTACGTCTGTGTTATCTTTCAGAAATTGTGTTTTTTTTTTAATTGTGTTTTTCATTTAAAAAAAAAATGTGAAAAGTTAAATGTATCTCATTTTTGTCTTATATAGTACGTCTGTGTTATCTTTCAGAAATTGTGTTTTTTTTAAATTGTGTTTTTCATTTAAAAAAAAAAATGTGAAAAGTTAAATGTATCTCATTTTTGTCTTATATAGTACGTCTGCGTTATCTTTCAGAAATTGTGTTTTTTTTTAATTGTGTTTTTCATTTAAAAAAAAAATGTGAAAAGTTAAATGTATCTCATTTTTGTCTTATATAGTACGTCTGTGTTATCTTTCAGAAATTGTGTTTTTTTTAAATTGTGTTTTTCATTTTAAAAAAAAATGTGAAAAGTTAAATGTATCTCATTTTTGTCTTATATAGTACGTCTGCGTTATCTTTCAGAAATTGTGTTTTTTTTAAATTGTGTTTTTCATTTAAAAAAAAAAATGTGAAAAGTTAAATGTATCTCATTTTTGTCTTATATAGTACGTCTGTGTTATCTTTCAGAAATTGTGTTTTTTTTAAATTGTGTTTTTCATTTAAAAAAAAAAAATGTGAAAAGTTAAATGTATTTCTCGACGTCACGTGATCAAATGGAGCGATTTTTTTTAAGTTACGGTTATCCCCCTTTTAAAACTTTCAATCCCCCTTTGGAACTTTTCAAAATGGCTGTCCTCTTCGTACATGGCTAAAATTTAATTTCATTTAAAAAAAAAACAACTGTAGCAGTTACCTCCTCCTTTCAAAACATAACTACACCGGTTTGCCGGTAGGTGTCGCTTTTTCACCGACAGGTGGCACTGTAAAGCGACACCAGAGTTATCTGCCCTTCTGACTATAAAAACCGTTGTAAACGGAAAATCCATCTCTCTTCTTCACCAGCCTCGACAGGAGTACGTTGACACTAGCGTTCCGTTTCACTCTTCTCTTCTGGTCAATTGGCCTCGGTAGAACGACGCTAATACACTAGCGTTTCGCATCACGCTTTTCTCTTTTTCTTTTCAACTAGCATCGGCATAACAACTACCAACACACGTGGTCAAACAACGGTAAGAGTTCTCAACTCATTTTCTTTGTGTACGGCTTTCAAAGACTTTTCCTCACGCCGGATTCATTTCTTCTTATACCTTTTTCAAGAACTGTTTTTCCATCGACACACATGCATACATCACACACTTCATCATTCCACGTACACACACGTTCAATAAACGTTATTTGAACTACTTCATTTTGTTTATTAATTATCGCTCTGTCTTTTGCATGCAACATTGCTTGATTTACTGAACACGTTTATAATCAGGGGAACACGACCCTCGATCCTAACACAACAAAAAACTACTTGATTAATTTACGTGTTTTTTTGGTATGAGATTTATTCAACCCCTGAAAGGTACGTACATCAAACAGATATTCCTCAGTTTGTTTTATTTAAAATGTCCGCTAAAGTGTAAAAGCACCGTCGTTATAAATGCCCTATTATTTTTTTAACATATAAATCATTAAAGGACGTTACTTCTTTTCGTATCACCTCTTTTCCATTCCCATTTTTATATCAACTACCGTCCATGTTGATCTCTGCCAATATGTCGGCTAAGTTACTAATTAAAAAAAAGGGGGTGCTTGTACAGAGAAGCGTCCGTATTAAATTATCACTACCCCAACAAAAAACATTATTATATGCTTACACAGCAGATTTAAATAAGTATCCTCACCAAAAAGTAGGAAAAATAATCGAGTAGAATTTTGATTAAAAATAAAAATCCGTTTCATCGTATTTTGATTACTGCCATTGATTTATTACTTGTTAATATGACAGACTGGGTTACCTCCCCCTGAATTTCGTGTTTTTCGCTCGAATCAATGGCCGAACCCGATTAAACGATATAACGGATTTTTAATTTTTATTACAATTCTACTCGATAGTTTTTTGTAATTTTTGGTGTACAAACCTATTTTTGCTTGATACGTAAGCATATCAAAGAGTTTTCCAGTTAATTTAATTGAAACTGCGATTTTCAGCGTTTTTCATATGTACCCCTCTCTGTACAAGCACCAAAAAAGTGCTTTTTTTTTCATATTTCATACATAATACTAAATTGATTTTAACTCCAATACGTTCAGCATGTCATAATCTTTCAGAAGAAAGATACCATTTCTGAACTATTGTTGGAATTTATTAAAACCCCCCTCACTGATTGGCTGTTGCCATGTCCCTTAAGGCCCTCACGGATTGGCTGTCAGGCATTACAACCCCTATTCCCTTAGATGTCATGTGAGCCAGCCCTTAAAAACCCTTGCACACGGCATCCCGGTCTCTTTTTCGATGACTCCGCTCAAGTCAGCAACATATCGGCTGGCATCCTCAGTGACAACAGCCCACGACGGCAGTCACAGAGAATGACCTCCCGCAGTTACCCGAACTCTATACAGATTAATTCTTCGCGAACCACGTTTTCGCAAACCCCCCTCTCGAATTCACCAATGCCTAACTGAACTTTTAAAACTTTGTTTGTAAATATTCTATGACTGCACCTTTATCTTTCTTACTAAAATTGCTGTGAAACTACATTCTGGTGTTTTGTGTTCCTTCTCTCAGGCTTTCGTCCTATATCTCTCTTTTGATGATTTATCTGCACATTGTTACCCCATTCTCACGTGCGAGAATTGAACTTTATTTTCAGGATTATTTTAATCCCAACAATTTTTTGTATTAACTCTTCATGAAAACTATAAAACCCTCTTAACTCTTCAATGGACGTGTTGCAATTTGAGCTTGAAATTCTTCATTTTTTTCATCTTATTTTAACTTAAACTAATATTTCTCATTTTTATCTTAAAATGTAATTTGTTTATGTAAAGGGAATTTGTATATTTATCATATTTTTTTAACGAAATTTGTAAAATATAAAAAATGATGTTACAATTTATTTCTCTTTATTTTCATTAGAATTTTTCTGAAAAAACAAAACAAAAAACAAGATTATCTTTAAACAAAAAAAAGCTATTGCATATCGCCTTTCCGATGAAATTAGCAGGTTACGATGAGTAACGACACCAGCCGAAATGAGACCGTACAGAATTAAACTCGGATTACCGAAACGGAAAACGAAAAAACACTTACTGATTTATTTACATTGTATTTTGTGGCGAAATTGAGTTTTGACGGTCCCTAAAAATCTAATGGTCTCGAATAATGTTCCTGATGAAACTTTAGTGAAAAAAATATTAATGTTAAAAGTCATAAAAAACAACAACATGCTCTTCCTTAACTCTCCCACTAACCCTAAGTCCGGGTTGCTATACGAAAAATAAATAATCATGCGGATATTTTGGTGCTTCTTTAGTTTCGCCCTGACATGAAAATTGAAAATGGGAATTCAGAAGTCTATGACTAGACTCTAAACGTTAAACAAAAAAAAAAAAAACTCAGTTCGGTTCAATTCCTGTAGAAGCACAAAAACCTCTGTGTAACTTTGAGCTCGAATAAACGAAAAATAATTCTGCTCACCGCAGAATCTCACTCGACATTAACTGGCCCTTCTCCTGATTTTCTTCTTTTTTTATTAGCAGATTTTCCTTCAGTTAATTCCGCTTAACCAATCAGAAAAAAACAACCATTTTTATAATCATAATCTATTTGTCGTCAAGGCGAGTCCACATATTATTGTGCAGCAACAAATAGATTTGTTACTTCGAGGTTGCGAGTTCAATCCTCACTAGAAAACTAGTAAGCCAAAACTTATTTCCCTTTCCATCTGCAAGCCAGGCAAAGGCGGACCCTCTTACTGTGGGGATGAAGTAAGTCCGGGCCATCTCCACCGCTCGATTCTGGCTCAAGATCATCAATTCCGCCACAAAAATATTTCAAGAACTGTATAAACTTTGTTATGCACTTACGTGGTAGCTGAAAAGAAAATTGTACAGAAAAAATTACGCAAATTCATCCAGTATTTATTAAATTATAAGAAAAACGATCTTACGTATCGCTAGACAATTTTACCTAGTTCAGCTTACTGATTAGGCAAGGGAGATAACTTAAAATTTTAATTTAATAAAGTTTAGATGAATTTTAGATAAATTTTAGATGAATTTAAGATAAATTTTAGATGAATTTTAGATAAATTTTAGATGAATTTTAGATGAATTTTAGATGAATTTTAGATAAATTTTAGATGAATTTGCATAATTTTTGGTGTACACTCTTCTTTTCTTCTTTACAGATACAACGTAAGTACAGAACAAAGTTTATACATTTCTTTAGCTATTTTTTGGGGTGCTTATCCAGATGAAGGGAGACATTCGAAAAAAAACATAGAACAAACTGAGGAATATCTGTTTGATGTACGTACCTGTCACAGGTTGAATATATCCTATACCAAAAAATCACGTAATTTAATCTAGTTTTTATTCTATAAATAAAAATTAAATTTTACCGATAAACGAATGATGGGGAAATACGGCCACCATTACGGCATATTATAGGGAGATAACTTTTACTATTGCATACGGGGTTGATTTGGGCATCGTTTCTGGCTGTGTAGGGGGGCAAAGGCATGGCCAGAGTGCGTACATTCATTCGTTTATCAGTAAAATTTAAAGGACTAAAGGACAAAATAAGGGAAGCAAAAGTTACGAGGCTGTCGAAAGTAAACCCAAAGTCCATTTTCTACTCTCTATAGACATATCTAGAAAACAGCAATTCTCCCCCCTTTGTCAGAAGCATCGCTCATGGAATGTGAGGACTAAAAGACAAAATAAGGGAAGCGAGAGTTACGAGGCTGTCGAAAGTAAACCCAAAGTGCACATTTACAAAAACAAAGTATATATCAGTTCTTTTTAAATTTATTTTTCAAATGTATACGTTGGCGCAATGGCATTCCCCTTGTAGATATATTTTTGGTATTAAGATGAGAAGGCACTTCTGGTGCAAGAGTTTATAATCTCATTCTGCCTGGTTGAAATATTGAAGCAAGATTGTGACTCTCCATCTCAGCATTGCTTTTAAAACCCTGATGGCTTTCACTATCTTCCTGATAGAGTCAATCTACTCTCAGTCTGTGGTCAATGAACCATGTGACATGGTCGTAAATTGTTCTTCGAGTTTGTGTGCAAGAAATGTAAGAAATAGAGATGGATGAAAACTCAGATGTGGACAAAGTATATCTGGATGGTGAAGCTTGTCGAGAAGTTTTGTTACCTTGGTGATACCATTGGAGCACAGGGTGGAGCAGGTGCAAGTGTGATTGCAACAGTTAGGAGTGGATGAAGTAAGTTCAGGGAACTTCTGCCATTACTAACCAGAAGAGCGATACCACTGTCGACAAAGGGAAGAGTCTATCAGGCATGTGTACGAAGTGTGATGATGTATGGGAGTGAAACCTGGCCAGTGAGAGTTGAGGACATGCGTTGCATGGAGAGAAATGATATGAAAATGGTACAATGGATGTGTAATGTGAATTTTAAAGAAAGGCTTAGTTCTGATGACCTCAGTGGAGATTAAATCTGGAGAGTTATAGGGAGACATGTGCAGAAGAGTAGACTTTAATTGTATAGTTACGAATGGATGAAAGTTCTTGGGTTAGTAGGTGTAGAACAGTTGAGGTAGCAGGTCTAGTTCACACGAGAAGGCCAAGGAAAACCTGGGAGGAAGTGATAAAAATGGACTTGATAGAAAGAGGGATCAATAAAGACCAAGCCAGAGATAGGTTAGCTTGGAAGTCAATTTCTTAAAGCCGTCTAATGCATACCAGCATGTAAAATGGACGTTAAACCGATAATGGTGGTGGTGGTGGTGGTGGTGGTGGTGATGATGATGATGATGATGACGACGGTGATGATGATGGTGATGATGACGACGACGGTGATGATGATGATGGTGATGATGATGATGATGATGACGACGACGACGACGGTGATGATGGTGATGGTGGTGTGACACAATGTTTTCTATATAAGTAAACCAGCCGCCCATGCATGGATTCACATCTGGGCTGGTGCACCAACCACTAGCCTCTCCCTCCTAGACAGGGTCCATAGAAGAGCCTCTCATCTAATAGGTCCCACACTGTCTACCAATCTTCAGCCTCTGTCCCATCGCCTTGTTTTACAAGTACTTTCATAGAATGTGCTCTGACGAACTTACTGCATTTGTGCCCCTTCAACTTAAATTCCCCTGACAGACTTGACAAGCAGCAAAATCCCACCCCTTCACTGTAGAGATCTCCAGATGCCGGAAGGCTTACTACTCTAATAGCTTTTTTTCTTTGTACTACTCGCCTTTGTAATTCTCTCCCTGCTCCCTGTTTCCCAGACTGTACCAATATGCAGAAATTTAAATGTAATGTGAACAAACAGTGCTTTGATGAACTTACTAGCCTGGTGCCTCCTCGACATAAACACACTCGACCAACCTGACAATCAGCTAGATCCCATTCATTCACTGTGGAGGTCCCCAGATACAACAGAGCCTTCTACTCCAATAGCTTCTTTCCTTTGGAAGTCCCTCCCTGCTCCCTGTTTCCTCAACTGTACCGACATGCAGAAATTGAAAACTAATGTGAACAAGCATCTCGCTGCACAGCTCCCAATTTAGGATGACCCCCTAAACTTTCACCCTAATTCCCAGTAGTCCCTTACGTCTACAGTGGCGGCCTGCCTTGTTTGGGGTGAACTAAGTTAAAAAAAAAAAAATGTTCCAGTTAAATAAACCTCCTTTTCTCATAGAGTTCAAGCCAGATACGTCAGATACCAAACCTAAATGGCCGACTCGACAAAATGGCTATCTTCCATCTCAACACTCAACCAAACAAAGTTGTAAGACTGATAACTCTGTAGCTTAAGCAGGGGGTAATGTAGCAGTTTCATGACAGATCTATTTTGTTTGTATGTATGTATGCGCAATATCTTGTATTATGTCGAGTTGTGGCTTGGCGCATGTGCGGTGATGCGCAAACTTATGTAACGGCGTAGGTGAGAGAACACTTCTGCGCAGACGTAACTTCAGTTTCCATCTAGAGAGTTTGGTGCCAAAAGATGATGGATTTCCCGATAAGATGTTGTCCTTCGCCAGAAGTGGCAAGACAAGATGGAACTCCAGGATACCACATTCTGTTCATATTCTAATGTTCCCGTTTGAATAAAGTTGATTTATACTTGAGTGGAGATGTTGACGTTGTCCTTGGAAGATGGTGAGCCTTTCAATTCTAGTCAGATGCTTTCAGACACGGCTGTCTTCATCCTGACATTTTTCCAAACCAACCAAACCCACCAAACCAACGAAACCAACCAAACCCACCAAACCAACGAAACCAACGAAACCCACTAAACCAACCAAACCAACCAAACCCACCAAACCCACCAAACCAACCAAACCCACCAAACACACCAAACCAACCAAACCCACCAAACCAATCAAACCCACCAAACCAACCAAATCTAACCCTGAATTGCACAAGATGAGTGTGGCCATCAATGTGTATGGGGGGATCCAACTTCCCCAAGGGGACACTCAGAAAGGTTATAAAAATAGCCTAGATCGAACCGGTCGACATTCCATGGTGGGTAATAAACCAATTAACCCTACCAGAAGAGGAGGTAATACATGGGAGGGTGTATTTACCTGCAGCAAAGTGGACCTTGGGGTTATTTGCGACAGCCTCGTAACTCTCGCTTCCCTTATTTTGTCCTTTAGTCCTCACATTCCATGAGACAAAAGGGGAAGAATGACTGTTTTTGGGGTCGGAATCGATTTCCATCTAACACTTATTGTTGGCTAGTTTTTGACCTTGAAGTGGTATTTTTTTAGTTTCTTACATCAAATGGCTTCATGGAGCGATTTCCATAAAAAAAGACATAAAATCAGTTCAACGAGGGTGGTGGTGATCCAATTCCTCTGAAAGGTTATAAAAATAGCCGAGATCGGACCTGTCGGCATTCCCCGGAAATGCGCTTTTGGCGGCCAGTAACAAAACAACCCCACCCCTTCTGAAAGTGGAGATAATGTCTGGGAAGACGGCCTCACCAGAACCATTTCGATTCAAGTTTAACGTAGAGGGAGGGGGGGTCCGTCTCCCCTGAGGGGTCACACTAGATAGAATGTTATAAAAATAGCCTGGATCGAACCCGTCGACATTACATGATAGGTAATACCCCCCCCCCCTCTCAAACGAGAAGGTGATGCATGGGAGAATGTATTTACCCGCTTCCCACTCTAGCAAAGTTAGACAGTATAACGTGAGATTGGGGGGGGGGGGGTCAGTTTTGTTGAAAGGTTATAAAAACAGCTGAGATCGGATATCTCGGAAATACGCCTCAGTCAGACGACCGGCAAAAATCCCACCCCTTGAGGAGGAGAAGGTAATGCTTGTCAGAACGGACAGAGCAATAACTCGTTTACACAAAACGGCTGCGTCACTGTGCTAGTCAGATCCTAGTGTCAGAATGTTCTAAGGTTTGCCAGGTAACACCTTGTGTCAGCCTGTTGTGAGTATAAAACAATAAGAAGCGTGTTTGCCCGGAACAAATTCGCAGGGGATAAATAATGGCATGACACCGTTCTCTCTTTGACGCCATCGCCTCACGAAAAGCAATTGACTAAACTCCTTCCGAAGTAATGGTTAGTACAGTTTGTTAATTCTAATTAAAACAAACTATTTTCTTTTTCTTTTTTGTGAGATACAATTTGAAATCGTTTTAATTTTGCCAACAAATTACTAGTTTTTATTTTTATTCCTAACCAAATAATTATTTGTATTTTGTTTTCCAGCCGGTGTTTAAAAAAAAAAAAAAAAAAAATTGAAAAGAGTAAACCGACTTGTGTTGTTGTTTCGTTATTTTTTTTTAACGTGGGTTCGAATCCCACTGGTTCTGCTTTTTAAAACTAAAATAAGTCATATTTTAATTTTACTTACAAATTTGTTTATTCTATTTTAAATTAGCAGTTGTACAAATGCGGCATTGCCCAGGAGTATTTTTTACTTTCATTTTTTTGTTGCGCTTTTTTTTCCTACAAAATTATTATTTTTTAAGTATATATTTTATTAAAGTTAAATTTAATTAATTAGATTATCGTTTGATCATTGATTTATTAACCAAACTGAATTGTTATAAAACTATAACCGATTATTGTTACGTTAATGGCGATTTAATTTTTATTTACAGCTTCGAAAACTTTCACCATTTTAATAAATTAATTCACGAGGATTTGCTAAGAATTTTAAAGCCAGTTTGAATGACTTTCTCTTCGACAGTTTAAATGCTCCTAAATTCCTTTCAAATTTCGAGGAGTCACTGAATAATTATTTTCTTTCAACTATCATTAAAAGATTGACTTGTTTACGAAGAAACTCAAATGCATTCTGGACGATTTAATTTGGTAATTTATTTTAAAAAAAAATAGGATTGTAAAAAAATTTAAAAGTGAATTGCCACTCTATTTTTTTATATTCCTTTTTTGCGGGTATTTTTTTTTTTTTTCAGGCTGTTTACATGTAATCGCCTAAAAAAGTAGAATTTGTAGAATTTGTTTTATTTTATGCTATTTAAAAAAATCGCTTACTGGTAACTAACAAAAATGTGTAAGTCACGTTGAGGCGAGAAACGTAAACACACGAAGTGATCGTATGAATTTATTAATATAGAGATTTTTATTTTGCTGTTTTAACTCGTTTTCAAAAGTGAAAAAATAGGGTTATATTGAAGATTTCAGTTTTAAAATGTCTGCCATTAAAAATAGGGTTATATTGAAGATTTCAGCTTTAAAATGTCTGCCTTTAAAAATAGGGTTATATTGAAGATTTCAGTTTTAAAATGTCTGCCATTAAAAATAGGATTATATTGAAGATTTCAGTTTTAAAATATCTGCCATTAAAAATAGGGTTATATTGAAGATTTCAGTTTTAAAATATCTGCCATTAAAAATAGGGTTATATTGAAGATTTCAGCTTTAAAATGTCTGCCATTAAAAATAGGGTTATATTGAAGATTTCAGCTTTAAAATGTCTGCCATTAAAATAGGGTTATATTGAAGATTTCAGCTTTAAAATATCTGCCATTAAAAATAGGGTTATATTGAAGATTTCAGCTTTAAAATATCTGCCATTAAAAATAGGGTTATATTGAAGATTTCAGCTTTAAAATGTCTGCCATTAAAATAGGGTTATATTGAAGATTTCAGCTTTAAAATGTCTGCCATTAAAAAATAGGGTTATATTGAAGATTTCAGCTTTAAAATGTCTGCCATTAAAATAGGGTTATATTGAAGATTTCAGCTTTAAAATGTCTGCCATTAAAATAGGGTTATATTGAAGATTTCAGCTTTAAAATGTCTGCCATTAAAAATAGGGTTATATTGAAGATTTCAGCTTTAAAATGTCTGCCATTAAAAATAGGGTTATATTGAAGATTTCTGCTTTAAAATGTCTGCCATTAAAAATAGGGTTATATTGAAGATTTCTGCTTTAAAATGTCTGCCATTAAAAATAGGGTTATATTGAAGATTTCAGCTTTAAAATGTCTGCCATTAAAAATAGGGTTATATTGAAGATTTCAGCTTTAAAATGTCTGCCATTAAAAATAGGGTTATATTGAAGATTTCAGCTTTAAAATGCCTGCCATTAAAAATAGGGTTATATTGAAGATTTCAGCTTTAAAATGTCTGCCATTAAAAATAGGGTTATATTGAAGATTTCAGCTTTAAAATGTCTGCCATTAAAAATAGGGTTATATTGAAGATTTCAGCTTTAAAATGTCTGCCATTAAAAATAGGGTTATATTGAAGATTTCAGCTTTAAAATGTCTGCCATTAAAAAATAGGGTTATATTGAAGATTTCAGCTTTAAAATGTCTGCCATTAAAACATCATCGTCGTAACCAAATAGGTTTTTAGCTTCATACCAATTTCGTTCAATTAATAATTCAATGACCAAACATGTAACTTAATTGTTACAGTATTGTTTGGCCATTAAATTATTCATTGAACCAAGTTGTTATGAAGCTAAAAACTCGTTTGGCTAAGATCAGAGTGTAGTATCTGTTCCGATCGATGCTACACTCCGTAGACCAATACCGTCTTGGCCTTCGGGCCTTGATTCCATTGGTCTGAGGTATTGTCCTGTGCAGTTCTAGGAGGCGCACCCTCCCAGGCGTTGCCATCACATCCTTTGAGAAGGGGTTAGTTTATTGCTAATCGCCTGAGGCGCCCCTACCGAGAAATTCCGACGGGGCTGCCCAGGCATTTTTTTTGTAGGCCAGAGTGCTCTTTCTCTAGTGCGCTGGCTTTTCAATCCCACTTTTTCGACCTTGTGGTCAAATCTTACCGCTGTGAGAGGTAGATAATTTTTTTTTTTTTTTCATTTTACTTATATTCAACCCCCCCCAAAAGGGGGGGGGGCACATTGCCACTGAGACGTAAGGGGTTATTGTGGCATCCTAAGTGGGGAGTTGTGCAGCGAGATGTTTGTTCACATTACATTTGAATTCCTGCATGTTGGTACAGTCGGGGGGGGGGTGCAATAAGCAGAGAGGCAATTCGAAAGACAAGCAGTTTGAGGAAAAGAACTGGGTATATGTTACGACGCTCAGCAGAGGCGCGAACGGGGTCCAAAAAAAGAACGAGAAAGGGTTTAAAAACATAAATTTGCAACAAGTGAAGTTGACCTGCGACGAGAATAGATATTTTTCTATTTACCTATGTAATTTGTTTTTATTTTTACGTATTATAAATGGGTTTTTATTAGATGTAAAAAAAAAAATGTATTGTTTTTTTTCCCAAAGGCTCGCACAAAATTCAAGATGGCGATTCACGTGCTTTCTTACCAAATGCCCCCCCCCCCAAAAGCGGCCATGTTTTTCCCAACTTACGGTGACAAAACTATTGATTTCTAATAAATAGCGGTTGTAACGGTCTAAAAATACAAACAAATGCCACAGGCAAGTTTGAAACTAACTTTTACAGCCTACAGTTACTTTTATTTGTTGTATATTTTTTTTTTTTAGCGTTTTTACTCTGCTGAGTCTCGTAAAAGATGCCCAAAGAACTATTAGAGTAGTAAGTTTTCTGACATCTGGTGATCTCTACAGTGAAGGGGTAGGATTTTGCTGATTGTTAGGTCAGTCAGGGGTATTTACGTCGAGAGGGCACAAATTCAGCAATTTCGTCAGTGCACATTCCATTGAAGTAGGGATGCAACATTGCGGCAATAGGACCGGGGCTGGAGCTTGGATGACAGTGTGCGGCCTATGAGATTAGAGGCTCTCTTTTAGGCCCTGTCTAAGAGGGATAGACTAGTGGTTGACATGACCTCTATATTAATAAAACTATTAAACAAGATTTTGTGCGTGTATGCGTGTTTCTCGCCTATATGTAACTTTGATAAACACACGTTGACTTATTTTTTATTAATATTCACTATTGAATATTTATTGAAATAATCACATGCGTTTTAACATGCTGGCATGTGTTGGACTGTGGTACTATGCCCTCCTCCCCGACAGTTCGCGACGGTGTCACATACACTCGGAGCACGACTGATCTATACATAATGTATTTGAGTTTGTGTTTTTCTTGTGAGTTTGCTTTGTTTTTCTCACCTTGTAAACCAGTGCTCGACAAGAAGGGAACACGGCTAGAACGACGATGAAAACGAGAAAACAATGGCACACGCAATGTTGGGGTTGGCGGCGACTGTCGAGAAGGAATGCACGTGGGGCTTTTACAAATTCACTTCTAAACTAACCTATCTCTGGCCAGGTCTTTATTTATCACTCTTTCTCTCAAGTCTATCCTTATCACGTCCTCCCATATTTTAAGATAATGATTGATAATTATAACTTGGATTACTTAAATTATTCGGACTACTATTCTCATCTTGGCATGGTACCGGGGACAGAAAGTCAACATCTCCGTTAGATTATCTATTGGGATACAAGTACGTTCCTTTAGTGAGGGATCCGAAAGCAAATTATCCGAGAGTCTCATCACTTTAGTGAACAGGCTTACTACATCAAGGCTCACTTTTGGTTGGAATGAATGGGAGCGTTATTCATTTCTTTGTCATGTCGGCATAGTTCTTTACATATGAGAATAGTAGTCCAAATAATTCAAATTATCAATCTAAAAATTATAATACCTGATTTTTTTTTTTTTTTAGAAAGTATGGATCGTCAACAAAAGAAAGGTTGCTAGAAATATTCTCCGAACTGTTTTTTTTTTTTTTTTTTTTCGGTGCGTAATCCTCTCCTTCTATTCATTTAACGTCATTTTTCCCTCGTTCAGGGGGTCAGACGTTTTCTGATATTATGCAAGCTCACTCTCCACTTCTCACGGTTCAGCAGTCAGCAGGTCAGCAGTCTCCAAATTCCACTCTGTGCGGGCTTGTCTAATCACTTGCGTCCAAGTTTTCCTTGGCCAGCCAACCTTCCTGCGATTTAGGACATCCATGCTTCTGCAAAGTATATCTAAGAGGATGAACATTCCACATGACCATATCAGCATAACCGATTTGTCCTTAAGATGACCTCTATGCTGGGCAAATGTAGTGCTTTCACTAAATCCTCTGACCTGATGTTTTGGGTTTGGTCAGATTTCACATTGCAGATCCATCTAATCATGGATCTGTCATTGCGCTGCAGTCGGATGAGTGAGGGCCCAACACTCGCTGCCATATCATGATTCTCTCGACACAGCTGCTATGCAGCGTACTCCGGATGTAGAGACGGATAATTCGCGATGATATCAGAGGCAACAGCTCGCACAATTTTGCCGAAACTGTCTTCACCCTTGTAGCCGTACTAAGTTCACCTCCACCACCCGCACTCAGCATATCTCCTAGGTAACAGAAAGAGTCTATTACCTGCAGGGTATTGCCATCTCTTTGTGGGGACAACCGTCGATAGGATGTGCCTGTCTCATGCATCGCCTACACTTGAAGTTGGGGTTTGGGGCTATATTCGTAAAATTGTGTGACCACTTCTGGTGTGTATGTTATCAAAATAATGCACGATAACAAACGAACAAAAAAAATCAGTTTTAATATTAGAGACTAGACCCTCCGGACCGAGACAGTTTGTCTAGTATATATATATATATATATATATATATATGTATTTTTATTTATATTTAGAATTTTTTTATTATATATATTCGAATATAAATTTTATAACATAAAGTAATTATAATAGCTCAATAGTGTAAGGCCAGAGCTCTGTTATATTCAATATTTTATTATTTAATTTTATACCATTTTAATGTTATCAAGGACAGATTCACGTCATTTCATAAAACTTATTTTTTTATTTTTTATTTATCTACCTCCCACAAGGTAAGATGTGACACAAGGTCGGGAAAGTGGGATTAGATAAGCCAGCGCTCGAGAGGTGAGCACTTTGGCCATTTAAAAATTGCCTGGGCAGCCCCGTCAGCATTCCCCGGTAGGGGCGCCTCAGGCAGTAAGCAATAAACTTACTCCTCCCCAAAGCCTGGGAGGGTGCACCTCCTAGAACTGCACAGGACCGGCAACCCCCAATAAAGTGTAGTATTTGTTCTTATCAGCTTAATAAAACTTAGTTTTTATTCAGCATACAATTGTTTCGGCTTGCACCAATATATTTGTAAAATGCTCCTGTGAAATTATTTATTGGTGTGGCTATCTTCAGTGCTAATTATATAAAACAAAGCAAAAATAAATAAATTAGGCAAGCATAGCCCAAATTACAATCCGTACTCGTTATCAACATTATATATATATATTTTTTTCATATATATATATATACATATACAGACCCAATTTTTAAGTTTTTAACGCCAATACGTAGTTAAAGCAAAGTAAATTGTTTCGAACTATTAAAAGAATTTCCAACGCTATTAATGATCTTTAACCATTCATTTATTTCTTTTTAATTATCGCTTATGTTTGAATTCATGTTTTGAAACATGACGTAAATCATAAATCCATGACGTTACGCCAAAGCTATAATTATTTTGTTAAGGGAATGTTTTAAGATCGATTTATAAGAAAGTGCAAATAGTCAGACTGAAGATCTTGAGGTTTCAATTTCCGGTCATGGCATCCGCTTTATTTGTTGTGAATTTATTTAGTATCCATGCAATATTTTCCATTTCTAAAAGTTTGTTAAGAAAAAATGTAACTGACGGACGGGCAGACAGACAGAAAATTCTCCTTATATCATGAGTGAATTACGATAAATATTTTGATAAAAATCTTTTCTTTTTTTATTTCAGTTGTCGTCATGTCAAATATCCTGAAGCGCCTAAGTTTTATGGACTTTCCTGAATGCACACGGGAAGCCCTCCATTATTTAAGTCGGTGCCTGCGGAAAGACGCAGGTACTATCCCTGGTCTTGGAGGTGGAGGTGAAGATTATGCTGTGGAAGTTTCCAGAGACTTCATTCATTTTGCTCGCAATCCAAAGGTGAGAAAGAAAAAAGAGATTTCTTCAAGAAATTCTACAATTTTGAGTGGTTGACTTTTCATACCAAGGGTTTCTTAGTTGACAACAATGTGTATCCCCTAGTCATCGGCGGTTGTTTTAAAAATGTCAATATTTTTTTTTTTTTGATACACGCGGCAAACAAAACTTGCAGTTCATCAGCAGTTCATCAACCTTAGAGAGTTTGTATTGAGATATTTCTCAGTTATTTTTCCTTAAAAAAACACAAACATAATATATATATATATATATATATATATATATATATATATATTATATTTGCATTCCATGTGTATGTATATATATATATATACTCGTGCTGGTCAAAAAAATAGAACATATGTATAAAACTGTAAAAATCATTCCGTTTGAGATAATTTTCGGCTTTTAAATTGTGTAGGCGAAATATTCTATATGTAAATAACAATTACAACTATTTTAAATCATTTGTCATATTTGCATACATCAGACTTGATTGTCACAGAGTAGTTTATTGTCACATTAGGAAATTCAACGTTTCAATTTAATAGAACATTATTCGTTGAGTAATCTTAAACTCAAAAAATTTATGTGTTTAAAAAGATTTTGCAAGTAATTTAATCATCATCTCTCATTCTTATTGAGGACAATCTGTGAGATGTGCAAAGGTAGTAGGTTTTTCTTTGCGAAGCTTCTTCTTCATCTGATCCCACAAGGCTTCAATAACGTTAAAATCTGGCGAGTTCGCCGGCCATTCAAGAACAGGGATCGATTGTTCTCGGAGCCAG
>OY744552.1:51938683-51963683 GCA_963556195.1 Sepiola atlantica
AATGTTAATGATAAATAAATCAAATAATATAGAAAGTTCAATCAAAATTCCAAAATCCCGATTAAAAGATTACTTATTTTTTCGCTCTGCTGGCAAGATGCGACCGGGGTTCAGTCTTATTTTGCTCAATTCAGATTTAACGGGTTTTCTAACGGGTTTTCTAATTGAACAACGAACTTTCATTTGATTTGGGTTGCACATATCGGGATTTTGGAATTTTGATTGAACTTAACAATAATGCCATTATTTATAATTTTATTATTTTTATTACTTTATTATTACTGTTATTATTATTATTACTACCACTATTTGTATTATTTTTATTATTTATTATTTTTTATTATCATGATAACTATTGTTATGATTATTGTGGTTGCCATTGTGATCATTATTATTAATATGGCTATTATTATTACCATTTTTGATATGATCAGTATTATTGCAACTACTAATTCTACTATTATTAATAAAATTATTCATATTACTATATTTACAACCATTAATACTACTGCTACCTACTTCTATATCATTAATTTTATTATTTACTATTACCTTCTAATATTTCCTGATTATTTTATTTTTTACCTGACTATTACTTTTTTATTAATTATTATTGATTATTATTGATTGCCATTATTGTTGTTGTTATTATTATTAGCAATAACAATGGCGGCATTTAGTACTTTTAAATTATTACCGATATTATTATTATTATTATTATTATTATTATTTATATTATTTTAATTATTATTATTATTATTATTACCACTAATTATGTAAACTTAATTAATCTGCTAGTAAATTTGTTTGATTTATTAATTAATTAATGATAATTTGATAAACTTTAAAGGAAAATAAAACGGTGTAAATATAGAATTAGTGACACAATAGATTAACAACCCCTACCCCCCCCCCATCCAACACACACGCCTGCACGCTCTTACACATATACCAATTACAACTGATTTGAGAACACACACACACAGGTCTGAACACTCATACACATATAGCCTGCTACGAATTACAGCTGATTTGAGAATGTGGTTCGCCCAAGTTGAAGAAACTGTTCAACGATTTTTTGACACATTCTGTTGCATGTATGTTCCCTTTCCACTTTCTGTCTGAATCAACAGACGATTTCATTTTTTTCTATCTATCTATCTATCTATCTTTCTATTTATCTATCCATCTATCTTTATTCTACCCTTTTTCATTATATCTCTCTCTTTTTATTTTATTTTATTATATTTTATGTTTTATATTTTTTATTTTGATTTTAACTTTTCGATTCTTAATGGTCCCAAACCACGTGACTTCCTAAATTTTTAATTTTAAATTTCTTTTCTTCTTCCTTTTTTTTTTTCCATTTCACTCTTTCCAAATATGATCTGAGGTTAAGATCTGATTCTAACTCTGCTTGATGAGATCTCAGTTTATAATAACTGTTGATCGATAACATCGACATGCCAGTGTCGCAGATTTTGTACATGTCTGTGTAAATAAAAATAATCATATATATATATATATATTTGCATTCCATGTATGTGTGTATATATATATTATATTTGCATTCCATATATATATATATATATACATTCCATGATAAATGCCAGTATACTGAAATCATATGCTCTTAATAGGGTTAAGATGAAAATTCATATACACTGTGTACAAAAGCAAGGAAATTCCCAAATTTTTACACTTTTATTGTCATTAAGGGTATGCGAGCACAACAGGGCTATGTATTTTACTGGTAGGAATTTTTCTTCAGCGCACCTCACACACTTCATCCACTCATGCATAGATATTTATACTGTAGTGATGTGATAATGAAATGGTTTGGTTGATATGTAGTCATACCCTAAATGACAATAAAAGTGTAAACATTTTGGAATTTCCTTGCTTTTGTACATTTAGTGTATATGAATTTTCATCTTAATCCTATTAAGGGCATATGATTTCAGTATACTGGCATTCTACAATCAGATGTTTTTGTGATTACTTGAAACTGCATCTCGTTTTTATTTGGGAACTTCGAGGGAGTTGGAAAAATAGCTCCTTTGTTGACAATACTCCCAGATCCACTCTCACCAGGAGTGGTAGTGTAACCCTATGTGAGACCAATTGTGCTCCGGCTGTGACGTGGAAGTCACTTAGGGTGTATCCTGGGTAACTCGCTATTAAATGTAGTCCAATGTTACGAGGACCAGATGCGTTCCAACTGATTGCTCTGTCAACTTGGGTAAGTCGTCAGTTCTATTCGAAACTAAAAAGAAGAAAAACTCACCATGAACAATAACATATATTTGTTGTTCTTGTTGAGGATTGGTCACCCGGTCTCTCTCTCGGTCTGTCTCCCAGACTGACCAACTGGGCAGTTTTTTTTGTGAATTCTCTAAGTTTCATTTTTTAATTTTTTTATTGGGAACTTTTACTCAAGTCAAATTTTGTGATTCGCTACCTAATCACAATTCATGTCTCATTTTCTGCTTTCTATTGATTGGTCGGACAATGAAAACCTTTGTTTCACCTGAAAAGGTTGAGCTTAATTCTAAGTCCCAATATAGGGCTGGGTCCTTTTTCGAAATTAGCATGTGCTATTATTTGTTAACATATAAATATATTTAACAAATGAGAGGTGTACCCTCGTGACCTCTCAAATTGTTACAACTATTTGGTTTATCATGAATCGTAAAAATTATCTGACAATTCTGTTAAAATTAAACAGTGTTTTTTTCTAGTTGACACTTCAATATCAGTTCGGCAGGTGAACTCTCGTGACCTTTGTAAATGGCAAATGAGAATGACTCTTCAAGACTTTTGAAAATTCATTAAAGTCATTCAGGTAGCCATGTGCTGCCTCGCAGTGGGCTGGGACATGGAAATTGCCAAAAATGAACTTTACTCAAGCATTTATGGATCTAAATGTTTCAAAAAGTAGAGAAAAAAATCCAGTTTAACAAAAAAAAAAGTAAGTCAAACGGAATCCTACAAGAAAAATGGTGAACATTTGAACATCCCAGATTTCACGATATCATTATCTCATCGGTTTCAAGACAAGTGTTTTTTCCACCAAATTACTAAATATGCTTGTAAAATGAATAAAAGTGGCCCAAATAAAGTAATTTTTTCACATTTATCCAATATTGGCCCAAGTTAAGTGAATATAATAAAATCATTTAATGTCAGGTCCCCAATTACAAGAAAAATTAGTTTTTGGTCAAAATTTTTTGATAATTTTTGTTCAAAATCCTTAAAATTTACATATTTTTCGCTTTAAAATTTGATACATAACGGTGAAAATCTCAAAATACCACAAGCCAGATTTTCTCCAGTGTACATTTTCTGAAAATATAGATAAATATGTCTCTAAAAATCCATATATTGAGAATTCTGACTTGTGGCAATCCAAAATAAAGAGAATTCTCCACAGAAGCCAATTCTCAGAAATCTGATGCACGCCCGTTGCGATTGAATACTTAGATTTTGACCATTTCTTAAATATTTTGAGATCAGATAATGCTCTGATGCTGAAATTTCTCATGGGAAAGCTCTTGAGGCTGAGAAATCCAAAAATGCTACCAGATTTATCCCAAAATCAACAGATTTGTTGCAATTTAACAAAAAAAACAACACATTTTCTAGCTGTGATTCTGTCGTTTAAACTATCACATATTAGATGAATACTTTTCTTTTTCCGAACAAGACAAACACAACTCAAACAAACAAACTATGCCGGTCACCGCAATATGAAACGTGACCTTTTAAATTGTTTGTTGAATAAAATTTAGTGACATTCTATCACCCTGCCCCCCAAAAATGTGCTGACTCCCAATTTCTTTTGATTAATTATTCTAAAATTAATTTAACTTTATTAATTAATATTTGCACCAGCAAACACCTCATTGTGTCACAGTAGCATCTGTCAAGGTCCTATCTGTGGGTTAAATAGAATCTATCAATTTGTGAACGTTTGCATTCACTGCACAAGCCGTGATCATCCACTTGTTATCTACATCTGAATTCGGTGCTTGATTCCAACACCGATCGCAGTGTCAATCACGTGGTCTTTGTCACCCTTGCAACAAAACCACAACTCCAGTTTAAAACCAGCAACAATGTTTAATTTTGAGAGAAGTTACAATGATACATGTTTTCTTCTATTGAACAACAAGCCCGCAAACAAGACAAACATATTTTCCAACCGAACACAAATAGTCCGTCCGCTTAAGGCACAAAGGTCTGTTACTGACATTAAAAAAAAATACAACAGACCTCCCGATTCCCATCTATTGGAATATTTATAGATATCAGTTGGACTAGACTAGTGAGACCACGTGAGATTATCAGCTATTAATCTATGGACATAAAAACTAACTACCTATGAAGTCCACTATATGGTATGAACATTAAGAAAATCTCAGGTGGGTCCTAATTACAGCATGGAACCCGACGGTATTTGAAGGGACATTAGTTTTTCAAGAACTTTAAGTGGTTTTTCAACATGAACCTCTATGTAAAGAGGCAATAACTTTTCCAAGTGGAGAAATCAAATTCATGCTTCTTTCATTTAACCCCTACATGTTAGGCTTCTTTTAAAAACAAAATAGCTAAAGAAATGTATAAACTTTGTTATGTACTTACGTGGTAGCTTAAAAGAAGACTGTACACCAAAAATTATGCAAATTCATCCAGTATTTATTAAATTAAAAATTAAAAGAAAAACGATTTTTATCGGTAGTCGCCATCTTGTATATTTCAATCGCCCGATTTTATCCTGGGTCTCCAAAGGAACAAGGGAGATAACTCATTTTTTTTTTGGAGATTTTGGTTTTCATCTAAATTGGTAAAAAAATTTTTTTTTTATTAGTTATCTCCCTTGTTACAAAATGTCTTGACTTGACTTGGTCCCTTAACCCCCTCCTTGGTCGTAGGGGCGCTGCACCAATGAACTCCACACCAGCTGTCTCCACTTCTGACGGTCATGGGCAATGGACTGGGTTGTAGCGAAGTTGTAGCCCGTCCACTTTTTTATGTTGTCCGTCCATCTTTTGTGTTGTCTACCTCTCCTTCTCTTGCCTTGCACTGCTCCCTGCAGGATGGTTTTGGAGAGACCACTGCCCCTTGTCACGTGACCATACCATCCAAGCTTTCTTTTTCTTACAGTTGTCAGCAAATCTTCGTAGTTGTTCAGATTTGCGTTGATGAGCGCGCGAACTTCTTCGTTTGTGACACGGTCTGAGTAAGAGATGCCAAGCACTCTTCTGTAGCATCTCATTTCTACCGTTTGGATTTTTCTTTTGAGCTCGGCTGTCAAGGTCCATGACTCGCATGCATACAAAAAGATGGATAATACTAGTGTATGCAGCAGCTTCAGTTTGCAACGGAGACTAATGTTTCCGTCTTTCCAGATTGATTTCAGTTTTGCAAGTGCTGCTGCCGTTTGTGCTGCTCTTGCCAGGATTTCAGTCTTGGATCCTTTGTTGCTGAGTATAGCGCCAAGGTATTTGAACTGGTTTACGGTTTCCAGTTCTTGGCCGTTGGCTGTTATCGTTGTTGATAATGGTTGTCCACTATTCGTCATCAGCTTCGTTTTTTCAGCATTGATCTCCATTCCGTACCTCGTGGATGTTCTGTCGAGGCGGCTCACTAGATTAGAAAGTTCTGTTTGATTTCCGGCAAGTCCATCAATGTCATCGGCGAATCTGAGGTTCGTGATGGTTCGTCCACCAATACTGACTGTGCCCACGTGATCATCAAGGGCATCTGACATGATGTCTACCAATATGTAAAATCGTTTTTTTTTCTTTCTTTTTCTTATAATTTAATAAATACTGGATGAATTTGCATAATTGTTTTCTGTACGTAAGTAGATAACAAAGTTTATACATTTTTTTAAATGTTGTAATGTCGTTGTGAAACTTCAGAAACACCCATTACTTCTCTTAAAAATAAAATAGCTAAAGACACACACACACACACATATTTTTTTTTTTTTTTTACATACACACATATATCTGTCTATTTACACAATGTTATGTAATACCTGCATCAAAATGGTGAAATTTGAAATCTAATCAGATTTAAAATGTTTTTTTTTTTTATTTTATTTTTTTTTTTTTTATATTTTATTTATTTATTAATTTATGTTTTTTTTACTTTATTTATTTATTTATTCATTCTTTTTTTACTTTATTTATTTTTTAATTAATTTATTTTTTAATTTATTTATTTTTTCCCCCTCTCACTCTTTCAGTTAATTTTTAACCCAAATCTAAATTATATTTTTTTTAGGATCTTTTTTATTTAAAAATTTTTTTTTTATTTTAAATCTAAAGTTTTATTTTTTATTTAAAAAAAATTTTTTTTCAGAGACTGACAGCCATTCAAGAATTGCAACTTCTAGAAATTCTTTGTTCGTACATTTCTGACCAGCGAGAAAGTGACCGAAATGCTGTGTTTGGAATTATGTTTCACGGCGAACCCGCCTTGCTCAAAGTAAACCTGCTCACAAAAATTGTTTCGATGGCAATGTCCATTCGCTGCACACCTGTACTCGACTGCACTGCCCGTTGGATGCAGGTAAGAAGCAAATTTCTTATGCATTTGCATTCGGCTTTTTCTGAACGTGCCGAAACCAAAGCGCATTTTCTTGAACCAACATGGAAATATCTCTTCCCTAAATAGAAAATATCGCAACGCCTGTTGCAAGAAATGGTGGCCTCCCTGTACCGAGCTAGAAAACTCCTCACCCTAACATTTACAGGTAACATGAATTGGAACAAATACATAGAAGACATTGCCAAGGCTGCTGCAAAGAAGGTGGGCTCCCTCTACCGTGCTAGTAAACTTCTACGCCTAACATTCACAGGTAACATGAATTCGAACAAAACAAATAGAAGACATTGCCAAGGCTGCTGCAAAGAAAGTGGGCTCCCTCTACTGTGCTAGAAAACTTTTCCCACCTTACATTATCCTATATCTCTACAAAGCCACCATTCGCCTATGCATGGAGTATTGCTAGTGCACCAACCACTAGTCTCTCCCTCTTAGACAGAGTCCAAAAAAACCTCTCTAATCTAATATGTCCTTCACTCTCGACCAAGCTCCAGCTCCTGTCCCATTGCCGCAATGTTGCATCTTTGTGATTGTTTTACCGACGAACTTGCTGCTCTGGTGCCCTTGCGACGTAAATATACCCGACCAACCCGAAAATCATCTAAATCCCTTCACTGTTGAGGTCCCCAAATGCAGGAAAGCTTTCTACTCTAACAGCTTCAGGTGCACCTCGCTAAACTCTGGAAACCCCGTAGGGTAGGCTTGCTCTCATTCTACTCGGGTGCAAAGGCTAAAAGTGTTGTGTTGCTTTGTTTAGCGAATCGGCCTTTAACGCAGCCCACAAAGATCGCGCCTCAGGATTGTCTGGTTTGCATCAAGTCCTTCTTGTTGGTTGCAATAATTTAATCCACGGGGTTGGAAATAAACAACAAAAAAACAATTATGGATAATTTGTACAAATTCGGCTTGTTAGTCAAGTGGTCAAGACGACACCCGTGTCAGGTGGTCCTTTTTTTTCTGAGGTTCAAATATATAAACAGGAAGATAGGTTCTATTATGCACAGATAATTTATAGAATGTGGAAATATAAGAAGGAAAACTGAATACTGAGTGAAAAGGCGAGTTTTTTTAATTTTATTTATTTTTTAAAATTTTTATTTTTTATTATTATTATTCAAATCTTACTTGCTTCCAAATTTCTCCTCGATCACGAGGCATATGTCCAACTTAGCTCTGGTGATTACGGAAAAAGATCAAATCTGGACAGTATAGGGAGATGTGTGCCGAACAGCAGACTTCAATGGCCACGTTGAAAGAATGAATGAAACTTCTTGAGTTAGTAGATGTAGAACAGTTGAGGTAGCAGGTCCAGTTCGCTGGGGAAGGCCAAGGAAAACATGGGAAGAAGTGATAAAAATAGATTTGAGAGAAAGAGGGATTAATAAAGACCTGGTCAGAGATAGGCTAGTTTGGAAGTCAATTTCTAAAAGCTGTCCACCACATGCCAGCATGTAAAACGGACGTCAAACTGATGATGATGATGATATCACCCCTTTCTCAAATGTTTCTAATTCTTTATCTACCTTGTGCGAATATTTGATGACTTTTTTTTTTAACGAAGAATTGAATAAAAAGGATCAATAGTCTAAAGTTGTTGATTTTTGTGTAATCAAACATGTCTAAATGAAGAGATGCTGCCAAAATTTTTTTTTTTTTTTTTTTTTTTCAATTTCTTATTGTAAAAAGCAGTTATTTCAAATTTTCAGCTTTTTTCAATTTGAATTAACTTTTCTTCTCGTTCATCCAGGAACAGGGATGCGACAGTGAACCTGTCCGCTGTATGGTCAAATCTATGGTGAATGATTACTGCCAATTATTTCCTGGGGTCATTCCAACCTTTCACGCCTTGCCGAATATCTCGCCGTTGTTTGCCTGCAACTTTGTTGCTGCCGTTACCTCTCTATACCCGTGTAATTGTAAGTTTTTTGTTTTCTCTAACGTAATAATGTTTCAATATAGATATGTATAAATAACTTTTCGGTGCAATTTTACTTATAGGCCGATGCAGTTAATTATTTTCATGTAAAAGCATTATTTTGTACTTACTCAGTCATATTTTATCTCTCACGCCCCGAAGAAGAATTTAAAAATATCAAGCAGAACTTTAATTAGAACGATTTTTCCATTTCGATGTACAACCTGTATTTGTGACCGAGCCGACATTTTGGGCTGTGAGCGGTCGGTAGAATAGACAAGGGCATTAACTCCGTTTTTATTTTTAGAATTATAAAAAGAAAGAAACACATAAGCAATAGTAATAAAATATATATTTATTAAATAAAAAAAATAGAAAATTAAATAATTATTTTTACTTTGTTCACCGGGATACTTTCCACGATATAATTTTCTTGTTTTTTTTTTTTTTTTTTTTTTTTTTTTTTTATATTTACATGGTAACAGCGACCAAATATGGATAATAAAATATATATGTATTAAATAAAAAAATAGAAAATTAAATAATTATTTTTAATTTGTTCAACGGGATACTTTCCACGACGTGCCTACCTAGGGGACCCAATTTCGCGACACTTATCTGCCCTTAGTCCGCTAGCCGGCCACTCCGAAAATGGCAGATTCGACATTTCATATATCCCTTATGAAAATGGAAAAATCGTTCTAATTAAAGTTCTGCTTGATATTTTTAAATTCTTTTTCGGGGCGTGAGAGATAAAATATGACTGAGTAAGTACAAAATAATGCTTTTACATGAAAATAATTAACTGCATCGCCCTTTAACTAAAATTGCACCAACTTTTCTATTCTGTGTAACACTAAGGGAGGTAAGTCATTCATTGTGCATGTTCAGGTTATTTATTATTTATAATTACAATTTTTCTGAAACACACATATATCTGTTTATCTACACAATGTTATGTTAGATGAGAAAAAAAAAAACAAACAATAAGGCTTGAAACAATTCTCAGAGAAAGAAAGAGAGTGAACAGATGACGATTAGAACGGAAGTGACGCCGCCGTTACTGACATAGCGTTGCCACGAACGATAGCCAGAGAGATGCGTTGGAACAACCAGGCTGACTCACGGGACTCGTGCCTAAACGTTGAAATCCTCCGTCCAATGTCCTGAAAAAATTTAACAGTCTCGGGGCCAAGCACACCCGACGTTTCCACTGTTCAGGTCGAACACAAGCATCAGCAGCAGCTGACTTAAAGTATTAGTATTTTTTGTAATGTAAATCTATTATTAGTATTATTATACTAAATCTGCATTAATCAACGTTTGTTTTCCCTAAGGCTTTTTTTCCTATATATTTTACTCCCATCTTTGGTTTCTCCTTGTAAGACATTTACAGCAAGAACTCGAAGCCAGACAAGGCATGAAGCCACTTGATGTAAGGAGCTAACAAGAACGAAATATGATTATCGCAAAGACAGGAGATGCCTATTAACCGTAGTCTTGAAAAGACCAAGATTATAGGTAGGAGGAAAACAGTCAGCAGGAAGAGAGTTCCACAAGCCTGCGGTTCTTGGAAAGAATCTACTGGAATAGGAAGCTGTATTACAATGAGGTATCAAAACAACGAATTGATGGAGACCACTAGACCAACAAGTCAAATGAGCTGGAACAAAAGAAGCGGGGAATAGATCATATAATTCTGAAGAACACATGCCATAATAGTATTTATAGAAAAGACTGAGACTAGCAACATCACGTCTGTGACAGAGAGGGTGTAGAGAAGAAGAAAGGGTAGGGCCAATCAAATTACAGATACGTTTCTGCACCTTATCAAGAACTCTCAAATAGGACAGAGATTCACCAGCCCAAATATGATAACAGTACTCCATACATGGTCTGATAGTAGATTTGTAGAGATTGAGAATAGCCTCAGGTGTGAGAAAGTGTTTGGAGCGATAGAGAGAACTGACTTTACGAGAAGCAGAAAGAGCAATGGATATAATGTATGAACTCCAAGAAAGATTTGATGAGAGAGAAAGACCAAGAAGTTTCAGAGTCGATTTCTCCTCAAGAGCAGAGCCATCCATGAGAAAGACTTTCTTTAATTCTTAATTGTTAATTTTTCTTTCATATTATCTTCTTTTTCTATGTTTAATGTGTTTATTTCACATCAGATTTCGGTTGCATGTTAGTTATGGCGGCACAGAGTGACCTTCTCCTTGAAACTCTACCATTTACGTTAGTTTCGATGTGCGATTGCTTGAGGTCATCTTTGAGTCCTTCCAAGTCTTCTTCAGCCTGCTTTTTCTTCGTTTACCCTCAATTGAGATGTGTGTACATCTGTTTATTTCTGATGCTACCAGTTTCAGGCTGTCTGAAGATACCGGCTTTCTGACTTAAAACCCACCAAACATTGATATTATTGTTTTTTTTTTCTTTTCCTTTTGCACAACTCAATCATGTTCTGCATAGCTAAAAACAAAAACATTTTTCCTCTACAAAACAACAAACCAAACGAAACATCATGAATAGATATTTGAAGCATAAAAACTTGGTGCTTGTGCATATCAGCTCTGACATTGAAATATTTAAAGAATGTATAAACTTTATTATGTACTTACGTGTTAGCTGAAAATAAGATTGTGCAGAAAAAATTACGCAAATTCATCCAGTAGTTATTTAATTATAAATAAAAAACGATTTTAACGATTTTATCACTCGGTAGATATTTCCACCATTTTGTATCTTAAATTTTCCAGTGGTCAAGGACGATAACTCATTTTCACGATTTCGGGGTTTGGGGGTCTCCATTGTTTGCAAAAATGTCAAAATGTACGTAAAATCATTTTTTTTCTTTTTCTTAGAATTAAATAACTACTGGATGAATTTGCGTAATTTTTTCTGCACAATCTTATTTTCAGCTAACACGTAAGTACATAATAACGTTTATACATTCTTTAAATATTTCATTGTCAGGGCTGATATGCATAAGCACCAAAAACTTTTACCAAAATCACCAGATTTGGCATTAAATAACCCGAAAAGGGTTGATATGCCATAAGACAACCAACCAAACCCAACCTCTGTTTATCGTCGGTATAAATTTTTACCCAATGTTTAGGCGGTTTTAATCTAATAATTATTTGTTCCATTATAATTTTCATTTAGCACAAGATGACATTACATTTGTAAGGCTTTTTCACTTGTTTGAAGCCTGCGTTTTTAGTTATACATTGTTAAAATTGACTTCTGGACCAATAGCACATAAGACGTCAATTTAAAAACTTTTCAACAAACCTAGAACGGTCATAATTCAGAGGCGAATTGAGCCACCAAAATAAATTTGGTACCATTGTTTGTTTTGCAAAGATCTGTGGCCCCATTAACAGTTTTTAGATATAATGAAAATAAAATTTTTGTTTTAGATACATACTAAAAGATTGATATACATATTAAAAAAAATGATATACATACTAAAAGACTGATATACATACTAAAAGACTGATATACATATTAAAAGACTGATATACATACTAAAAGACTGATATACATATTAAAAGACTGATATGCATATTAAAAGACTGATATGCATATTAAAAGATTGATATACATATTAAAAGATTGATATGCATATTAAAAGACTGATATACATATTAAAAGACTGATATGCATATTAAAAGACTGATATACATACTAAAAGATTGATATGCATACTAAAAGATTGATATGCATACTAAGAGATTAGTATGCATACTAAGAGATTGATATGCATACTAAAAGACTGATATACATATTAAAAGACTGATATACATACTAAAAGATTGATATGCATACTAAGAGACTGATATACATACTAAAAGACTGATATACATACTAAAAGACTGATATACATATTAAAAGATTGATATACATATTAAAAGACTGATATACATATTAAAAGACTGATATACATATTAAAAGACTGATATACATACTAAAAGACTGATATACATATTAAAAGACTGATATACATATTAAAAGACTGATATACATATTAAAAGACTGATATACATATTAAAAGACTGATATACATATTAAAAGACTGATATCATCATCATCATCATCATCAACCGGTTTATTTGTTGAATCAGGCCACAATTAATCCTCTGATGAGGGTGGGGCCTGATTGTCTAGTCTCGAAATCTAAGTCTTCCTCTCCACTCCTTTCTTTGGTAAGGTTTGATGGAATCCATACCCATGGCCTTCCTATCACGTTTGACTACGTCCTCCCAAGTCAACTTGGGTCTGCCAGTGGTGATGTTCTCTGCTGGCACATTCAACTTTCGGACTTTAGCAATCCAGCCATCGCTACGCTCAATGTGACCCAACCAACGCAGTCTGTTCTTCCGCATGATGTCCGTAAGGCTTTTCAAGTCGACCTGTGAGAGCAGGGATTCAAAAGAAACGTACTGTTCAGGCCTCACCAAACAGATCCATCTGACCATTGCCCTGTCATTACGGTGCAGCTTCTTTAGTATGCCAGCAGAGACAGCCCAAGTTTCTGAGCCATACAACAGCACACTTCTGACACATGAGGAGTATACACGCCCTCTCGTAGTTGTTGGCAGGTGTTTGTTTGTCAGGATTGGTAGCAGCTCTCTAAATTTTTTCCAGGCATACATACTAAAAGACTGATATACATATTAAAAGATTGATATGCATATTAAAAGATTGATATGCATATTAAAAGATTGATATACATACTAAAAGATTGATATGCATACTAAAAGATTGATATGCATACTAAAAGATTGATATGCATATTAAAAGATTGATATACATATTAAAAGACTGATATACATATTAAAAGACTGATATACATATTAAAAGACTGATATGCATACTAAAAGACTGATATACATATTAAAAGACTGATATACATACTAAAAGATTGATATGCATATTAAAAGATTGATATGCATACTAAAAGATTGATATACATATTAAAAGACTGATATACATATTAAAAGACTGATATACATATTAAAAGACTGATGTACATATTAAAAGACTGATGTACATATTAAAAGACTGATATACATATTAACTAACAAATAACCATTTAATGTTTTTTTCTTTCTTTTTTTTTACCCTCGATTAGCCCTTGATGATATACCTCCCGAAACATTAGTCGAACACGTCACCAACTGGATATCCTCAGATAGCAACTTGTGTTCGATGTCTATGCACCCTTCATCTGGAATTGGTAACTATCGCATGTTTGCCTACCATGCGTCGTCTCCATTTCCCGGTCTGACTAACTGGTGCGTAAAAGGACCCCCCGTGCTTTGCCTGAAGGCAAACGACAACAAGAACTGTTGGGGCATGGACTCCGCTGGCAGTGGCACGGGGCTGTCCGGCCGACCCCACCATCAACAGCTTTTTTCTCGGTTACAACTAGGCGTCCTGCAAAGTCTCCTGGCCAGCCATGCTCCAAATGGGATCCACAGTAACGGCACCGGCAACAATGGAGCGAACAGTACTGCTGGCTCCGGTTCGTCCTCTCTGAACGCTTCAAACACTGCAGACGATCCGTTCACTGCGGCTGATTTAAAAAAGACCTCACAGGAATTGATGGAGATTTGCAATCGGCTTGGCCTCTCTCCGGATGAAGAGACTTACCTGTGTTCCGTCGAAAGATTAGGACAAATCATCCAGGTAGCCCTCGCCAGTGCCACTCTACGCGCAAGACCAGGTAAATCCTTTTGTTTTTCCAGAAGATTTTTTTCCTCTTCATTTTAATTACTACCACTTTTGGATTCTGACACAAGGTTGATTTTAATGTGGGGGATATCCAGCTTTGCCAAACGGGACACTCTAGATGAGTTTGTCTTTCTTTTCGTACGTGCTGTCTGTTTGCTCATTTATATATACAGGATGCATAAGGTACCTGAAGACGTACATTATTTTTACTCTAATATATATATATATATATATATATATATATATATATATATATATTAATATTTATAAATAAATATTAAATTATATTTACCTACAGATGACGTCGTTTCGAGCTTTTTACTCTCATCAGTGTAGGGAAGAGATAATTTAAGACAGTCGTAAGGTGCGAACCCAGTTCACAGAGCCACTTTTGGCTCCGCACGCTTTCACTCTATCCTCATGGCCATAGGAAATTGTCACATGATACGGAGAATAAGTTATATTTATGCCAATTACAGCATAAACATCAAGACAGACTAAAGAATTCAACGAATTTACTCAAGCACTTAGGTAGTGTAGTATCTCCATAATGCTTATATATACACATATTAGTAGTAAGTTTTTGAAAGGCTGTGGGCAATGCAATTCCGGGTAAGATGCAAGTTGAAAGGAAAGGAACAAAAACAATAACAATAAATCGAATACGATATAAGACTTACTATTTATTTTTCCTTTTTTTTCTTTTTTTTTTTTTCTTACATAACAGCAAGAGTGTTTTAGCTGTTCGTGTGATGTCCGGGTGATTAAAAATCACTATTTGATATTTCGGGAAAAGACATCCCTTTGTCAAAAATAATTAGACCAGAAGAAGAATAATATTTTATTCTTCTCCGACTGTGTAGAGAATAATACAAAACAAAATGGCTGCCAGATATAGACCGCAGCAAAAAAGCAGTTTCACAGGGAATATAAATTAAGTTAAGTTTTATTTTAATATTATGTTAAATATATGATTTGGTGTTTAGAATATTTGTGTAATGTTGGTTAGGTGTATGGTGTTCGATAAACTGTTAGTTTTGATAATATATATATATCATTTTTTTATATATATAATTATTTTTATTTACACAGACATGTACAAAATCTGCGACACTGGCATGTCGATGTTATCGATCAACAGCTGTTATAAACTGAGATCTCATCAGGCAGAGTTAGAATCTGATCTTAACCTTAGATCATATTTAGAAAGAATGAAATGGAGGAAAAGAAAAGAAATTTAAATTTGGAAAGTCACGTGGTTGGGACCGTTAAGAATCAAAATCAAAAAATAAAGAATAAAAATAATAAATAAATAATAATAATAATAATAATGTCAAAAAAAACAAAATATAAAATAAAGTAAGATAAAGTGAAAAGAGAGAGATATAATAAAAAGGTAGAGAGATGAATTAAAAAGATAGATAGATAGATAGATAGATATAGAGATAAAATGAGGTCGTTTAGGATCCAGCCAGAGGTGGGGAAGGGAGACATATGCGATGGGACGTGTCAAAATCAGTCTAGGGTTAAAAAGGCACGTAGCATAAGTCAGCGATATATTAGTAGCAGCGTATATGAGTGTCAGGTTGTATATGAAAAGAAATCAAATAAAGTGCTCGATCATATAAGAGAGCTAATATAATTTATTTAGATACTGTATATTACATATTTCAGCAATGTACCGCGGTTTTATCCAAAAGGGCAGATTTAGACATCTTTAGTAAATCTCTGTGCCCAGTGGAATCATCGGCAAGCTGAAACGATTGTAGTCGTGTCCCGATAGGGAATGGCGTCAACAATGACAGAAAATGGTGTATCTCTAAGGGGGTCCCCGAAAAATAAATAAAACTTGCTAGGGAATAACATGAAGGCCCTTAAAACACGAACTAACATCAAACTCTCTTAAGTCTTAGTTAATCACTATCCCACACCGGATTTTTTCGGGGCCCCCCTCAGAGATACACCGTTTTCTGTCATTGTTGACGCCATTCCCTATCGGGCCGTGACTACAATCGTTTCAGCTTGCCGATGATTCCACTGGGCAGAGATTTACTAAAGATGTCTAAATCTGCCCTTTTGGATGAAACCGCGATACATTGCTGAATTATGTAATATACAGTATCTAAATAAATTATATTAGCTCTCTTATATGATCGAGCACTTTATTTGATTTCTTTTCATATACAACCTGACACACACTATATATATATATATTCAAATTATTTTCGTTCTTTTTTTTTTAAGCATTGGTGATAGGTAATAAGTGTCAACAGAAAGCCCTTACAATGCAAGGTAGATTTTTTTTTTTTTACTGTTGTCTTATATATTTCGGAGAAACACTAGAAGAATATCAATCCCAGGTAAAAATAATTCCCCATTCCGAACAGTTTTGCACCACTTTTATGTCCCTTAATAAAGATTAAAATTGAAATATAATATTAAACCTTATGTCTAGAATCCTTTTTCCAATTTTGAGCAAAATCCATTACATGATTTTGATTCTAGAAAATGTTCATCTCAGAATTATCATTAAATAAAACTTGTCTTTTTTTTTCCCCCTTCCAGCGCAGTTAACTGAAATTCTTCAACTTTTACCAACCAACAGGTAAGAACTGTTTTTTTTGCTTTTCATCAAATCAAATGGTATGAATTATGAAAAAAAAAAAATTAGCGAAGATTCAGATAACAGCTTAAAAAATCTATCGCCTATTTTTTCGCTATTTGTTTCGCTGCGGACTTAATATAAAACTGCCGTATATTCTAGATAGTACCGTAAACCGTAAAAGTTGTATGCGACAAAACGGTAATGATTATAAAAAATAATGACAACATAAAAGGACATAAATAAATAAAATAAATAAAAAAGGTAATGATTATAAAAATAATAACATAAATAAATAAAATAAGTAAAAAAGGTAATGATTATAAAAATAACAACATAAATAAATAAAATAAATAAAAAAGTTAATGATTATAAAAATAATAACAACATAAATAAATAAAATAAATAAAAAAGGTAATGATTATAAAAATAATGACAACATTAATAAATAAAATAAATAAAGGTAATGATTATAAAAATAACATAAATAAAAACGGTAATGATTATAAAAATAATGACAACATAAAAGGACATAAATAAATAAAATAAATAAAAACGGTAATGATTATAAAAATAATGACAACATAAAAGGACATAAATAAATAAAATAAATAAAAACGGTAATGATTATAAAAATAATGACAACATAAAAGGACATAAATAAAATAAATAAAAAAGGTAATGATTATAAAAATAATAACAACATAAATAAATAAAATAAATAAAAAAGGTAATGATTATAAAAATAATGACAACATAAATAAAATAAATAAATAAAAAAGGTAATGATTATAAAAATAATAACAACATAAATAAAATAAATAAATAAAAAAGGTAATGATTATAAAAATAATAACAAATAAAAACGGTAATGATTATAAAAATAATTACAACATAAAAGGACACAAATAAATACAATAAGTAAATTAAAAAAAAAATGTATTTTTGTTTCAGAATTTTTGAGATGAGGATTGATAGTTTGTATTATTTGGACTATTGTTCTCATCTTGCAACGTTGTGAGAATAACTAGTCCGAATTGTCCAAATTACAAAGTGATAGCAATAAAAACAAATTATATGAATAAATAAAAAAAGAAAGTAAAAATACAGGTCATAATTAATTAATAATAAATAATTATATGAATAAATAAAAAAAGAAAGTAAAAATACAGGCCATAATTAATTAATAATAAATAATTAAAATAAAATAATAAAGGTAGAGTAAACAAAATAAAATGGAAAAAAACAACATTTTACTTCAGTCGAAGTTCTCAGAAATCAAGGGTACCCTTTCTGGGGCTAACACTTCATCTCTATATAAGATACATAGATATTCGAATATTCTATTAAAGTTCTCTTTGATCTCTAAAACGTTGAGTTAGTAAAGAAGTTAACAACATTACTTTTCATTTATGTTAAATACCCTCTAGTAAAGTTTCACATAATCACCACTCGGTACTTCTGCTGTTTCGCCATGACATGTTTTAAAAAAATTGGCCTGGTGATACCAGATCAGGCTGCCCTGTGGCTCCCTGAGACGAAATTCACCTACATTGACGTTTTTTTTTTTTTTTTTTTTTTTTTTTTTTTTTTTTTTTGTAAAACTTAATTATGTTCTACAAAACCAAAAACAAAAACAACAGCCCCTCTCCCTTTCTCCCTCCCCTTTTTTATTTTATTTTTAGAACTTGAAGCATAAATCTTTTACTATAATGACCAGATTCGGCATTAAATAACCCAAAAAGGGTTGATATGCCGTAAAACAAAACTACCAAACCAAAAACGATGATTAAACATTTGAAGATATAAAGAACTTGAAGCATAAAAACTTTTACTATAATGACCAGATTCGGCATTAAATAACCCAAAAAGGGTTGATGTGCCGTAAAACAAAACTACCAAACCAAAAACGATGATTAAACATTTGAAGATATAAAGAACTTGAAGCATAAAAACTTTTACTATAATGACCAGATTCGGCATTAAATAACCCAAAAAGGGTTGATGTGCCGTAAAACAAAACTACCAAACCAAAAACGATGATTAAACATTTGAAGATATAAAGAACTTGAAGCATAAAAACTTTTACTATAATGACCAGATTCGGCATTAAATAACCCAAAAAGGGTTGATGTGCCGTAAAACAAAACTACCAAACCAAAAACGATGATTAAACATTTGAAGATATAAAGAACTTGAAGCATAAAAACTTTTACTATAATGACCAGATTCGGCATTAAATAACCCAAAAAGGGTTGATGTGCCGTAAAACAAAACTACCAAACCAAAAACGATGATTAAACATTTGAAGATATAAAGAACTTGAAGCATAAAAACTTTTACTATAATGACCAGATTCGGCATTAAATAACCCAAAAAGGGTTGATGTGCCGTAAAACAAAACTACCAAACCAAAAACGATGATTAAACATTTGAAGATATAAAGAACTTGAAGCATAAAAACTTTTACTATAATGACCAGATTCGGCATTAAATAACCCAAAAAGGGTTGATGTGCCGTAAAACAAAACTACCAAACCAAAAACGATGATTAAACATTTGAAGATATAAAGAACTTGAAGCATAAAAACTTTTACTATAATGACCAGATTCGGCATTAAATAACCCAAAAAGGGTTGATGTGCCGTAAAACAAAACTACCAAACCAAAAACGATGATTAAACATTTGAAGATATAAAGAACTTGAAGCATAAAAACTTTTACTATAATGACCAGATTCGGCATTAAATAACCCAAAAAGGGTTGATGTGCCGTAAAACAAAACTACCAAACCAAAAACGATGATTAAACATTTGAAGATATAAAGAACTTGAAGCATAAAAACTTTTACTATAATGACCAGATTCGGCATTAAATAACCCAAAAAGGGTTGATGTGCCGTAAAACAAAACTACCAAACCAAAAACGATGATTAAACATTTGAAGATATAAAGAACTTGAAGCATAAAAACTTTTACTATAATGACCAGATTCGGCATTAAATAACCCAAAAAGGGTTGATGTGCCGTAAAACAAAACTACCAAACCAAAAACGATGATTAAACATTTGAAGATATAAAGAACTTGAAGCATAAAAACTTTTACTATAATGACCAGATTCGGCATTAAATAACCCAAAAAGGGTTGATGTGCCGTAAAACAAAACTACCAAACCAAAAACGATGATTAAACATTTGAAGATATAAAGAACTTGAAGCATAAAAACTTTTACTATAATGACCAGATTCGGCATTAAATAACCCAAAAAGGGTTGATGTGCCGTAAAACAAAACTACCAAACCAAAAACGATGATTAAACATTTGAAGATATAAAGAACTTGAAGCATAAAAACTTTTACTATAATGACCAGATTCGGCATTAAATAACCCAAAAAGGGTTGATGTGCCGTAAAACAAAACTACCAAACTACCAAAAAATTGGCTAAAGAAATGTATGAACTTTGTTATGTACTTACGTGGTAGCTTAAAAGAAAACTGCGCACCAAAATTTACGCAAATTCATCCAGTATTTATTAAATAAAAAATAAAAAAACGATTTTTATCGGTAGTCGCCATCTTGTATATTTCAATCGCCCGATTTGATCCTGGGTCTATAAAGGAACAAGGGAGATAACTCATATTTTTTGGATTTCATCTAAATTGGTAAAAAAAATATTTTTAGTTATCTCCCTTGTTACAACCTCTAACAATATGTAAAATCGTTTTTTTTTTTTTTTTTTTTTCTTTTTCTTATAATTTAATAAATACTGGATGAATTTGCATAATTTTTTCTGCACAATCTTATTTTCAGCTAACACGTAAGTAGATAACAAAGTTTTTGTAATGTCATTGTGAAATAGAAGCACCCACCACTTTGATATCAACACAAAATATATTGTCCCTTTTCATCTTTGACCAATATTTTCGTGCCTTAGGCATCCCCTGTCTTTAATAATCTACTTTTTTTTTTCTCTTTTTCTCTGACAGATTATTAAAGCTGATGAAAGTTCACCAAAATAGTTACGGCGCCATGTGACACACTTACTCAAAGATCTTGTACATCAACTTTATCGACATCGACTTTTCGAAGTTGATCCTCATCTGCAGACTCCCCAGTCACCATTCTCGCCGGAGACAAAGTAATGCGTCGTAGCCAGGAAATAAAAGAACACAGTGGCACATCAAAACACTCAGGGGTTTTTGATCTTAGCACTTCTTATTGCTCATTCTAACGACAGAATTTGAAATGTTCTCCACCGATTTGACTCTTTTAATTATTCGAAAGCGAGAAGAAGTGCTAAAAAGTGAAGGTAAATTTCTTAAAATAAAAATACAATTTAGTTTGAGCCAGGATTTATAGGACCGGGACACTCCTCAAACCTTTTCATAATCCGTCTCTCCTCTTTTTCAATGTTGACAAAGAGAGACAGCTTGTGATGGTGAAGGTGTCCTTTTCTGCTACTCTCTCTGTCAGCTTCTCTCTCTTTCCCTCCGTCGCCACTTCTTTTAATCCTATTCCTCTCTATTTCTATATCGACAACGAGAAACAGCAAGACGATAAGATGCCGGAGACAACGAAGGTGTCGCCTACTGCTACTTTCTCTGTCAGTAAAGTTCAACTCAAATACTTCTAAGCAATCAAAAACAAAACACGTTTACATGTGATAATCGGAAAAAAATTGTTCAAATTTTGAGTATCAGCTAAACCTCTTGAGTAATATTTGTCGATATTTTTATGATAAGGGATCGTTTATGTACATGTTTTGGATTTCTATCAACTGGATTATTCAGACCCGCCGATCTCATCTCGGATGTTGTTTTCACGACATTTCTGACCTTCTTCAGGTGTGTCTTATCCAATCTGAATGTCGAACTCGGAAATCGGTACGGAATTTCAAATAAAACCCTTTATTTAATTCACAAGGACCCGTGGCGCAACGGATAAAAGTGCTAAGTTAATCAGTTCTAAGTGACAGTCTTCTGGGGGTTGAAGGTTCAATCCTCACTGCGGGCGATACTAAGAATGCAATTACGAAATCATTTAGACTTCTACCCGGTCATGGCTGATGGAACGAGAGCAAGCAAAACCTCGGAGATTGAATAAAAGGTTCCGACAAGACGCACCTGAAAAATGTCGGAGGTGACATTGGCCGGAACATGGTGAGAATAACATCCAAGATGAGAACAGTAGTCCGTATAATCCAAATTATATAAATTATCAATCTTCATCTCAAAAATTTCAAAACATTTTTTTTTTTTCTCATCTTGGTTGTTACCAGTTTTACAATGTTTAAGGGGTGTTTGACCTAATGGATACCATTTTGGACTATGGGAACAGCCATGCCGAGCTCGAATCCTATCCTATCGTATCCTATCATTTGTCATTTATACACTAATACTGTCCAGTGATGTAAGCCCAAGTAGTAACACTTAGTTGGATATTCCACCAGACCAGATGAATTTTTGTCCTGCAATCCAGTAATACCAGAAAAAGACCACAAGAAAAGTGAACTCTAAAAATAGTTAAGTTGTTCATTGGCGCGATGGAAATTATTGTTCTTAACTGTTTCACTTGCTCGATGGGTAAAAAGTAGGGGAGAATCTTAAACACACGTTCGGATATCTATGTATCTCATTAAGAAATCAAGTGTTTAGTCCCAGAAAAGGGGCCACTTGATCTTTGAGGACTTACTGAACTAAAATAAAAAAAATAAAAAAATATATATATAAGTGAAATAGAAAAACATACATTTTTTTCATACAACCTTCTACTCATTAAAAAAACAACAAAAAAAACTACGCCTCAGAAAGGTGTTTGATCAAATGGATACCATTTTAGACTATGGAATCAGCCATGCCGAGTTCAAATTCTATCTAATCTATCGTGATCATTTCTATATTAATACTGTCGGCGAAGGTATGACCCCGCAATTTCACACCCCTCCCTCAATAGGTAAAATAGCAACTTGTGTTTTATTAATTGTATACGATCAATTGCTTACAATGTGTATTGCGTTTCAGCATAAAATAGCCCCAAAAGGGTTGATATGCCATAAAACAATGTTTTGGCTGTTCTACTATTCGACCGTTCTTGGCCTTTTGGCTAAGATCAAAGTGTAGTATCTGTTCCGATGGATACTGCACCGCATAGACTGGTATTGTCTTGGCCTTCGGGGCTTGATTTACGCCGGTCTATGGGTCTGTCCTGTGCAGTTCTAAGAGGTCCACCATCCCAGGCTTTGCCTCCCCTCTTTGGGGAGGAGTAAGTTTATTGCTTACTGCCTGAGGCGCCCCTACCGGGGAATGCCGACGGGGCTGTCCTGGCAATTTTTAAATCCCACTTTCCTGACCCGACCTTGGGTCACATCTTACTTGTGGGAGTAAGATAAAAACTGGCCTTGTGCCTAACTCCTGGAGAGGAGTAAATCAGTACTCTTCAACCTTTCCGTGGGTGCCAATCGTCATAATCTGTATTCATTCTGCGAATCGCAAACTCTTCAAATGTTTGATCCGCAGAAAGTATAAAGATTTAATAACATGGTGCAGGTCTACTATCGTCGTACGACGGGAAGAGTTTTATTTTGAAGATGGCGTCAATTAAATATGTCCAACTTCAACGGTTGTTTTAATGTTTTCGGAAACATTTACACGCTCAGTGTTTTCTATAATAGCCCGCTTACGTTGTGGGGAATAATATGATGCGATACGTCCAAAAAGTATGGCTTTCCATAATCTTGAAATAAAAGTTTATTTATTTTTCTACTAAGGAGTCACGACTTACCAAGGCCAAAAGCCACTCGAGGATACGAGTTACAGAGATTGTCAGTTGGATGAGCAACAACATTATGAGAGGATTGAAATCGATGGGTGGAGAGAGGACGGTTCGACACGTATTTGTTGACATTTGATTTGAAGACGACCATGTTGTAGTCAGAAGGGAAACAGTCCCATGGTAACGTGTTTCTCAGGTGTGAAATTCTTGGAAAGAAACTCTCTTCATGGAAATTCTGTTTGGTTCTACGTACAAAGAGAAGGAAATTTCTTTACAGTGGTGGTAGATAAACAAGTTCTTGCTGTGAATGTTTTACGGCGGCCAACCAAAGATTGGAGCTCAGTCGAGCATTTTCCATGGAAAAGCGATAGAGAAGAGATGATCCCCCCACTCGATTGCATTTTGTCATGGCAAGAAAGGGGAGTCTTCCGAGCGGCACCTCCCCAGATGTGGCAGCAGTACTCCCCATCTTAGGCCGTATCTGATTCTTTTCTAGGTAGTGGATTGCGTCAGGAGGGATACTAATTTCTGGAGCGATAGAATGATCCAACCATTTTTCCAGCGACCTTAGCAACAGATTGGATGTACGTCAGAAGAATATTATGAGAGGATTGACAATGATTAATCGAATGAACAAAGTTTGCTCACTTATGGGGAGTATTTGTTGTAGTCTGCAGGAAGGCAGTCCCATGGTAATGTGTTCCAAAAACGGGATTTCTTAGAAAGAAACTCTGTCCATGGAAATTCCACCTGCTGTTCGACGTATGGAGGAAGAAGAAAAAGCCTTTTTTAATTTTGATACTAAGATGAGTTTCTGCTGTGAATGTCTTACGGGAAGGAACCAGAGGATGGAGCTCAGTCGAGCAGCACCTACCATGAAAATAATGGTTGAGTGGAGAAAGACTAGCAACGACTTTTCTGTGGAAAAGAGGCTGTAGGAAAGAGAAGAGATTATCCCCCACTAGATTGCCAAGTTGATTCTGTACTCTGCCAAGACAGAAAAGACTGCCCTGAGTGCCACCTCCCCAGATGTGACAGTGGTACTCCATCGAAATAAGTATCTCACTTTCAACTAGGTATAGAGGATTGCATCTGGAGCAGTGGAATGATCCAACCCTTTTTCCAGCGACCTTAGCGACAGATCTGATGTAAATCTTCCATTTTAGATCTGGGGGGAAGGTGAGTCCTGGGAGCTTATCAAAACAAGGGGCGGTCCAAGGAGTTGTATTTTATGAGTGAATTGTTCAATATTCATTTGTGTTTGTTAGTTCAGACAGTTAAATTGTTTTTCTTCGTGCGTAGAAAAGAATTGTGAGTGTTGCCTGGAGAGAAATGATATGAGAATGATACG
>OY744552.1:51968683-52006183 GCA_963556195.1 Sepiola atlantica
TTTTGTTTGTCTGTCACGCTTAAGTTTGAAATAGTATTTTAGTTGGTCTGTCACGCTTAAGTTTGAAATAGTATTTTAGTTGGTCTGTCACGCTTAAGTTTGAAATAGTATTTTTGTTTGTCTGTCACGCTTAAGTTTGAAATAGTATTTTAGTTGGTCTGTCACGCTTAAGTTTTAAATAGTATTTTTGTTTGTCTGTCACGCTTAAGTTTGAAATAGCATTTTCGTTGGTCTGTCACGCTTAAGTTTGAAATAGTATTTTAGTTGGTCTGTCACGCTTAAGTTTGAAATAGTATTTTAGTTGGTCTGTCACACTTAAGTTTGAAATAGCATTTTCGTTGGTCTGTCACACTTAAGTTTGAAATAGTATTTTTGTTGGTCTGTCACACTTAAGTTTGAAATAGTATTTTAGTTGGTCTGTCACACTTCAGTCCAAACTAAAATTTTTGTTTGTCGGTCACTGATTGCATGGACGTATCTCAAGAATATATGTCAGCAATATCTGCGGCTTTAAAATACCAATTGTGGCAAACCCATTTATTGACGAAAAGCGAATGAAAAACTGTGAAATGAGAAGCGCACAAGATGGCGCCTAATAATAATAATTTGTTGTTCTGGTGAAATAGACAACACGACACGTTTCATTGGTTCTTTTCAATTTCATAATCGATTTCTTCTTCCCATCACTAGCTGATCAAACCCTAACTTTCACTTGACTGAATATTATCATTTTTTGTTTTTTCTGGAGGGGGAGGGGAGAATTCATGGAAAATAAATATATGATATTTCCAATGAATAAGCTTACCAGTGGCAGTCCAGTGGCAGTTCCAGATCTTGGGTGCCGGCAGTTTCGACTTCTATATTGAAACGAGTGATGGAAGAGGAGAAGGAAGGGATTGAATACAGTTGAAACACATGTGACGAGATTTAAACTATCTCACCTTAACCCTAAGCTATTTCGCAACGATATATATAAAATTAAATGGATCGACCGTAGTTGAGAACTACTTGAAGTCCTGGTGGCCCTAGTGCGGCAATTCACCCTGGTCAGCTTGCGGCGGTTTCCTCCAAAGGAACAAGTTTCCAGGGAATATTAAATTCAAAAGTGGTCCGCAGTCGCACGTATATCCCAATCAGGGGAGACGACAGCGTCAGTTTTTGCGGTTTTTCTATTTTGCAGCAAGTAATCTCCGTCCTCCCACGTACAATATCCGGTATTTCCTCCCCTCTTTGGGGAGGAGTAAGTTTATTGCTTACTGCCTGAGGCGCCCCTACCGGGGAATGCCGATGGGGCTGCCCAGGCAATTTTTAATGGCCAGAGTGCTCACCTCTCGGGTGCTGGCTTTTCAAACCCCACTTTCCTGACCCGACCTTGGGTCACATCTTACTTGTGGGAGTAAGATAAAACTGGCCTTGTGCCTAACTCCTGGAGAGGAGTAAATAAATACCCAACTAAGTACTGACCAGGCTCAACGTCACCTAACCGATGTGTCAATGTGATTGTGCCGTCTAAAGTTAATCTGAACGTTCCCTTTTCATTAGCGACTACACCAAGATGTAGGGGAGGGTGCCACTTCTTTCCCCACTTACCCTTTCTGTTCACTTAATAATTCTAGATATTTAGTTAGGAAGCATCAAGTATAATGTTTGAATTTTTGGTATGATTCGAAAGAGGATTGAACTCCAGTCTCCTGGCCCTGAACCCCAGTCTCCTGGCCCTGAACCCCAGTCTCCTGGCCCATTAGAGAACATTCTCATAATTGTCACATGTTAAATGAGTGATTTTTTTTTTAAATTTTTTTTTCTAAATTTCATAATCCGAACAATTTTTACATTTTTCCATTTTTATTGTACAATTTTTATTGTAACGACCTACAAATACGCCCTGCCCCCTGCAAAACAAACGAGGTTGCGCCTAAATCGGTTGGTAGCACAGAAGAAGGACAGAGAGGGAAACATAAGAGGGAGAAAGAGAGATAGAGAAATGAAGAGAGAGACAAAAAGAGAGAGAGAGAGAGAGGGGTAGAAAGAGAGCGAGAAAGAGAGAGGGGAAAGAGAGATAGAGAAATGAAGAGAGAGACAAAAAGAGAGAGAGAGAAGGGTAGAAATAGAGCGAGAAAGAGAGGGGGGAAAGAGAGATAGAGAAATGAAGAGAGAGACAAAAAGAGAGAGAGAGAGGGGTAGAAAGAGAGAGAGAAAGAGAGGGTGGAAAGAGAGATAGAGAAATGAAGAGAGAGACAAAAAGAGAGAGAGAGGGGTAGAAAGAGAGAGAGAAAGAGAAGGGGGAAAGAGAGATAGAGAAATGAAGAGAGAGAGAGAGAGAGGGGTAGAAAGAGAGCGAGAAAGAGAGGGTGGAAAGAGAGATAGAGAAATGAAGAGAGAGACAAAAAGAGAGAGAGAGAGAGAGGGGTAGAAAGAGAGCGAGAAAGAGAGGGGGGAAAGAGAGATAGAGAAATGAAGAGAGAGACAAAAAGAGAGAGAGAGAGAGGGGTAGAAAGAGAGCGAGAAAGAGAGGGTGGAAAGAGAGATAGAGAAATGAAGAGAGAGACAAAAAGAGAGAGAGAGGGGTATAAAGAGAGCGAGAAAGAGAGGGGGAAAGAGAGATAGAGAAATGATGAGAGAGACAAAAAGAGAGAGAGAGAGAGGGGTAGAAAGAGAGCGAGAAAGAGAGGGGGGAAAGAGAGATAGAGAAATGAAGAGAGAGACAAAAAGAGAGAGAGAGAGAGGGGTAGAAAGAGAGCGAGAAAGAGAGGGTGGAAAGAGAGATAGAGAAATGAAGAGAGAGACAAAAAGAGAGAGAGAGAGAGGGGTAGAAAGAGAGCGAGAAAGAGAGGGTGGAAAGAGAGATAGAGAAATGAAGAGAGAGACAAAAAGAGAGAGAGAGAGAGAGAGGGGTAGAAAGAGAGCGAGAAAGAGAGGAGGAAAGAGAGATAGAGAAATGAAGAGAGAGAGAGAGAGGGGGGTAGAAAGAGAGCGAGAAAGAGAGGGTGGAAAGAGAGATAGAGAAATGAAGAGAGAGACAAAAAGAGAGAGAGAGAGAGAGGGGTAGAAAGAGAGCGAGAAAGAGAGGGGGGAAAGAGAGATAGAGAAATGAAGAGAGAGACAAAAAGAGAGAGAGAGAGAGGGGTAGAAAGAGAGCGAGAAAGAGAGGGTGGAAAGAGAGATAGAGAAATGAAGAGAGAGACAAAAAGAGAGAGAGAGAGAGGGGTATAAAGAGAGCGAGAAAGAGAGGGGGAAAGAGAGATAGAGAAATGAAGAGAGAGAGAGAGAGGGGTAGAAAGAGAGCGAGAAAGAGAGGGTGGAAAGAGAGATAGAGAAATGAAGAGAGAGACAAAAAGAGAGAGAGAGAGGGGTAGAAAGAGAGCGAGAAAGAGAGGGTGGAAAGAGAGATAGAGAAATGAAGAGAGAGACAAAAAGAGAGAGAGAGAGGGGTAGAAAGAGAGCGAGAAAGAGAGGGGGGAAAGAGAGATAGAGAAATGAAGAGAGAGAGAGAGAGAGGGGTAGAAAGAGAGCGAGAAAGAGAGGGTGGAAAGAGAGATAGAGAAATGAAGAGAGAGACAAAAAGAGAGAGAGAGAGAGGGGTAGAAAGAGAGCGAGAAAGAGAGGGGGGAAAGAGAGATAGAGAAATGAAGAGAGAGACAAAAAGAGAGAGAGAGAGAGGGGTAGAAAGAGAGCGAGAAAGAGAGGGTGGAAAGAGAGATAGAGAAATGAAGAGAGAGACAAAAAGAGAGAGAGAGAGAGGGGTAGAAAGAGAGCGAGAAAGAGAGGGTGGAAAGAGAGATAGAGAAATGAAGAGAGAGACAAAAAGAGAGAGAGAGAGAGGGGTAGAAAGAGAGCGAGAAAGAGAGGGTGGAAAGAGAGATAGAGAAATGAAGAGAGAGAGAGAGAGAGGGGTATAAAGAGAGAGAGAGGGGTATAAAGAGAGCGAGAAAGAGAGGGGGGAAAGAGAGATAGAGAAATGAAGAGAGAGACAAAAAGAGAGAGAGAGAGAGGGGTAGAAAGAGAGCGAGAAAGAGAGGGTGGAAAGAGAGATAGAGAAATGAAGAGAGAGACAAAAAGAGAGAGAGAGAGAGGGGTATAAAGAGAGCGAGAAAGAGAGGGGGAAAGAGAGATAGAGAAATGAAGAGAGAGAGAGAGAGGGGTAGAAAGAGAGCGAGAAAGAGAGGGTGGAAAGAGAGATAGAGAAATGAAGAGAGAGACAAAAAGAGAGAGAGAGAGAGGGGTAGAAAGAGAGCGAGAAAGAGAGGGTGGAAAGAGAGATAGAGAAATGAAGAGAGAGACAAAAAGAGAGAGAGAGAGAGGGGTAGAAAGAGAGCGAGAAAGAGAGGGGGGAAAGAGAGATAGAGAAATGAAGAGAGAGACAAAAAGAGAGAGAGAGGGGTATAAAGAGAGCGAGAAAGAGAGGGGGAAAGAGAGATAGAGAAATGAAGAGAGAGAGAGAGAGAGGGGTAGAAAGAGAGCGAGAAAGAGAGGGTGGAAAGAGAGATAGAGAAATGAAGAGAGAGACAAAGAGAGAGAGAGAGAGAGGGGTAGAAAGAGAGCGAGAAAGAGAGGGGGGAAAGAGAGATAGAGAAATGAAGAGAGAGACAAAAAGAGAGAGAGAGAGAGAGGGGTAGAAAGAGAGCGAGAAAGAGAGGGTGGAAAGAGAGATAGAGAAATGAAGAGAGAGACAAAAAGAGAGAGAGAGAGAGGGGTAGAAAGAGAGCGAGAAAGAGAGGGTGGAAAGAGAGATAGAGAAATGAAGAGAGAGACAAAAAGAGAGAGAGAGAGAGAGAGGGGTAGAAAGAGAGCGAGAAAGAGAGGGTGGAAAGAGAGATAGAGAAATGAAGAGAGAGACAAAAAGAGAGAGAGAGAGAGGGGTAGAAAGAGAGCGAGAAAGAGAGGGGGGAAAGAGAGATAGAGAAATGAAGAGAGAGGGGTAGAAAGAGAGCGAGAAAGAGAGGGTGGAAAGAGAGATAGAGAAATGAAGAGAGAGACAAAAAGAGAGAGAGAGAGAGGGGTAGAAAGAGAGCGAGAAAGAGAGGGTGGAAAGAGAGATAGAGAAATGAAGAGAGAGACAAAAAGAGAGAGAGAGAGGGGTAGAAAGAGAGCGAGAAAGAGAGGGGGGAAAGAGAGATAGAGAAATGAAGAGAGAGAGAGAGAGAGAGAGGGGTAGAAAGAGAGCGAGAAAGAGAGGGTGGAAAGAGAGATAGAGAAATGAAGAGAGAGACAAAAAGAGAGAGAGAGAGAGGGGTAGAAAGAGAGCGAGAAAGAGAGGGGGGAAAGAGAGATAGAGAAATGAAGAGAGAGACAAAAAGAGAGAGAGAGAGAGGGGTAGAAAGAGAGCGAGAAAGAGAGGGTGGAAAGAGAGATAGAGAAATGAAGAGAGAGACAAAAAGAGAGAGAGAGTGAGAGGGGTATAAAGAGAGCGAGAAAGAGAGGAGGAAAGAGAGATAGAGAAATGAAGAGAGAGAGAGAGAGGGGGGTAGAAAGAGAGCGAGAAAGAGAGGGTGGAAAGAGAGATAGAGAAATGAAGAGAGAGACAAAAAGAGAGAGAGAGAGAGAGGGGTAGAAAGAGAGCGAGAAAGAGAGGGGGGAAAGAGAGATAGAGAAATGAAGAGAGAGACAAAAAGAGAGAGAGAGAGGGGTAGAAAGAGAGCGAGAAAGAGAGGGTGGAAAGAGAGATAGAGAAATGAAGAGAGAGACAAAAAGAGAGAGAGAGAGAGGGGTATAAAGAGAGCGAGAAAGAGAGGGGGAAAGAGAGATAGAGAAATGAAGAGAGAGAGAGAGAGGGGTAGAAAGAGAGCGAGAAAGAGAGGGTGGAAAGAGAGATAGAGAAATGAAGAGAGAGACAAAAAGAGAGAGAGAGAGGGGTAGAAAGAGAGCGAGAAAGAGAGGGTGGAAAGAGAGATAGAGAAATGAAGAGAGAGACAAAAAGAGAGAGAGAGAGGGGTAGAAAGAGAGCGAGAAAGAGAGGGGGGAAAGAGAGATAGAGAAATGAAGAGAGAGAGAGAGAGAGGGGTAGAAAGAGAGCGAGAAAGAGAGGGTGGAAAGAGAGATAGAGAAATGAAGAGAGAGACAAAAAGAGAGAGAGAGAGAGGGGTAGAAAGAGAGCGAGAAAGAGAGGGGGGAAAGAGAGATAGAGAAATGAAGAGAGAGACAAAAAGAGAGAGAGAGAGAGAGGGGTAGAAAGAGAGCGAGAAAGAGAGGGTGGAAAGAGAGATAGAGAAATGAAGAGAGAGACAAAAAGAGAGAGAGAGAGGGGTAGAAAGAGAGCGAGAAAGAGAGGGTGGAAAGAGAGATAGAGAAATGAAGAGAGAGACAAAAAGAGAGAGAGAGAGAGGGGTAGAAAGAGAGCGAGAAAGAGAGGGTGGAAAGAGAGATAGAGAAATGAAGAGAGAGACAAAGAGAGAGAGAGAGAGAGAGAGGGGTAGAAAGAGAGCGAGAGAGAGAGGGAGAAAAGGAGAGTTGATTGGTAAGTCTGAAGGGTTTTTAAATTACGAATTCTCTTTAGCACATTTTAGGACGACTGTCCTCAATCGCTTCTTTGAGACTAAGGAAGATTCTTCTCTCAGAGTTCCCTCACCTTCGTATATACGACGTCACATACGCCCAAATATCACCAACTTCCTTTCTCACGGTCTGGCTTGTGAGTCATCGTTACCCTATGTTTAGCTCCTGTCTAAAACGCTTACTATCTCCTGACGCAACCGAATATATGTACTAGCTAAAATATACACTAGATAACCTACCCACTTCGAATATCTTGAATTACTTAAAGAGAAGAAGTCTAAAAATGAGTTAATTGCCTTTATCAGTTTATCTTTGCCACACAAGCCGAGTTGTCAAAAGATCAAACATCCGGTTCTGTTAGAAGGAGTGCTGAGCGATGAACGGGGAGGGGGGGGGGGCAGGACAAAAGTTCATGACTATTAGATGTGAGTGTAAAGACTCATCTCAAATTACGAACATAAGAATTTATTATTATTAAAGTTTATTATTATTAAAGTTAATTATTACTAAAATGTATTATTATTAAAGTTAATTATTATGAAAGTTTATTATTATTAAAGTTAATTATTATTAAAGTTTATTATTATTAAAGTTAATTATTATTAAAGTTAATTATTATTAAAGTTTATTATTATTAAAGTTAATTATTATTAAAGTTTATTATCATTAAAGTTAATTATTATTAAAGTTTATTATTATTAAAGTTTATTATTATTAAAGTTAATTATTATTAAAGTTTATTATTATTAAAGTTCTCACGCCAAAAATTGGACGATATAAAAAAAACTAATAAGACGCGTATAAGAAAGAGTTACTTCCCGTTTTTCTTTTAAAATAATTATCCCCCTTTATATATATATATATATAAGTTTTCAAATACAAACATGCCAATGGAAACAAAGTACTAACTCGAAAAAAAAAGAAACATACAAAAAGACATTTATTGTTCGCGAACCTGACTGGGACCGCTATGAAGTTGTGTACGTGAGAATGTGTACAAAGAGAAACTGTGAATGATGTGTGTGTGTGTTTATGTACGGTGAGAAGTGAATTTGGGAGGAGAACACTGGTGCTGTTTGCTATGAAACTGTTTCCACGAATGAAATCTGTACAAAAAGTCTGAGTTGAATGATGTGTGAGTAAGTTGAGAGGGGGACGTCTTACATACCGTGTGAGGTGTGTTTTTAAGCGCGCACACGGTGTGTGGTGCGTTCGTCAAGACCGGACCCGGATTAGAAGAAGAGAGCGAGGAGGTCTGGTAGGTGTGTCGTCTGTCAAGGCCGAAAGAAAGAGAAAACAGCGGGTGTGTAGCAACCCCTGTTCTTCGACAAGGATTACTTTACGTGTTTTATAATGGCGGAAACGATGTAGCACAATCCCTTTTTTAATGCGTGCGTGTGTATTGGCAAGAGAGGGGGAAGGCATCTGTCCCGAAGGACCACCATAGAAGGTATAAAAAAATAGCCGTGAACGAAGCAGTCGGCATTTCCCGGTATGGGGCGCGTCTGGCACCGGGGCCGGCGGGACAGTTATAAAAGTGTAGGGGGGTCTCCTAAAAAGTGGGGGGGGGGGCCGGTTAAACACATGCATATCAACTTAATTATTGATGACCGTAAAGGGGGAGGGGGGCAAGTAAAAAAGTGAGGGGGTTTGAGCCCCCCCCCGGTGCCGCTGTCCATGAATACACCCCTCCTCCTTCAGAAGAAAGAGGTAATGCTGTAGCAGTCACCAATAGGGACTACTTTTGAATGCGTAATCACGGTCTCTGAGAGCTGGCTTGTCCAATCAAATCATAGGGCGCAGTAATATCGTTAGTTCCCTAAGGGACTACTTATGTCCCCTTAGGGTTCGAGGAAAAAGATGAGACGACCTCCTGGCACCAGCTTGGACACACCGCCGTCGCCCACCAGCGAGGAACGAGGAAACGCTCTCTCTCTCCGCCGCCGTCGCCACTTGACGACTACTACCATCTTCACCTGAAGAAATCCACAGGTAGCCCTAAGAACTCTTATATTCTTCCTCTTCCTATGACGGACACCGACCCACTCTCTTCTACCTATACCAAACGGTATAGGTAACCTTGAATTAATAAAACCCCTTTTTGTTATAGTTACAGAAATACTTTTCGTTGTTCCGTTTCTTTACGAGAAGATAAAAGGATAACCCCTTGCATCCACTCATCATTCCCTTACAATGCCTGGGAGCGAGCAGGACCACTCTGATTTCTGGATTCGAAGGCCGATTTTAGCTGGAAAGCTAGGAAACAGAAAGATTACTTTAACCCCCCCCCCCCACACCCACTTTAGCGAAGTGGCGGGGTTATTGTAAACACTAAGACTGGGAGACACCCGGCGTGGACGCGTACGTCAACTAGTCGTAAGCCGAAATGTACACATGTTCTGTATTGACGATTCTCTTTTCAAACGAGCGACGAAGACCGAAGCTCTTTTTGCCCACCTGTTTCATCTTCTCACTTGTTTTAGAATACTAAAAAAAAAAGAAAGGAAAGAAACAACTGTAATCTCTCTCTCTCTCTCTCTCTCTCTCTCTCTCTCTCTCTCTCCCTCTCTCTCTCTCTCTCCTTTTCTCTCTCTCTCTTTTTCTCTCTCTCATATATATATATATATATATATATATATATATATATATATATATATATATATATATATATAAGTAAAACCGTCGCTATTACCCTCCCTCTCCCCCTCCCACCTAATAATAACTGTGATCGTACCCACAAAAAAACAAAAAAAAAACAAAAACGCACAACTAAAACAAAACACAAAAAAACAATAAAAAATAGATCGTCGATTCCGTCGCCCTGCTCACACGACTCTGCAAAGACGAAAACTCCTTTTTACATGCAGTTTTTCCAAGACTAAATATTCTAAATTTAGTTTTTTTTTTTTAGCAGACAACGAAAATCAAACGGAAAACTCGAAAAAAAAAAAAAATAACACCAAAAATAACAACAAAAAAATAACAAAAAAAAAAAAAAATAACAAGAAAAAAAATAACAAAAAAAAAAAAAACGCGCACCTGACTTTTTTTTTTTTTATCGAATTGTTGTGTAATAGTTTCGACTTTTTTTTTTGTTTGTTTTAAAGAAAGCAGGATCGAAGTGTTTCAGTTTGAAACTTCTACTTAAGAATTTCAATCCGGAGGAAAAAAAAAAAAAAAAAATATATATATATATATATATATATATATATATATATATATATATATACATCTATCTATCAGTGAAAAGCTCAGGTAAGTGAACATTTGGTTTGGTTGTTTTGTTTTACGGCATATCAACCCTTTTCGGGTCGCTTAATGCCGATTTGAGTCATTTTGGTAAAAGTTGTTCCACTTAAGTTTTGGAATTTTTTTGAGATGAGGATTGCCAATTTGGATTATTTGGATCATTCGGACATCTTGGATGATGTAAGCACCGCCTTTTTTTTCAAGCGCATCTTTTCGAACTCAGAAATATTTATGTAAAACTCTGGAATCTTTACGAAATGTTGAACTGGATCCACGAGGGTAGATTGTTCTCGTTCCGTCAACAATGGCGTAACGGATAAAGGCGTTGATTAACAACAATAATAACTAAGAATGACATAACGACTTGGCCTTTTGGCCCAGATCAAAGTGTAGTATCTGTTCCGATGGATACTACACCCCATAGACTGGTATCATCTTTTCCTTCGGGGCTTGATGACGCCGGTCTATGGGTTTTGTCCTGTGCAGTTCTAGGAGGTCCACCCTCCCAGGCTTCGCCTCCCCTCTTTGGGGAGGAGTAAGTTTATTGCTTACTGCCTGAGGCGCTCCTACCGGGGAATGCCGACAGGGCTGCCCAGGCAATTTTTAATGGCCAGAGTGCTCACCTTCTCGGGCGCTGGCTTTTCAAATCCCACTTTCCGACCTTGTGTCACATACTCCTATTGTGGGTAGGTGTTAAATAACGACCTTTTGGCTAAGATCAAAGTGTAGTATCTGTTCCGATGGATACTGCACCCCATAGACTGGTATTGTCTTGGCCTTCGGGGCTTGATTTACGCCGGTCTATGGGTCTGTCCTGTGCAGTTCTAGGAGGTCCATCCTCCCAGGCTTTGCCTACCCTCTTTGGGGAGGAGTAAGTTTATTGCTTACTGCCTGAGGCGCCCCTACCGGGGAATGCCGACGGGGCTGCCCAGGCAATTTTTAAACCCCACTTTCCCGACCCGACCTTGGGTCACATCTTACTTGTGGGAGTAAGATAAAAACTGGCCTCGTTCCTAACCTCCTGGAGAGGAGTAAACCAATACTCGATTATGGCTGACGGAGAGGGGGTCGATAAGGCGGTGACCTAGGCCATCCAAATTGGGGAGAGGCATCCAATCATATTTAAACTAACTCCTTTTCTCATAAAATTCTTTAATACTATGGCTTATACTTGAGTCTTTTGGGGCGTACAAGCGAAGAGTTGTTCCCGGACATCGCCAGGGCATCATCAAACCTCTGCACGCCACTTTTCCCGCGTTCGACACAAAGATTCCCGAGTTTGAAAAGTCGGAGGTTACATCGGCCAAAACGTTGTGAAAAATAACAACCAAGATGAGAATCGTAGTCTGAATAATACAAATTTATTTTTCTGCACGTTGGTACAACTAGGGAAAACAGGGAGCAGGGAGGGAATTCCAAAGGCAGGCAGTTCTAAAAAAAGAATCTATTAGAGAAGAATGCTTCCGGCATCTGGGCATCTCTACAGTGAAGGGGTGGAATTTTGCTGATTGTCGGGTCGGTTAGGGGTATTTACATCGAGGGAGCACAGTTAAATAAAGGGTTCAGTTAGAAATTCCGCATCGAAGTCCCGAGTTCAGCATAAAGATTCTCAAGTTTGAAAAGATGTACCTGAAGAAGGTCGGAGGTTACATCGGCCGAAACGTTGTCAAAAATAACAACCAATATGAGAATAGTATTGATTTACTCCTCTCCAGGAGTTAGGCACAAGGCCAGTTTTATCCTACTCCCACAAGTAAGATGTGACCCAAGGTCGGGTCGGAAGGTGGGGGTTGAAAAGCCAGCGCCCGAGAGGTGAGCACTCTGACCATCAAAAATTGCCTGGGCAGCCCCGTTGGCATTCCCCGGTAGGGGCGCCTCAGGCAGTAAGCAATAAACTTACTCCTCCCCAAAGAGGGGAGGCGAAGCCTGGGAAAGTGGACCTCCTAGAACTGCACAGGACAGACCCACAGACCGGAGTAAATCAAGCCCCGGAGGCCAAGACAATACCAGTCCATGGGGTGTAGTATCCATCGGAACAGATACTACACTTTGATCTTAGCCAAAAGGCCAATGAGAATAGTAGTCCGAATGATGCAAGTGATCCATTCATTCATGATGTTTCGTTTGGCTGATTCTGTTTTACGGCATATCAATTCTTTTCGTGTTATTTAATGCCGAATCCAGTCATTTTGATAAATAAATAGTCTGAAAACGATAGATTCTTAAATGGGACCCGACACGTGCTACGACTCCGGCTCAGAGTGGACTTGGGACTTTTGGGGAGGCAGAGATTTTTTGTTTTTTTTGACTGGGTTCACCGCAAACAAGGCAAGTTGCTACTGAGAATTAGGATGAAATTTAAAAAGATCATCCCCAAAACACCCCATAGACCTGGGCCTTCGGGTCTTGATTTACGCCGGTCTGTCGGTCTGATCTGTCCTGTGCAATTCTAGGAGGTGCACCCTCCCATGCTTTGCCTTCTCACCCTTTGAGAAGGGGTTAGTGTATTGCTAATCGCCTGAGGCGCCCCTACCGGGGAATGCCGACGGGGCTGCCCAGGCAATTTTTAATGGCCAAGGCGCTCAAATTCTCGAGCGCTGGTTTTTCAATTCCCACTTTCCCGACCTTGTGTCACATCTGACCTTGTGGGAGGAAGATAAATAAAATCCTAAATTGGGAGCTGTGCAGCGAAATGCACGTTCACAGCGAGATGCACGTTCACATATGTGATGCACGTTCACATATGCGATGCACGTTCACATATGCGATGCAAACGAACGTAAAAAGTTACCAGCTCGTATCAGCTACTCTCTTTCTTTCTCCGTTTGTTTAGCTTATTCATTCCTTTCCGCCGTCCCTGAAATGAAGAAGAACATGATTTCACATATGTGAGTGAACTCAGCATTTTTCAACCAATGAAAATGATTCCGGCTCGCTTGAAATGATAAACTTAACGAGCCTATGTGAAGTAACAATCAGCAACGTGACAACACAAAAAAAACCTAGAAGAGAGAGAGTTCAGTTACTCAGAGACAAGACATCGAGTGCACACGACAGTGCACTCACCCCACCCTGCCCTTTGAGGCCAGGGCAAGCAAACGAATACTCAATTCACGCGCGCAAAAGTCCACACATATTCCCACACTGACAAAGGCCGCATACGTGCTATGTTTCCTGAATGTACACACACACATTCAAACACTGATAGAACCAAGGCAAGCAAGCAAATACACACACAATGATGCAATGCCTATTACTCACACACTATATTTATACACTTCACGCAAAGTATAAAGTGGCACAAGGCTGGAAGATGGGAACGCCCTAGCCGAAGAGCTCGGCTTGTCTCTAAAAATAACCTGGGCAGCCCCGTTGGTATTCCCCGAGAGGGGAGCCTCAGGCAGTTAGCGATTAACTAACTCCTTCCCAAAGAGGGAAGGCAAGACCTGGGAGAGTGGACCTCCTAGGACTATCCAAGACATATACCACAGTCTAACAAAAAAAAAAGCCCCCAAAATGGCCGGACTGATTGTCGAGAACGTATCTTCGACTAGAATTTAAGCGAAACAATTATTAGACGACTTTTGGATTCCTGTTACTCACAGAAAACAAACATACAGACACACACACAGACACAGACACACACACACAGACACACACACACACAGACACACACACACACACAGACACACACACACACACACACACTTCTAACATGTGTGTCTTCTTCCACACTGTGAACATTCTACAAACACAAGAAATTTACTCACTCAAAATATCTTTCACACCTATGTGTGAATTTGTATAGATATGAGTGTCTTTTAGGTTTCTGAATTTTTGAGGATTGGTAATTTGGATTATTCGGACTACTGTTCTCATCTTGGATGTTATTCTCACAACGTTTCGGCCGCTGTAACCCCCGACCTTCTTCAAGGACTCGTGGCATAACGGACAAAGTACAAAGTAAAATTCAGTTCTAAGGGACACACACTTCTCGAGGTTGAAGGTTCAATCCTCAGTGCGGGTGATACTAAGAATACAATTGCGAATTACTTAAGACTTCTTCCCAGTCAAGGCTGACGGAACGAGAACATGCTACGTTTGTGTCCATCTTCCCTATCAATTTGAATGACACAAAATACATGCTAAAATACTCCTTAGTCCTAGGATTGAGTTATGTTGCAAAAAAAATCTATTTTAATACTTCTAATGATGTCATATGTAGTAATATACAGTAATAAGTAATAATAAGTAATAATATATAGTAATAAGTATTAATAATTAATAATATATAGTAATAAGTAATAATAAGTAATAATATATAGTAATAAGTAATAATAAGTAATAATATATAGTAATAAGTAATAATATATAGTAATAAGTATTAATAAGTAATAATATATAGTAATAAGTATTAATAAGTAATAATATAGAGTAATAAGTATTAATACGTAATAATATATAGTAATAAGTGTTTATAAGTAATAATATATAGTAATAAGTGTTAATAACTAATACTATTTAGTAATAAATATTAATACGTAATAATATATAGTAATAAGTATTAATACGTAATAATATATAGTAATAAGTATTAATAAGTACTAATATTTAATAATAAGTATTAATAAGTAATAATATATAGTATTAAGTATTTATATGTAATAATATATAGTAATAAGTATTAATACGTAATAATATGTAGTAATAAGTATTAATAAGTAATAATATCTAGTAATAAGTATTAATAAGTAATAATATATAGTAATAAGTATTAATACGTTATAATATATAGTAATAAGTATTAATAAGTAATAATATATAGTAATAAGTATTAATAAGTAATAATATATAGTATTAAGTATTTATATGTAATAATATATAGTAATAAGTATTAATACGTAATAATATGTAGTAATAAGTATTAATAAGTAATAATATGCAGTAATAAGTATTAATAAGTAATAATATATAGTAATAAGTATTAATACGTTATAATATATAGTAATAAGTATTAATAAGTAATAATATATAGTAATAAGTATTAATAAGTAATAATATATAGTAATAAGTATTAATAACTAATAATATATAGTAATAAGTATTAATAAGTAATACTATTTACTAATAAGTATTAATAAGTAATAATATATAGTAATAAGTATTAATGATAAGTAATATGTAGTAATAAGTATTAATAACTAATAATATATAGTAATAAGTATTAATAAGTAATAATATATAGTAATAAGTATTAATAAGTAATAATATATAGTAATAAATATTAATAAGTAATAATATATAGTAATAAATATTAATAAGTAATAATATATAGTAATAAATATTAATAAGTAATACTATTTAGTAATAAGTATTAATCCGTAATAATATTTACTAATAAGTATTAATAAGTAATAATATATACTAATAAGTATTTATATGTAATAATATATAGTAATAAGTATTAATAAGTAATAATATATAGTAATAAGTATTAATAAGTAATAATATTTACTAATAAGTATTAATAAGTAATAATGTATAGTAATAAATATTAATACGTAATAATATATAGTAATAAGTATTAATACGTAATAATATATAGTAATAAGTATTAATAACTAATAATATATAGTAATAAGTATTAATAAGTAATAATATATAGTAATAAATATTAATAAGTAATAATATATAGTAATAAGTATTAATAAGTAATAATATATAGTAATAAATATTAATAAGTAATAATATATAGTAATAAGTATTAATAAGTAATAATATGTAGTAATAAATATTAATAAGTAATAATATATAGTAATAAGTATTAATACGTAATAATATATAGTAATAAGTATTAATAAGTAATAATATGTAGTAATAAATATTAATAAGTAATAATATGTAGTAATAAATATTAATAAGTAATAATATATAGTAATAAGTATTAATACGTAATAATATATAGTAATAAGTATTAATAAGTAATAATATATAGTAATAAGTATTAATACGTAATAATATATAGTAATAAGTATTAATAAGTAATAATATTTAATAATAAGTGTTAATAAGTAATAATATATAGTAATAAATATTAATAAGTAATACTATTTACTAATAAGTATTAATAAGTAATAATATATAGTAATAAGTAATAATAAGTAATAATATATAGTAATAAGTATTAATAAGTAATAATATGTAGTAATAAGTATTAATAAGTAATAATATATAGTAATAAGTATTTATATGTAATAATATATAGTAATAAGTATTAATAAGTAATAATATTTAATAATAAGTATTAATAAGTAATAATATGTAGTAATGAATATTAATAAGTAATAATATATAGTAATAAGTATTAATAAGTAATAATATGTAGTAATAAGTATTAATAAGTAATAATATATAGTAATAAATATTAATAAGTAGTACTATTTAGTAATAAGTATTAATCCGTAATAATATTTACTAATAAGTATTAATAAGTAATAATATATACTAATAAGTATTTATATGTAATAATATATAGTAATAAGTATTAATAAGTAATAATATATAGTAATAAGTATTAATAAGTAATAATATATAGTAATAAGTATTAATAAGTAATAATATATAGTAATAAGTATTAATAAGTAATAATATTTAATAATAAGTATTTAAGACTACACATCTAAAACAAGAATAGGTTTAAGGCTCTTAAAATTCAAACTAGAATTATCCTCAAGGACCCGTGGCGCAACGGATATAAGTGCTAAGTAACAATCAGTTGTAATCGACAATCTTTTGAAGGATCAAGAATGGAACGAGAGCAAGCTACCCTTGTGGATCTAATAAAGGGTTCCGTTCGAAATTCTGTGCAGATTTACGAGTTTGACGTTGGAATAAACCGTACTAGTTTTAGACCTTGACACTTTATTACGTTATTTTGTTATTCATAACTACTTACCAAGTTATATCATGCACCATTTAATTAATACGTAATAATATATAGTAATAAGTATTAATAAGTAATAATATATACTTACCAAGTTATATCAGGCACCATTTTGGGATTTATGAAACTCTCTTATGATGTCATAATAGATTTTCTAGCGGTACTTACGTAGAGGGCGACTTATATAGAAGTAATCTTCTATCTCTTCCCACTGTCTCTTTATTTTATTTATAAATATAAGGAAATCTTTCATTATCCATGTAGCTTCTTCCCAAGAACTGCAGACTTGTGGAACTCTCTTCCTGCTGACTGTTTTCCTCCTACCTATAACCGTAGTCTTTTCAAGACTAAGGCTAATAAGAATCTCCTGTCTTTGTGATAATCATATTTTGTCTGGTTAGCTCCTTACATCAAATGGCTTCATGCCTTGTCTTGAGCGATTTCGATAAAAAAGATGGCGTCTAATGACTATTGACTAAATCTGAAGTAAATATAGCCCACATTACGACTCCTTACCCCTAGCAGCTGTGTACAAATTTAATAATGATCGTTCAATTAGTTTTGGAGTGAATCCTGTACACAGAAATATATAAACATATACACATACCTAACTTTATATAAATAGAGACTAGACCACCTGTGACCTGTTGGGTCAGTATTTGTTATATATGTTATTAAATATTTTCTACTAAAACTCTGAGGTTGTTATGTTGCTTGCTTGTCACCGTGCACAAGTTTCACCTGTACATGAATTTTTTGATGATGATGATGATGATGATGATGATGATGATGATGATGATGATGATGATGTCAAATGGTTACTCATCAAAGTCCTGGGCAGGTTTAATGTTGCTTAACTTTGATGATCAAACAAGAACTTGTGATCAAATGTGATGTAGTCGTAAGTGGAAGTGTCTATAAAGTAACATTACACAAAAGTAACATTACATATTACACATTACACATTACACAAAAGTAACATTACATATTACACATTACACATTACACAAAAGTAACATTACATATTACACATTACACATTACACAAAAGTAACATTACATATTACACATTACACATTACACAAAAGTAACATTACATATTACACATTACACATTACACAAAAGTAACATTACATATTAAACATTACACAAAAGTAACATTACATATTACACATTACACATTACACAAAAGTAACATTACATATTACACATTATACATTACACAAAAGTAACATTACATATTACACATTACACATTACACAAAAGTAATATTACATATTACACATTACACATTACACAAAAGTAATATTACATATTACACATTACACATTACACAAAAGTAACATTACATATTACACATTACACATTACACAAAAGTAATATTACATATTACACATTACACATTACACAAAAGTAACATTACATATTACACATTACACATTACACAAAAGTAACATTACATATTACACATTACACAAAAGTAATATTACATATTACACATTACACATTACACAAAAGTAATATTACATATTACACATTACACATTACACAAAAGTAACATTACATATTACACTTTACACATTACACAAAAGTAACATTACATATTACACATTACACATTACACAAAAGTAATATTACATATTACACATTACACATTACACAAAAGTAACATTACATATTACACATTACACAAAAGTAATATTACATATTACACATTACACATTACATATTACACAAAATAAAAATGCATCATTTTCCATCTCAATTGGGAGTCAATCACTAAAAGCTGCCCCTTTTTGGTAGGCTGGATATCACCCCACATAAAAAAACGACCTTGTGTCTAACTTAGCCCTCATGACGAGAGAAGTAAATTTGAGAGTTTAGTCCACCTTATTATTTCAGATCGTGATGAGGAAAGTTCTCCTGCTCAGTTTGTGGAAAAGGAGTCGGATGCAACTCAATTTCTTGTAGTACGTGCAAACATTGGGTGCACAAGAAGTGCCGGGTTACGGTTAGATGATAAACCAGTTTTAGGGTTAGGGTTAGATGATAAACCAGTTTTAGGGTTCCGGTTAGATGATAAACCAGTCTTAGGGTTAGATGATAAACCAGTTTTAGGGTTAGGGTTAGATGATAAACCAGTTTTAGGGTTAGGGTTAGATGATAAACCAGTTTTAGGGTTCCGGTTAGATGATAAACCAGTCTTAGGGTTAGATGATAAACCAGTTTTAGGGTTAGGGTTGGATGATAAACCAGTTTTAGGGTTAGGGTTAGATGATAAACCAGTTTTAGGGTTAGATGATTAACCAGTTTTAGGGTCAGGATTAGATGATAAACCAGTTTCAGGGTTAGGGTTAAATGATAAACCAGTTTTAGGGTTAAAGTTAGGTTTAAATGACAAACCAGTTTTAAGGTTCGGGTTAGATAGTAAACCAGTTTTAGAGTTAGGCTAAGGTTTAGATGATCAAGCAGTTTTAGAGTAAATGTCAGATGATAAACCAGTTTTAGGTTTAGGGTTTGGGGTAGGGTTAGATAATAAACCACTTTAAGAGTTAGGGTTAGATGATAAACCAGTTTTAGGGTTAGATTTAGATGACAAACCAGTATTAGGGTTAGGGTTTGGGGTAGGGTTAGATAATAAACCACTTTAAGGGTTAGAGTTAGGGTTAGATGATAAACCAGTTTTAGGGTTAGGGTTAGATGATAAACCAGTTTTAGGGTTTGGGTTTGGGGTAGGGTTAGATAATAAACCACTTTAAGGGTTAGAGTTAGGGTTAGATGATAAACCAGTTTTAGGGTTAGGGTTAGATGATAAACCAGTTTTAGGGTATGGGTTTGGGGTAGGGTTAGATAATAAACCACTTTAAGGGTTAGAGTTAGGGTTAGATGATAAACCAGTTTTAGGGTTTGGGTTTGGGGTAGGGTTAGATAATAAACCACTTTAAGGGTTAGAGTTAGGGTTAGATGATAAACCAGTTTTAGGGTTAGGGTTAGATGATAAACCAGTTTTAGGGTTTGGGTTTGGGGTAGGGTTAGATAATAAACCACTTTAAGGGTTAGAGTTAGGGTTAGATGATAAACCAGTTTTAGGGTTTGGGTTTGGGGTAGGGTTAGATAATAAACCACTTTAAGGGTTAGAGTTAGGGTTAGATGATAAACCAGTTTTAGGGTTAGGGTTAGATGATAAACCAGTTTTAGGGTTAGGGTTTGGGGTAGGGTTAGATAATAAACCACTTTAAAGGTTAGAGTTAAGGTTAGATGATAAACCAGTTTTAGGGTTAGGGTTAGATGATAAACCAGTTTTAGGGTTTGGGGTAGGGTTAGATAATAAACCACTTTAAGGGTTAGAGTTAGGGTTAGATGATAAACCAGTTTTAGGGTTAGGGTTTGGGGTAGGGTTAGATAATAAACCACTTTAAGGGTTAGAGTTAGGGTTAGATGATAAACCAGTTTTAGGGTTAGGGTTTGGGGTAGGCTTAGATAATAAACCACTTTAAGGGTTAGAGTTAGGGTTAGATGATAAACCAGTTTCAGGGTTACGGTTAGATGATAAACCAGTTTTAGGGTTAGGGTTTGGGGTAGGGTTAGATAATAAACCACTTTAAGGGTTAGAGTTAGGGTTAGATGATAAACCAGTTTTAGGGTTAGGGTTAGATGATAAACCAGTTTTAGGGTTTGGGTTTGGGGTAGGGTTAGATAATAAACCACTTTAAGGGTTAGAGTTAGGGTTAGATGATAAATCAGTTTTAGGGTTAGGGTTAGATGATAAACCAGTTTTAGGGTTAGGGTTTGGGGTAGGGTTAGATAATAAACCACTTTAAGGGTTAGAGTTAGGGTTAGATGATAAACCAGTTTCAGGGTTACGGTTAGATGATAAACCAGTTTTAGGGTTAGGGTTTGGGGTAGGGTTAGATAATAAACCACTTTAAGGGTTAGAGTTAGGGTTAGATGATAAATCAGTTTTAGGGTTAGGGTTAGATGATAAACCAGTTTTAGGGTTAGGGTTTGGGGTAGGGTTAGATAATAAACCACTTTAAGGGTTAGAGTTAGGGTTAGATGATAAACCAGTTTCAGGGTTACGGTTAGATGATAAACCAGTTTTAGGGTTAGGGTTTGGGGTAGGGTTAGATAATAAACCACTTTAAGGGTTAGAGTTAGGGTTAGATGATAAACCAGTTTCAGGGTTACGGTTAGATGACAAACCAGTATTAGGGTTAGGGTTTGGGGTAGGGTTAGATAATAAACCACTTTAAGGGTTAGAGTTAGGGTTAGATGATAAATCAGTTTTAGGGTTAGGGTTAGATGATAAACCAGTTTTAGGGTTAGGGTTTGGGGTAGGGTTAGATAATAAACCACTTTAAGGGTTAGAGTTAGGGTTAGATGATAAACCAGTTTTAGGGTTTGGGTTTGGGGTAGGGTTAGATAATAAACCACTTTAAGGGTTAGAGTTAGGGTTAGATGATAAACCAGTTTCAGGGTTACGGTTAGATGATAAACCAGTTTTAGGGTTAGGGTTTGGGGTAGGGTTAGATAATAAACCACTTTAAGGGTTAGAGTTAGGGTTAGATGATAAACCAGTTTCAGGGTTACGGTTAGATGATAAACCAGTTTTAGGGTTAGGGTTTGGGGTAGGGTTAGATAATAAACCACTTTAAGGGTTAGAGTTAGGGTTAGATGATAAACCAGTTTTAGGGTTTGGGTTTGGGGTAGGGTTAGATAATAAACCACTTTAAGGGTTAGAGTTAGGGTTAGATGATAAACCAGTTTTAGGGTTAGGGTTAGATGATAAACCAGTTTTAGGGTTAGGGTTTGGGGTAGGGTTAGATAATAAACCACTTTAAGGGTTAGAGTTAGGGTTAGATGATAAACCAGTTTTAGGGTTAGATTTAGATGACAAACCAGTTTTAGGGTTAGGGTTTGGGGTAGGGTTAGATAATAAACCACTTTAAGGGTTAGAGTTAGGGTTAGATGATAAACCAGTTTTAGGGTTTGGGTTTGGGGTAGGGTTAGATAATAAACCACTTTAAGGGTTAGAGTTAGGGTTAGATGATAAACCAGTTTTAGGGTTAGGGTTAGATGATAAACCAGTATTAGGGTTAGGGTTTGGGGTAGGGTTAGATAATAAACCACTTTAAGGGTTAGAGTTAGGGTTAGATGATAAACCAGTTTTAGGGTTAGATGATAAACCAGTTTTAGGGTTAGATTATAAACCAGTTTTAGGGTTAGATGATAAACCAGTTTTAGGGTTAGGGTTAGATGATAAACCAGTATTAGGGTTAGGGTTTGGGGTAGGGTTAGATAATAAACCACTTTAAGGGTTAGAGTTAGGGTTAGATGATAAACCAGTTTTAGGGTTAGGGTTTGGGGTAGGGTTAGATAATAAACCACTTTAAGGGTTAGAGTTAGGGTTAGATGATAAACCAGTTTTAGGGTTAGATGATAAACCAGTTTTAGGGTTAGATTATAAACCAGTTTTAGGGTTAGATGATAAACCAGTTTTAGGGGTAGGGTAAGGATTAGATTATAAACCAGTTTGTGTGCAAAGAGGTGTAAGATATGGTATTAAGAAAATGCAAACAAATTTGTAGCTAAATCCCTGCCCCCGCTCTAACCCTAACCCTAACACTGCCCTCCCCCATCCCCACCACCCGCCCTCAAATCAGTTGTTTTTCTTTCTGCCAAGGTTTTCAGGATGTTTGCACATAATCGCCAAAAAAAGTGACCCTCAGAATTTATCCCCCATAACAAAAAAAAAAAGTTTCTAGGCAGTCTAGTTCCCAACTGTGCTTCAGATGTCTTGCACAGGATATCCATGGCGTCACAGGCGTTTGACCGTTTAAGAAATGCAATAAGGATCTTTAGATATATGTCTAGAACCCTTAAGGTTAGATTGTATAAGAACCCTTATAAGGCACTCATTCTGTCAATAGCCATATACGGTTCAGAGACATGGACTTGTGGAGAACAGGAAGTCAGAATCATGTTGGTGTTTGAAATGAAATGTCAATCTTTAAGGTTACTAGGAATGACAGGCTTAGTAATGCTTGCATACGCAAAGCGCTGGGCGTGACGGAAACCATCGTTCTTGGCCTTTTGACTTAGATCAAAGTGTAGTATCTGTTCCGATGGATACTGCACCCCATAGACTGGTATTGTCTTGGCCTTCGGGGCTTGATTTACGCCGGTCAATGGGTCTGTCCTGTGCAGTTCTAGGGGGTGCACCCTCCCAGGCTTTGCCTCCCCTCTTTGGGGAGGAGTAAGTTTATTGCTTACTGCCTGAGGCGCCACTACCGGGGAATTCCAACGGGGCTGCCCAGGCAATTTTTAATGGCCAGAGTGCTCACCTTCTCGGGCGCTGGCTTTTCAAACCCCACTTTCCAACCTTGTGTCACATACTCCTATTGTGGGTAGGTGTGAAATAACGGCCTTTTGGCTAAGATCAAAGTGTAGTATCTGTTCCGATGGATACTGCACCCCATAGACTGGTATTGTCTTGGCCTTCGGGGCTTGATTTACGCCGGTCTATGGGTCTGTCTTGTGCAGTTCTAGGACGTCCACCCTCCCGTCTTTGGGGAGGAGTAAGTTTATTGCTTACTGTCTGAGGCGCCCCTACCGGGGAATGCCGACGGGGCTGTCCAGGCAATTTTTAAATGGCCAGAGTGCTCACCTCTCGAGCGCTGGCTTTTCAAACCCCACTTTCTCGACCCGATCTTGGGTCACATCTTACTTGTGGGAGTAAGATAAAAACTGGCCTTGTGCCTAACCTCCTGGGGAGGAGTAAATAAAACTCGCACTTACGGCCATATCACGTTAAAACACGAGTTCTCGACTGATCATCGAAGTTAACCAACGTTGATCCCGGCCAGTACTTGAATGGGTAACCATTTGCTAATAACAGCTGCCGTGAAGCTGCCAGATACGATCTATCGCTGATCCCAGTTATTCTGACTGTCATTCGATTTCTATTGACCTTAATTACTGATCACATAGAAGTGTAACCTCATTTCTATAAAAGAAATGCTTATCTCCTTTTGTTGTTGTCGTCGGCGTCGGCGCGTTTCCAATCAATAGCAAAACAATCGCGTTCTCTGAATTCTATAAAACAGCTGACATTCAATGTTGGCTCATTTAGTTTCAGAATCTACCATAGATGACCGAACCGGAGTAAGTCATCTATTATGATACAAAAGCTGAATTAATTACACCGATAAGCGTATTGAATAACAACCCTAACCCGACGTGTACTCGGAGGCAAAATGATTTTGTACTTAGGCAGTTTACGGGCCGCCCTAAAAACCGACGATTCGTCGGCTTTCGTCCGGCATGTTACGTAAACTGCCTGAAAAGTGGCGAAACGCTTAACCAATGAAATCGCAACAGTCGAAAATTGGAAAACGCGATAAAAATATTGCGGAAAGTTTAACAATTTTAAAAAAAATTGGTTAAAGTTAGCATGAATACAATCGAGTTGCGACAGAAGCAATTATTGACTTTTGTCAAAAAAGGAAAACTGCTAGGCGAAAAGAAGAGTTGCTGAACCCCTCCTCCTCCTCCTCCTCCTCCTCCTCCTCCTCCTCCTCCTCTTCTTTCTTCTTCTTCTTCTTCTTCTTCTTCTTCTTCTTCTTCTTCCTCCTCCTCCTCCTCCTCCTTCTTCTTCTTCTTCTTCTTCTTCTTCTTCTTCTTCTTCTTCTTCTTCTTCTTCTTCTTCCTCCTATTCCTCCTTCTTCTTCTTCTCCTCGTCCTCCTCCTCCTTCTCCTCCTCCTCCTCCTCCTCCTCCTCCTCCTCCTCCTCCTATTCCTTCTTCTTCTTCTTCTTCCTCTTCTCTTTCTTCCTCCTCCTTCTCCTATTCCTCCTTCTTCTTCCTCTTCTCTTTCTTCCTCCTCCTTCTCCTATTCCTTCTTCTTCTTCTTCTTCTTCTTCTTCTTCTTCTTCTTCTTCTTCTTCTTCTTCTTCTTCTTCTTCTTCTTCTTCCTCCTCCTCCTCCTCCTCCTACTCCTCCTATTCATCCTTCTTCTTCTTCTTCTTCTTCTTCTTCTTCTTCTTCTTCTTCTTCTTCTTCTTCTTCTTGTCCTCCTCCTATTTCTCCTTCTTCTTCTTCTTCTTCTTCTTCTTCTTCTTCTTCTTCTTCTTCTTCTTCTTCTTCTTCTTCTTGTCTGTGCTGAAATACACAAAAAATCTACTAACAAAACACCTTAACCCTAACCCTAACCCTAACAGAAAAACTACCTAACCCCAACCCTAGTTGGTAGGGTTGAAAAAGATTTAGCAAGATTTTTATTTTTTTTTAAATCATAAAAAAACTGTTTGCTATATTTTCTTCGCTAAATATAAATATTTATTCGTAACAAAAAAAATATTTTTGTTGTTGAAAGTACAACAATACGATGACTGGTTTCTATTTAAATATTTCCCCTTAATTATTACTGAGTTATAGCGTTTCAACTGTGGTGTAACGTCTCTTCTCTCCTCTCTCTCTCTCTCATATATATATATATATATATATATGAAGAAGAATGGAAAGGAATTAGAGAAGCAAAAGCCAAATCAAAATTCAATTCAAATGCTCAGAGCAAGGTAAATTCCGCAAAAAGGCAATTTATTCAAGTTAAATTTTCCTTAAGCCAGGCTTTTCAAAGATCAAAATCTTATCATCAGAGGAAGTTGCTGGGATAGATAAGTTGGCAATGGCCAAGATTTAAAATTTGAAAAAAAGAAATAAAAGTTGTAGGGAAAGAAAACGTAGGGCAAAACTCTGCCCGAATGCAAGCAAATGTCCGATTGCTATCCTGGATATTGAGCTGTATACTCTTCACAATAGGTTTTACCTCTCCTAAAAGTTCGCTTTTAGTACACCTCTTTATATATATATATATATATATATATATATATATATATATATATATATATATATATATATAGATTTAGATTTTTCACTTATAAAATAGATCATTCAGTGAAGACCGGGGTTGTTCCAATAAAAAACAAGCTCGATGATACTCGATTACAGAGTACAGAGCATTTATATGTGATTTTATGAAGGCTTACCAAAGCATTCCTTTCAAGACACCAATGATCACCATTAAAGATATTTTTTCTTACAAATATTATTTATTCAAATTAAATGTTTTTTCCTACACGTGTTTCACTACCAAGCAGTTACTTGCTTGGCAGATCTTCAGGGAAATTAAATGTCTGGAATACTGGTTTCAACTGCCGACAAAACACAATGTGGCGTTGTAATAGTTCCCTGAAGATCTGCCAAGCAAGTAACTGCTTGGTAGTGAAACACGTGTAGGAAAAAACATTTAATTTGAATAAATAGTATTTGTAAGAAAAAATATCTTTAATGGTGATCATTGGTGTCTTGAAAGGAATGCTTTGGTAAGCCTTCATAAAATCACATATATATATATATATATATATATATATATATATATATATATATATATATATATATATATATATATATATATATATTATTTTGTATTTATACAAACATGTACATAATCTGCGACACTGGCATGTCGATGATATCGTTCAACAGCTGTTAGAAACTGAAATCTCATCAGGCATAATGAAAGTCTTATCCTTCTCTTAAGTCATATTTGGAAAGAACTTTATATTTTGCTTCATCCACGAGTGGGCATCCGTCGCCGTTAACACTTTTGAAAATTATTATGTGCCCTGTGATTGGATGAAAAACAACCAATCACAAGCCACCTTTCCCCTACCTCTGACGAACTCACGTGAGCCGGGTTTTCAAAGCATCAACCTCTTTCTCTTCCTTGACTGCTGACTGAATAAGACGCAAACTTCTGTGTTTTAACAGCGATCAACTGTCTGTACCAGCAGGCATGTATGTCTGTGTGTGTGTATTTTACGCACATGGGTGACGCCGAAGCCCCATACTCAAAAGTACCTTGAATATAATAATTTCCACTAAGACCACACGAACCAAGAGAGAAGTTAACAGACGAACCTCGTGTTAAGTCTGCAAAAATACCACCCTTTTCCTGCAAGCAACATCATTCTTCTTCATTCCTCCTCTTTCTTTAGTTATATAAAATCTCTTTATTAACGAAACCGTTGTTTGTTCTCTTTCTTGTCCAGTCCCGTTTTAAGCCTTTGTTTTTATCGTACGCGAAATTTCGTCCTCTATTGGGACGGAAAAAAATCTCAATAATACCAAAATGAAAGTACTCTTGAAAAAGACGTATCGCGTCGAAAGTCTCAGATAAGACAATTCAAATAAATGATTTTATTCATTTAATAATTAAAAAATATATAACATTATTTGGTGTTCTTACTTCTTCAAATAACTTTATATAAATACTAGCAAAAAATATGCTCCCCTCGGTCGCATATTTTTGCTAGGTCGGAAGCATAATATCATGGTGAACGAACTACAGGGTGGGCAAAAATAAGGGTCCTATTTTTAAAAATTCATAACTTTTTTATTTATTGATTTTTTTTTTTTTTAGAATAAGTAAAGGACCCCTTCCGAAGCAAGCATGAGCCGTATTAGCCCTAAGGAACGTACCCTCATTTAGAAAACATTATTTTTGCTTAAAAAACTCAAAACAGTGTAAAAAACAATACTTTAGTTTTTGTAAGTTTTAAGAAGTGTTTTTCGGCTAAAATTTGTTTTGTTTATTTCAAAAAATCTCGGAAGGGTCAGTCTACACACACATAAAGTTTGGTGAGTTTAACTTTTATTTTGTGGAAGTTATTCAAATTCAAGTTATTCAAATTTAAAGATAGGACCCTTATTTTGGCCCACCCTGTACATACACACAAAAGAGGAGTCAATGCCTGGGAGGATGATATCATGAAACAGAATAGATAGTAAACTACCCCAACCCCCTAAAAAGGGAGAAATCATCCTGGGACGATGATATCGTGAGGAACGAACATATATTATACTATCCCCCCCCCCCCACACACACACATATCCCCGGGCAACGCCGGATGACCATGCTAATAAATAAAAATAATAATAATAAGTATATATTGTTTTTATTGGTTACTCGAACGTATTCAACTATTCGTACAGAAATCATTTTACACACACACACACACACACACACACACACACACACACACACACACACACACATATATACAGGGTGTCTCAAAAAAATGTACTCACTCTTAGAATGACGAGACGTTTGCGAATCCCTTGGTGCGCGTTATTAGCTTTGTTTGAAAAATAATGGTCATCAGTTTGAACATTTGCGAACATGATTCTTCCATTACATCTGTCTCATGTATTCGATGCTATTTCATTTCACTCTATGTTCATAAATAAAAGTTTTCTCGTCATTCTACGAGTGAGTACATTTTTTTTAGACACCCTGTATATATATTTAAATTCCCGAAACAGTTTTTCATGGTAACCAACTGATGATCCCTTAAAATAGTGTTAGAAACAAACTAATATAATAACTGTAAAAAATAAATTGACTTACATGAGTGATTTTCCACTGAAAGACTTGGGACTATAAGTTTTTTTTAATTTTTTTTTTTTTAATATAGTTTTAATGGTTGAGAAACTTCCGAGACATATATATATATATATATATATATATATATATATATATATATATATATATATATATATATATATATATTTAGATTTTTCACTTATAAAATAGATCATTCAGTGAAGACCGGGGTTGTTCCAATAAAAACAAGCTCGATGATACTCGATTACAGAGTACAGAGCATTTATATGTGATTTTATGAAGGCTTACCAAAGCATTCCTTTCAGGACACCAATGATCACCATTAAAGATATTTTTTCTTACAAATATTATTTATTCAAATTAAATGTTTTTTCCATTTAATTTGAATAAATAATATTTGTAAGGAAAAATATCTTTAATGGTGATCATTGGTGTCCTGAAAGGAATGCTTTGGTAAGCCTTCATAAAATCACACACATATATATATATATATATATATATATATATATATATATATATATATATATATATATATATATATATATATATATATATATATATGGGGTAAGGTACATGATCATTCATAAAAATGAAATGCCGTGGTCGACAAAATGTGTGAAAAATGACAAACGGAAAACAGGTTAAAGTGCAGAAGAAAAACAAAAACAAGAGATTTGACCGGTTTCGTTCGTATTACACCACTGCGACCCTGATTAAATATTTATATTAAAAAAAAAAAATTGTTGAGTATTATCTCAACATAGCTAATCAGATCATTTTAATACATCTCTCTCAAACTTAACCCCATCTAAGGATTTTTCTTACATGTATTTCAATCATTTTACTCTTTAACAAAAAACAAAACAAAAACATTTTTCTCATAATGACTTGTATTAAATAAAGCAGAAATAAGTATTGGATTTATATTAAACAAAACATCTTTGTAAGAATATTAATGAAATGGACATGATTACAGCTTGTTTTGGAGTGGGACATATTGTAGGTGAAGATGATTGAGATGCACTAAACTCACTTGGACAACGGGAAATGGAAAGATTTTGTTTTCATAAAGTGAGATGAGATAAACGAGGCGAACTCATATTGGTTTGGTGATGTAAATAAATGTAGTAAATAAAACTAGATCATCTTATTGAGAAGACCTTCCACCAATTGCAAAAAAGGTCACGCCCCAGAAAGTTGTACTATTGAAATAAATATAGAAATTAGTTTGACTGTAAAGTAGATTTGTTTCTAGACTGTCAGTTTAAGATCTTTATTGCTTTTTAAAAACTTAATATGAGACAAATTAGCAGACCTATCTCTGATACATTCCGATTAATTTTTGGGTTCTCTTTTGTCCAGCTCATGTTGAGGAGAACCACTCATAGAGAGACTAGGTCTCAAGGGGACTCTCTCCTTAGGGATCTGAAGTAGCCCATACATTCTGGGTCGTTGTGAACCTGTGGTGAACACCACAATTAAGGTACTCTCTCTCTTTCTTTCTTTCTTATCTTTGTTTAACCCTTCTTTGCCTCTGGTGGTGAAACTCGCGAAATCTCGCCTAATCACGTTGGCCGGAGGTTTCTGACCAATGGGCGGCCGACAGGTCAGCTCGGCCGCACGTGATCTTAAATATATAAAAGAGGGGACAAGTCTCTTCCTCTTCCTCTTTTTGCCTTCAGCGTTCTGGGCGGACGCACACAAACAACTCTCGTCGACAAGTCCCCCCCCCAACCCCACCGAACATTTCTTCACAATCTTTCAATTTGACGAACATTTCTTCACACATGATCAATTACAAATTAGCCACACAAAAGACATTCACATGCTCGCATATATACACTTACAAGTACGAACCTAAGAACTCTTTAAAATGTTTCAAATATTAAATAAATTGTTTTGTTACTAAAAATGTTATTCCTTTCCTTTTTTATTAACCATTATAAAAGGCCTATTCGTATATGTATATAGCTTCATCATTCCTTCGCTTTCTTTAAGGTAAGTTTAAATAATATTTTCTTCCTTTCTCTTGGTTGTCTTAAACTGTTTTATTTAATCCCCACGTGGTCCGATGGTGGAAGCCTAACGGTGTAATAACATGCAGTTATAAATGTCATCTATTACACTACCTATGGGTGGGGGATTCATTATCGCAAAACCATTTGTACGACATCCTTCGCGACTGTGGTTAAAATCCAAAAACCCTTTGTTCTTCTTTTGAATCTCCCGCCATTAAACAAAGACTTCCACCTCGGCCATAAACCCACAGGGTGGATCTTGTCCTAAGTATCGGACATTTATTTCTATGGAGTTGAAGGAAACATTTTTGAAGTTTTACTTCAGTGCTAAAAGTATTGTCGATTGGTACTCCCCCCCCCCCCCCGCGCTTTTTCAATTTAGTTTTGTCAATCAAAATATCCGATATTTTATCTGTATACTTCTTGGTGTTAAGAATAACCAGCCCGGCGGCACCGTTATATGGTTTAGTGATATAAATATCTGGTGCTTCTGCTGTTTAGCCCCGACATGTTAGGCCTCTCTTAAAAAAAAAACGTATAAACTTTGTTATGTACTTAAGTGGTAGCTGAAAAGAAGACTGTACACCAAAAATTACGCAAATTAATCCAGTATTTATTAAATTAAACATAAAAACGATATTATCATTCGGTAGCCATTTTTTTTAAACCGGTAAACAAAATTTGAGTTATCTCCCTTGTCTATTTCATAAGTGAAAATGTCTAACGAAACTTAAGATCGTTTTGTTTTTCTTCTTTTTCTAATAATTTCATAAATACTGGATGAATTTGCGTAATTTTTATTCTGTACAATCTTATTTTCAGCTAACAAGTAAGTACATAACAAGGTTTATACATTTCTTTAAATATTTTCATGTCGAGGCAAAACAGCAGAAGCACCGGAAATATTTACATTTTTGGAAATATAGTTCAATGAAAGAGTATATCTTATTTCAATAAATTTAAATACTTATTGAAACATGTACATGACAATAACAAAAAAACCTTACCCCCCCCCCGTAAATAGACGACAAAACAAAAAGAAAAACCGGCTGTTGCGTAAATTATTTCACTCTCTCTCTCTCTCTCTCTCTCTCTCTCTATATATATATATATATATATATATATATATATATATATATATATATATTTTCTCTCTCTCTCTCTCCCCCCACTCTCTCTCTCTCTCTCTCTATATATATATATATATAGGAATAATTTGCAATATGGTTAGGGTTAGGGATAATTTGCAATATGGTTAGGGTTAGGGATAATTTCCAATATGGTTAGGGTTAGGAATAATTTGCAATATGGTTAGGGTTAAGGATAATTTGCAATATGGTTAGGGTAAGGAATAATTTGCAATATGGTTAGGGTTAGGAATAATTTGCAATATAGTTAGGGTTAGGAATAATTTGCAATATGGTTAGGGTTAAGGATAATTTGCAATATGGTTAGGGTTAGGAATAATTTGCAATATGGTTAGGGTTTAGGATAATTTGCAATATGGTTAGGGTTAGGAATAATTTGCAATATGGTTAGGGTTAGGAATAATTTGCAATATGGTTAGGGTTAAGGATAATTTGCAATATGGTTAAGGTTAGGGATAATTTCCAATATGGTTAGGGTTAGGGATAATTTCCAATATGGTTAGGGTTAGGAATAATTTGCAATATGGTTAGGGTTAGGAATAATTTGCAATATGGTTAGGGTTAAGGATAATTTGCAATATAGTTAGGGTTAAGAATGATTTGCAATATGGTTAGGGTTAGAAATGATTTGCAATATGGTTAGGGTTAGGAATAATTTGCAATATGGTTAGGGTTAAGGATAATTTGCAATATAGTTAGGGTTAAGAATGATTTGCAATATGGTTAGGGTTAGGAATAATTTGCAATATGGTTAGGGTTAGGAATGATTTGCAATATGGTTAGGGTTAGGAATAATTTGCAATATGGTTAGGGTTAGGAATAATTTGCAATATGGTTAGGGTTAGGAATAATTTGCAATATGGTTAGGGTTAAGGATAATTTGCAATATGGTTAGGGTTAGGAATAATTTGCAATATGGTTAGGGTTAAGGATAATTTGCAATATAGTTAGGGTTAGGAATGATTTGCAATATGGTTAGGGTTAAGTATAATTTGCAATATAGTTAGGGTTAGGAATAATTTGCAATATGGTTAGGGTTAAGGATAATTTGCAATATGGTTAGGGTTAGGGATAATTTCTAATATGGTTAGGGTTAGGAATAATTTGCAATATGGTTAGGGTTAGGAATAATTTGCAATATGGTTAGGGTTAAGGATAATTTGCAATATGGTTAGGGTTAGGAATAATTTGCAATATGGTTAGGGTTAGGAATAATTTGCAATATGGTTAGGGTTAAGGATAATTTGCAATATGGTTAGGGTTAGGAATAATTTGCAATATGGTTAGGGTTAAGGATAATTTGCAATATGGTTAGGGTTAGGGATAATTTCTAATATGGTTAGGGTTAGGAATAATTTGCAATATGGTTAGGGTTAGGAATAATTTGCAATATGGTTAGGGTTAAGGATAATTTGCAATATGGTTAGGGTTAGGAATAATTTGCAATATAGTTAGGGTTAGGAATAATTTGCAATATGGTTAGGGTTAAGGATAATTTGCAATATGGTTAGGGTTAGGAATAATTTGCAATATGGTTAGGGTTTAGGATAATTTGCAATATGGTTAGGGTTAGGAATAATTTGCAATATGGTTAGGGTTAGGAATAATTTGCAATATGGTTAGGGTTAAGGATAATTTGCAATATGGTTAAGGTTAGGGATAATTTCCAATATGGTTAGGGTTAGGGATAATTTCCAATATGGTTAGGGTTAGGAATAATTTGCAATATGGTTAGGGTTAGGAATAATTTGCAATATGGTTAGGGTTAAGGATAATTTGCAATATAGTTAGGGTTAAGAATGATTTGCAATATGGTTAGGGTTAGGAATGATTTGCAATATGGTTAGGGTTAGGAATAATTTGCAATATGGTTAGGGTTAGGAATAATTTGCAATATGGTTAGGGTTAAGGATAATTTGCAATATGGTTAGGGTAAGGGATAATTTGCAATATGGTTAGGGTTAAGGATAATTTGCAATATAGTTAGGGTTAGGAATGATTTGCAATATGGTTAGGGTTAAGTATAATTTGCAATATAGTTAGGGTTAGGAATAATTTGCAATATGGTTAGGGTTAAGGATAATTTGCAATATGGTTAGGGTTAGGGATAATTTCTAATATGGTTAGGGTTAGGAATAATTTGCAATATGGTTAGGGTTAGGAATAATTTGCAATATGGTTAGGGTTAAGGATAATTTGCAATATGGTTAGGGTTAGGAATAATTTGCAATATGGTTAGGGTTAAGGATAATTTGCAATATAGTTAGGGTTAGGAATGATTTGCAATATGGTTAGGGTTAAGTATAATTTGCAATATGGTTAGGGTTAGGAATAATTTGCAATATGGTTAGGGTTAAGGATAATTTGCAATATGGTTAGGGTTAGGGATAATTTCTAATATGGTTAGGGTTAGGAATAATTTGCAATATGGTTAGGGTAAGGAATAATTTGCAATATGGTTATGGTTAGGAATAATTTGCAATATAGTTAGGGTTAGGAATAATTTGCAATATGGTTAGGGTTAGGAATAATTTGCAATATGGTTAGGGTTAGGAATAATTTGCAATATGGTTAGGGTTAGGAATAATTTGCAATATGGTTAGGGTTAAGGATAATTTGCAATATGGTTAGGGTTAGGAATAATTTGCAATATGGTTAGGGTTTAGGATAATTTGCAATATGGTTAGGGTTAGGAATAATTTGCAATATGGTTAGGGTTAGGAATAATTTGCAATATGGTTAGGGTTAAGGATAATTTGCAATATGGTTAAGGTTAGGGATAATTTCCAATATGGTTAGGGTTAGGGATAATTTCCAATATGGTTAGGGTTAGGAATAATTTGCAATATGGTTAGGGTTAGGAATAATTTGCAATATGGTTAGGGTTAAGGATAATTTGCAATATGGTTAGGGTTAGGAATAATTTGCAATATGGTTAGGGTTAAGAATGATTTGCAATATGGTTAGGGTTAGGAATGATTTGCAATATGGTTAGGGTTAGGAATAATTTGCAATATGGTTAGGGTTAAGGATAATTTGCAATATGGTTAGGGTTAAGGATAATTTCCAATATGGTTAGGGTTAGGAATAATTTGCAATATGGTTAGGGTTAGGGATAATTTCTAATATGGTTAGGGTTAGGAATAATTTGCAATATGGTTAGGGTTAAGGATAATTTGCAATATAGTTAGGGTTAGGAATGATTTGCAATATGGTTAGGGTTAAGTATAATTTGCAATATGGTTAGGGTTAGGAATAATTTGCAATATCGTTAGGGTTAAGGATAATTTGCAATATGGTTAGGGTTAGGGATAATTTGCAATATGGTTAGGGTTAGGAATAATTTGCAATATGGTTAGGGTTAGGAATAATTTGCAATATAGTTAGGGTTAAGGATAATTTGCAATATAGTTAGGGTTAGGAATAATTTGCAATATGGTTAGGGTTAAGGATAATTTGCAATATAGTTAGGGTTAGGAATGATTTGCAATATGGTTAGGGTTAAGTATAATTTGCAATATGGTTAGGGTTAAGGATAATTTGCAATATGGTTAGGGTTAGGAATAATTTGCAATATGGTTAGGGTTAAGGATAATTTGCAATATGGTTAGGGTTAGGAATAATTTGCAATATGGTTAGGGTTAGCGATAATTTGCAATATGGTTAGGGTTAGGAATAATTTGCAATATGGTTAGGATTAGCGATAATTTGCAATATGGTTAGGGTTAAGGATAATTTGCAATATGGTTAGGGTTAGGAATAATTTGCAATATGGTTAGGGTTAGGAATAATTGGCAATATGGTTAGGGTTAGGAATAATTTGCAATATGGTTAGGGTTAGAAATAATTTTCAATATGGTTAGGGTTAAGGATACTTTGCAATATAGTTAGGGTTAGGTATAATTCCCAATATGTTTTGGGTTAGGTATAATTTGCAATATAGTTAGGGTTAGCGATAATTTGCGATATGGTTAGCGTTAGGGATAATTTGCAATATGGTTAGGGTTAGGGATAATTTGTAATATGGTTAGGGTTAGGGATAATTTGTAATATGGTTAGGGTTAGCGATAATTTGCAATATGTTTTTCTTTACCGATTGAACTAAATTCACGTCGTTTTGTCTCAGTTTTAGGGGTTCAAAGAAAACTATGAATCTAAGAAATATAATAGCACTAGCTGGCTTTGCTGGCTAGCTATCCCTTTGCAAAGTTCGCTACTTCAAATTCATGAAACATTAAATTGAAAAAACAAAACAATTTATTCGTAACGTTATTGTAAACACGAAACAAAATCTTTCTCATTTATTCATATAGATAAACATTAACATTTTGGTAATTTCGAGGCAAAATTGTTTATCATTTAAATGCGACCGTAAAAAAAAAAAAATGAATTTGCATTTTCACTTGTAATTTAGAAAAAATAAAGAAAGGAAACATTTGAACACAAATGCTGAACATTTGTCCAGAAAATAAAACAATATTGCGAAACAGAACTATTTGTAATATTAAAATCAAAACAATTATTGAATTAAAAGACAATGACAAATAATAGTTAATTAATAAAATGTTGTTTTTCGAAACTAATATGCAAATTAGTTAACCTTGCGACTGGTTTTATTTAGGGGCGCCTCAGACAGTAAGCAATAAACTTACTCCTCCCCAAAGAGGGGAGGCAAAGCCTGGGAAGGTGGACCTCCTAGAACTGCACAGGACAGACCCATTCACCGGCGTAAATCAAGCCCCGAAGGACAAGACAATACCAGTATGGGGTGTAGTATCCATCGGAACAGATACTACACTTTGATCTTAGCCAAAAGGCCAAGAGGGGTTTTATTTACTCCTCCCCAGGAGTTAGGCACAAGGCCAGTTTTATCTTACTCCCACAAGTAAGATGTGACCCAAGATTGGGTCGAGAAAGTGGGGTTTGAAAAGCCAGCGCTCGAGAGGTGAGCACTCTGGCCATTTAAAAATTGCCTGGGCAGCCCCGTCGACATTCCCCGGTAGGGGTTCCTCAGACAGTAAGCAATAAACTTACTCCTCCCCAAAGAGGGGAGGCAAAGCCTGGGAGGGTGGACCTCCTAGAACTGCACAGGACAGGCATGCAGTATCCATCGGAACAGATACTACACTTTGATCTTAGCCAAAACTGGTATCACATCTACAGAAGCAGTATATATATATATATATATATATATATATATATATATATATATATATATATATATATATATATATATAGTATTTCAAGTCGTATAAGCATGGTGCGTGTCTTGTGTAACGTTGAATTACGTCAAAAACATAGCGTTTTGACTTTACCGTTAGTTGTGCGAGAAATGGGCTCAACTTTGGCATTTATTGATTTAGGAGAGAACATTGGATTTTCCGAGAAGCACAACAGATAATTATTATAATGACATTTCGAGAGATAAAGCTGTTGATGTGTTGTTTTCGGGGCAGCAGTAAACAAATACACGGCAACAGAATCGATTATTTAAATTTATTATAATATTCCTCGATTCTTGTTTAATGTTCCGTCTGAACTGAATCTATTAGTCGAATACTACAAAAGAAATGTTTTTATTCATTTATTTGTCCCCGTCCGTGTAGGGCAACTATTTATTTGGTTCGTTATTTTAATTTTTGTTCTTCCGGAAGTCCCCTCTTCCTTTTTTCTCCCTTCTTCCTTCCACTAAGGGGAGTTCTGAGAACCTAGTTAGTTTTTGTTTGTTTGTTTTATGTTGTAATTCCCCACAAGATGATAGACTGGAGAGCTTTTATTCAAAGGGAGATAATCTTACAATTAGTCCTTATAACCAACCATCAGTCTTATATATAATTAAAATGAATGCGCTGACTATCCTATAAAGTCAAGTAAATCTTTGAAAGGAATTTAGTATCAAATAATATTGTATTTACAAAAGATTTTTGATTAGGGTTAGGGTAAATTAGGGAAAATAATTTGGGCACTAATGGGTTAACAAGATCCGCAATCATACCACACCCCGATTCTCAAAAGATCGTGCTGATTGTACTAATGGTGATATTCAGGTCATTGGACATTTTTCACTGTCCAATTCCGCGATGGCCAATTATCACTCTAAAAACGTTTGGAAGGAGAACATTTACCCTTGGAGAGGGAAAGTGTTGTTTTCGTAGCAGCAAACAAATACACGACAACGGAATCGA
>OY744552.1:52011183-52018683 GCA_963556195.1 Sepiola atlantica
AATGTATGTGTGTGCGAAAAAGACAAACGAAAAGACAAATTTAAATACAGGAAAAAACATCAAGGAACGAGAGATTTTACCGGTTTCATTCGGATCAACGAACGTCTTCAGAAAAAGTGAAGATTTTAAATTTATTCAATAACAATAAAAATATAGAAAAAAAAAGAACCCACAACGAGTTGTTATTGGAACGTGTTTAACTATTCTTTAAGCAAACAAATGGCATAAACCGCACTGAAACAATGCAATATTTCACGCCACACGTGTTTTATCATTTTTTCTTTAAAAAAAAAGTAAGCACGTTCCAATAACATCTCCTTGTGAGGTATTTTATTCCTATTTATTTCTATATATATATATATATATATATATATATATATATATATATATATATATATATATATATATATATATATTATTGTTTATTCCCAAATATGATCTGAGTTAAGGATCGGATTTTAATTCTACCTGATGAGATCTCAGTTTCTAACAGCTGTTGATTGACATGCCAGTGTCGCAGACTTTGTACATGTCTGTATGAATAAAAATTAATCATATATATATATATATATATATATATATATATATATATATATATATATATATATATATGCGTATATAAGTTATGTTTTTGTTATTTTCTTTACTGGTGATAGCGTTTGTGTTTTTTTTCGAATTTCTTCAGTGCTAAAGAGTTTCCTCCCTTGATTACAGAAGTCTGCATTACGTCACTTGGTATTAGTATCAATAGAGCGTTGGTATTAAATACGTTTCTGTCCCTGTTTTCGAAAGTAATTTCATTATTTGCTGACTTTTTAGTTTTTATATGTAAGGCTTTTAATATCCGTTGTCTTGAAGTGGAAAACAAGTAAACACCCAGTACGCGACTAATTCTTCCAATGCCAACACGTTAAAAAATAGCGTTGACCCAAAATGCAAATTCGGTTACGAATATACAGAAACAATTGACCACCTTGCATCAGGTTGCATGGTATTGTTATCCATTTAGCTCGGCACGATACCATTGGTCATATATGCAATTGGACATCTGGCCAATTTATGGGCGGGTAATTGCGGATAATTGGTTTGAACACCAACGAGACCAGGTTACATAGGACATGTAACCATTTTCTTTTCACACTATAAAAAGAGAATGTCCTCGTTTATCGACTCGGCAGCTCCGGAAGGAAATGTTACAAAAGATTTAGATGTTACAAAAGATTTAGATGTTACAAAAAATTTAGATGCAACAAAAGGTTTAGATGTTACAAAAGATTTAGATGTTACAAAAGATTTAGATGTTACAAAAGATTTAGATGCAACAAAAGATTTAGATGTTACAAAAGATTTAGATGTTACAAAAGATTTAGATGCAACAAAAGATTTAGATGTTACAAAAGATTTAGATGTTACAAAAGGTTTAGATGTTACAAAAGATTTAGATGTTACAAAAGATTTAGATGTTACAAAAGGTTTAGATGTTACAAAAGGTTTAGATGCAACAAAAGATTTAGATGTTACAAAAGGTTTAGATGTCACAAAAGGTTTAGATGCAACAAAAGATTTAGATGTTACAAAAGATTTAGATGTTACAAAAGATTTAGATGTTACAAAAGATTTAGATGCAACAAAAGGTTTAGATGTTACAAAAGATTTAGATGTTACAAAAGATTTAGATGTTACAAAAGATTTAGATGCAACAAAAGATTTAGATGTTACAAAAGATTTAGATGTTACAAAAGATTTAGATGTTACAAAAGGTTTAGATGTTCTAAAAGATTTAGATGTTACAAAAGATTTAGATGTTACAAAAGATTTAGATGTTACATAAGATTTTGATGTTACAAAAGATTTTGATGTTACAAAAGATTTAGATGTTACAAAAGATTTAGATGTTACAAAAGATTTAGATGTTACAAAAGGTTTAGATGTTACATAAGATTTTGATGTTACAAAAGATTTTGATGTTACAAAAGATTTAGATGTTACAAAAGATTTAGATGTTACAAAAGATTTAGATGTTACAAAAGATTTAGATGTTACAAAAGGTTTAGATGTTACAAAAGATTTAGATGTTACAAAAGATTTAGATGTTACAAAAGATTTAGATGTTACAAAAGATTTAGATGTTACAAAAGGTTTAGATGTTACATAAGATTTTGATGTTACAAAAGATTTTGATGTTACAAAAGATTTAGATGTTACAAAAGATTTAGATGTTACAAAAGATTTAGATGTTACAAAAGGTTTAGATGTTACAAAAGATTTAGATGTTACAAAAGATTTAGATGTTACAAAAGATTTAGATGTTACAAAAGATTTTGATGTTACAAAAGATTTAGATGTTACAAAAGGTTTAGATGTTACAAAAGATTTAGATGTTACAAAAGGTTCAATATTAGATTCAGATGTAACACATTTTTAGTTTTATGTTCATTCAGCGGAAATCCTGTTTATTGGAACAGAAAAAATATACATGTGACGATTTTATATATATATGTGACGTATAAAATTAATATATATATCAAAAACAAAAAATATGGCCTTTGAAATGAGGCCGACTAATAATGCAGTTTTTCTGCATCTAAATCACTTAGGAAGTGAAACAATTAAAAATAATAGTAAGCTCAATAATAGTAAGCTGAAAATCACCTTTTAAAATTATTACATAGAAACCATTACATACTTGGGTGATAAAAATCGTACATATTTCTACGCAGAGCGTCTTGGCCCAGTGGTAGAAAGCTGGACTATATATATATATACACTTTGCTCTTTATTATGGAATAGAGGATTTGAATGATTTCTTTACTTTTACTTCTATAATAAATCTATTGGTAACGATTCTTGGCCTTTTGGCCAAGATCAAAGTGTAGTATCTGTTCCGATATTTATTTTATATTAATATTAATTTTATACGTACATAAAAGTAATCCATGGACACGTGTTTCTGGCTCACAGCCGTCATCAGCATGGCTAACTTACACAGAGATCGAACCTTCGATGTTGATGTCTATAGTACAGCGTTCTACCATTTACTTTTATGTACGTATAAAATTAATATATATATCAAAAACAAAAAAATACGACCTTTTAAATGAGGCCGACTAATAATGCAGTTTTTCTGGATCTTAATCACTTAGGAAGTGAAACAATTAAAAATAATAGTAAGCTGAAAATCACCTTTAAAAATAATTACATAGAAATCATTGCATACTTGGGTGATAAAAATCGTACATATTTCTACGCAGAGCGTCTTGGCCCAGTGGTAGAAAGCTGGACTATAGACATCAACATCGAGGGTTCGGTCTCTGTGTGAGTTAGCCATGCTGATGACGGCTGTGAGCCAGAAACGTGTCCATGGATTACTTTTATGTACGTGTAAAATTTATATATATATATATATATATATATATATATATATATATATATATATATATATATATATATATATATATATATATATATATTCTGAATCGTGTTACCGGTAGTGAATAGTCGTACTTGCTTTATATGCATCATTCCTTCACGTATAGAAGTTGAATGCCTGTATGTCTCGCCGCCTTTAAAATGTGTTAAAATTATCATTGTTCAGAACGGTTAGCGACGTTGGATTGAGGTTGAAAAATACTTGGGGTTGAAAAATACTTGTAATCCAGGGTTTCAAATCGTGTGACTGGTAGTGAATAGTCGTACTTCTATGCTGATGAGTCTTGATTGAAAAGAGACGAAACGTATACGTCCATAGATAAATAAACAATAAAAAATATTTATATTATATATATATATATATATATATATAAAGAGGTGTACTAAAAGCGAACTTTTAGGAGAGGTAAAACCCTAATTCCTTTCCATTCTCCTTCATTTATATATATATATATATATATATTATTCAGTTAGACTTTCAGGATTTAAGCTCAATAGATGTTCATTTTTTTAAAATCCAGAGCAGTATAAATAAATGATAGACAGTTAGATAGATTCTAGTACTCATTTCAAAAATATCATTTCTTGACGGACCGTTTCGTTAACACTTAGACAGCACAAATACAGTCATATATCCTGTTTTTTTGTAATTTTCTTAATATATATATATATATATATATATATATATATATATATATATATATATATATATATATATATATATATATATATATATGTTGCATCAGGAGGTGACGGTGGTTAAGTGGATAATGACACAGACTGAAGACCTATGTGTTCCAAGTTCGGTTCTACAGTACCACTTTCACTTAAGGATGTTGGTAACCTTCCCGATGTCTTTCCAGAAAGATTTCTAACTGGAAAAACATCGGGGAAACTAATGCCAACACCAGAATCATCTGATTCACAAGATCTGATTCGAGCTGTTTTCTATTAAGAAAATATAGACTCCCTACTCTTACAGAACGTTTTCATCTGGAGCGGAGGGGAGGGAATGGGGAGGAGATAATCTCTGAAACATTCTACCACTCCAGAAAGTACCTGACTCCAGATGCAGTTAAGAAATCACACATCACCAGAGCATTTAAATATGTAGGTTACAAATAAAGAATATATATATATATTATATATTATATAGAAATAATATATATATATATATATATATATTAGGGTAGGTCGATTTTACACTTTTTTTTTAATATTAAAAAAAGGCACGTACCGAAAGTTGTATATAGACCTATTAAATACTCATGCAAAAAATTAGATCAAAAACTTCAGCGGTTTTTTGAGCGTTTGGTATCAAAGATCGTAGACAAGAATATACTGAAAATTCCTCGTTTTTGCAAGATTTGCTTGAATATTGGTGTGAAAACCAAATAATTTTAGCATTTAAAATCAGGGAATGTCCTTTTATTTTATAAAAATGATATGAATTAAAGAAATCTTCAAATTGAAAATTTGCCCCCCCCTCATTTTCAGTATCTGCTTTTGTAAACTACCTTTTAACGTTATGAATTAAACAGTAATATTTGAATACCTAAAAAAATGATTTTTTTCTGTTATAAGTGAAAATATAACAAGCAAAGAAATAAGGAAAACCCTAACACTATTTTAATGGAGCTTAATATAGAGAGTCAAATTGCTCCATATAAGACCCCTTAGACAAAAATGCTGGTCTCAATTTCTGACTCAAAACTTTGGCTGTAATGTGTTGATGCCTTGCTTCAAAACCATATACAGTTTGTGAAGCTTCTGTTATTAACTTAACTGCCCGTTCCACACCCTGAGAATGTGAGGGCAAATCTGGCAAGTCAAGCTTGGTTCCATTCATCAACGATTCTCGAAGTTCAGATTCAGTAAAATCTTCCGTCATTGGTGGTTCAAAAATGCCGCATAATTTTAAATCTATTAATTGTGTCCAATGTGTGGCATTAAAATTAATAGGTAGTATTCTTTTTAATCTTTTTCTGGTTGACTCCTCACTCCTGAAAGAACAAATTAATTAATTGTATTATTAAAAAAATCCAATCTGTACTGCTTTAATAATTATGGTGAAATTAGATAAAATCTTTAAAAATCATTCTATAAATTGGAATAAATAATTGAGTCAGAGATATATGAATAAATATTACTTACCTAATGGCCAAAATTCTTTTTAAAGCTTCTTCTCTTACTTCAATCTCCTCAGATTTAACCATGGAATATAGAAAGTTTTCAGGCAGTAAACAAAATGTATTACCTTGAATATTTCTAAATGTGATATCTTGGATTTCCTGAGGCTGCTCCTTAATCCTCTGGATCATATTAAAAATGTGCACTTACTGATTGTGGAATTTACTATTTCTTTTAATTTCAAACCAAGAAGTGGCATACACATTTACAATAAAATTTACTACATAGTGTAGTTTTGTTGTGTGCCTCTGTGGGTATGCACCACGAGTCCATAAACACATGAGCCTGATGGCCAAAGTTAACCATCTTGCTTGGTTTAAAGGACCAATTTTCCAGGAGGCATATCTAGAGTCAACCTTACCTCTAGAAATACCTACTGTGTATTCATAAAGGAGTCTTTGGTCAGAACTAAGATCATGTATTTCATCAATTTTAAAAATTGACTCTAGAGGATTGCTAATAGTGGAAAATGATATTTGGGGTAAATCATGGCAATCATTTGAGCATAATTTCCCCAGAGGGCTACTGAATGTTGTAGGGCCCTTTGCGCAACCATCTATGTTTTTAAAAAGGGCTCTGAAAGGTAGTTCATTATGATGCAAAGAGCAACCAATTGTGTGAAGATTTTTAAAAAGTTTTTTTTCTAAAATTGCAACCATTCCACCTTCGCAACCTGTGTTGGTATTAGTGTTGTCAACAAGTATAGCCTTGATACTGTTCTCACTGTGGAATTCATGCAAAACATCCACCACTTGATCTGCATGAACAGCACCTGTTGCACCACTATTAGGAAGAACTCTATGTGTCAGATATTTACTTTCACATGGTGTTTCTTTTGTAAAAGTTAAATGGTGTTCTGGTCCCTTAGTTTTTTTTCATAATTCTCTGTCTATTTTCATCCACAATTTCCTTATATATCAATGTGTCCTTATCCATTCTCCCATCAACTCCAATACATATATTTTAGGTGGGGTAAAAACCCCTGGCTGAACTAGATTTTATTTATCTACCTCCAACAAGGTAAGATGTGACACAAGGTCAGGAAAGTGGGATTAGATAAGCCTGCGCTATAGAGGTGAGCACTCTGGCCATTAAAAAATTGACTGGGCAGCCCCGTCGGCATTCCCCTGTAGGGGCGCCTCAGACAGTTAGCAATAAACTTACTCCTCCCCAAAGAGGGAAGGCAAAGCCTGGGAGGGTGCACCTCCTAGAATTGCACAGGACTGACAAGCCCCAATAGACGGGCGTAAATCCAGACCCAAAGGCCCGGACGATACCGGTTTATTTGGTGGGGTAAAAACCCCTGGCTGAACTAGTTTTTATTTATCTAACTCCCACAAGGTAAGGTGTGACAAAAGGTCGGGAAAGTGGGATTAGATAAGCCAGCGCTCGGCAATTCAATATATATTTGTGATAATTAAATGTGTAAACAGTGTTTACAAAACACAGAATCAACACGGGAACTCAAATTCGCCCGATGAATTTTCAACCGGTGAATACCATAAAAAATATCCAATAAATAAAACGCCTATGTAAACAAATAATTATTTATATATAACATTAAATATTATAGTGTTTTATTCCTTTTTAATTTGAATATGTACATTTAATTTCTTAAGAAAAATAATAATAAACTTTAAAATATTTATTATTAAGTAATGTATTATTTTGTTAAAACCCGGGTTTAATTTAAGGCGACACATCTGCCGGTGAAATCAAGGCTGTGATAAAAAATCTCGATTTATTTGATCTTAAAGTTACAATGCTCAAATAAATACAAAGTTTTGAAGAAAAATATTTCTTGTGGTAACTTTTGACATTATTTGGCAACTTTCTTCGAGTGCGATAATTTACAGTTTCAAAATCGACCTCCCCTAATAT